>JAWWEV010000115.1:49526673-49553893 GCA_035583235.1 Hafferia zeledoni | reverse complement strand
CTGATTTTCTGGAAGCACTTATGGCTAGTAACTTTTAATTAATACAGTTAAGACTAGAAATCTTTGCATTTCTGTCTTCCTCCTCCCTTTCACGTGACAGTTTGAAATATGTTTTTGCTACTCCAATTCTTAGTGCTTAATTCTCAGTCTACTACCTGACTGTCTTTCATGGAAACCAGGAGTCCTTTGACATTAGAACCATATTCAAATGAGGGTGATGACTCCTCCATCTGATCCAATCAGTCATTAAATATAATGATTTATTTTGTAAAAGCAACAGTAAATGTGAACACCTGCTTTATGGCTCCCAGGGCACTCTTTTTGAACTAAGACTTTCTAATAGCTGATATGAGCTCAGAGAAGCGATGAACACCTTTTCTCCCTTGCACATCCACTGGAATCTTAGCACACTCTCCTCTTTTTGGGGCTCTGCCAGAGAGACAGCTGTAGATGCTGTTCCCTTTCACAGCAGCTCAGGTACTCATACAAATATCCCATGGCTGAGCAGTTCTGTGCTGGTGGGCTTGCTGGCTCATCCCAGCTGCTGTGCTACAGACACATTGATCCATGTCTGGCTTCCACCCTTGTGCAGAGAACGTGCTTCTTCATCAGGGGAAATCTGGGTGAGGGCCACCACGTAAGGCATGCTGAGGTCCAGACCATGAATATAATGTAGATTCAACTTTTGCCAGGTCTGACTGTGCCCTGCTGCTCTCAGTCATCCAAAGACATCCAAATAGGTCTCCTGTGTCCCACATAATGCCTCGGCTGCTGCTGTGCCTCATCCTTGGCCTCACACCACAGAAAGCTGGCCCTAATAGGATGCTGTAAGAAGATGCAATGTGTATAGGAGAGAGCTAATACCTCTGCTGAGTATCTGAACAGCCACTGCCTTCTCCACAGACTATAATGTCACATCTTCTCTGTCACCTCTGACAAAAGTGCAAGAAGGTTCAGCTACAGAAGGGTAGCTGGCATGACTCCAGAATCCACCTTTACCAAATGTCTTGAGACAGGTACCTGTGCTGATCACAATATAGACAGAGGGAATAAAGTACACGCCAACTGCACCAAGGGCTCCTAACCTATACAGCAAGCAGCCTTTAAGTAGTGAGGAAACACAGCACCCCACTGTGGAGAGATAATTCAAAATACCACATGCCTTCCTGCCTTAATCTACTGTCCGGAATGGAGAATTATGGGCCCTGAACAGATCACAATCCCTTTTTTAGCTGCTTTGCAGAATAGTAATGTCCAATGAAGTTTTTGCAAAGCCATAAGTTGGAGCCCAGCTAGTTTTGCTGAGAGTCTATAAAGTGAGCTATCATCCACCAGGTAGCGTGCTCACCCCTCCCAACACTCTGAACATGCAGCCACCAGAATGTTCTCCTCCAGTTTGCTGCTATCTCACAGACACCCAGCAGAGAAGCAGGGTCAGCCTGAAGCTGTCAGAGAAGACTGGGGACTTCCTCCCATCCTCCTCTGCTTTCTGGTGCTTGTTGGATCCTCACCTCCTGCCATGTTGCTGCCAGCCCTTGGCATAAAACTCAGCATGTTCTGTGCCAGCCAACACAAGGCTGGGGTCAGTAGAGCCTCAGCAGGGCTTGCTGGGACCAGGGGCAGGTAGTCACCATGCTAGAGCCTGACAAGCTGGAACACAGCAATCCGTTTAGCATCTTTATTAACTTACTGAGACAGAATACCTTGAAAATGACCTGCTACGGACAGCCAATAAGGGAACTGTTCCAGAAGCAGCAACTTCCATTTTGTTGGCTGCACGCACTCACGCCCTGTGTTGTGCTGATCAAGTTTGAGAGGTAAAGGTGTCATAGATTTTATTAAGAGAGTCTCAGGACCGTTTCTGCCCTCAGACACAGCAAAATGTAACCCACAAAGGCAGTCCATGTCTATGCCTAAGATGCTGCAAACCACCACCTCACTCTGAGTGTCAGGTAACAGCGACTGACAGCACTTCTGTTTTCCTTGGTCTCATAAAACCCCTGGGATGCCTAAGATCTTCAGAGCTACCCATTCTTCCACAACCTGTGCTGATAGGTACTCCCAGTTGTGAACTATGGTTTCTGAAAATGCACATCTTGAGTAAAGTGCTCTGATATTTAAGTCAAATACTGTGTGTTGCAGCAATAAATCTTGCAGCTGTTTGCAAAGAGATGCGGTTATTGTCCTTACTTTAAATGTGGGAAAGGAAGTGCTTTTCTCATCACCACCTAGAAGAATAAGTAGAGAAGAGGATGCTTTTCTCTTATCTTAAAACTAGCACATGTAACTTTAAAAACATGCTTCCCCAAGTGCCAGGGGTTTTTTGCTGTTTTTCCACAGATACCTGCATGCCTAAGGGCAGAACCTCACTGTTATATTTTAAGCATATTTGCTACTCCATGTAGCAGGTTGTGGGCAGGTTGTGTAGAGCTGCTCAGGACTTTTTTTAAGCAAATTTCAGGAAAAGCCAATTTCTTGTAGCCAAAATTCTTCTGTCCAAATTTCTTTTGACAAATCTTTTGATGGCAATAGATTTTGCAATTTGGAACTAGGTCCAGACAGAATTTTACATGTCTAAACTTAAAAACTATGTGGTTATGTTCCTGCGTTCTTTCTGGCTTAATGAAAGCACAGCAAAATATGTTTGCTTCATTTATATACCACACTTAAAAAAAAATCTGACATTGCCTTAATAGTCAGAACATAATGGTCTTAATATCCCGTTCATTTGAAAACCCTTCATTTGCATAGTCCTCACTGTTACTGTGACAGAATTACTTGATCTCATTAACATCTCAGGATGTTAGCAGACCTACTGTGGGTTGTGCTATTTCTGTGGAAATGCTTTGTTAACTTCTAGGGTCCCAGGAAAGGCCTTACTTAGTAATATATATTATATTAAGTTATCTTTTATAAAGATTTGAATCCTGAGTCAATTCTACAGCATTTAAATATTTGATGCTTTATGAATGTTCTGATTTGCTTGGCATTCTGTGAAGGTAATTATGAGATGCCTTGGGCTAAAGATCTAATTTTACAATTGAGGAGCTCAAATAAACATCATTAAAATTAAAGAGATTTAGTCATGGTTTGGAGGCAAAACAAATCTCTTTATGATAACATAACTTGAGGTGGGGGGGAGGGAGAAAAAAATGAAAAAAATCACACCAAGAGAAAAGTAAGGTGTTTCAGTTTTGAGGTGTTAGGAAAGCTATTGATTCTTTAAATGCTTTCCAGCCCCCTGGGTGGGAATTCATTCAGACAGAGACCTATTTTTGATCCTTCATATTTGCACACTGGAACAGTCTTTCTCTCGACTTATTTTCCTCTTTCTTGGAAAGATGACTACTCTGAAACAGAAATACATGAAAAATTTGGAATGTCCTCCTTGTATGCACTCATGGGGAACTCCCAAAAGTAGTGTGGAAGAGGCAGCCCTACTTTGTGGTGCAGTGATTTGGTGAAGGTGCATACAGTGCTGTGAACATCTTTTTCTTTTGGGTATATATGGAATATTAAAATCCAGGTGAGATCCTAGCTCTTTAGATGTCAATGGCAGAACTTCTTTGATGAGAGTTGGGCTGGGTTGTTGCTGTTCTCTCTCAGCTTGCACTGGATTGGACCTGACTTGCCTCTCACAGGAAGCCTGACCCTACTTGAAGACCAGCTTTGAGGAAAGAGAGGTACCAGGACATGGTGAGGGCCAGCTACTGATGGAAGGCAGGCTTGCTAAGGTGACCCCAGCACAGGCCACCATCCTGTTGCTGCTGGTCATAGAGGCAGAGCCAGAAGAGACCCCTGGGGAGGATAGACAGGGCCCATCAGGGCTGGTAGTGCCCTCGGGACCCTGACAAGCAGGATAAAATCAAGTTATGGATAGGAAAAGCCAAGAAAAATAATTTAAGTCATGCATCCTGATGGCCTCTCACAGAGTACTATGCAGGATTATGTTTCTCTAAAGGTGTTTTAAATCCCATATGATTTGTCTTTTGCATATGAAATCATGTAATGTCCAGTCATGGCTTCTCCTTCCTTCTGCTTCACCTGGGTATAATACTTTTTCTGTTAACTCAGGGGAGATGCTAGTCTGTGCTGAAGTTCCTGCCTGAGTGGTTTATATAGTTATGCAGATCTATCTCCTTTCCTCTTTTTTTCCTCATATTTTTCCCTGATATGAAATTATTTCTTGACTTTTCAATTCCATGTAATTTTTCATATATTTTTTAAATTACAAGTTTTAAAATTGCCTGCAGAAGTCATCAGTCTAAACCACAGTAGCGTGGCTAAGGATAATGAACCTCTTACTGCTCAGGATGATTTTGAAATCTCTGTATTATCTAGGATTTGCAAAAATCAACTGAAACCTCAAGAGACTTTTTCCCAATGTACTTTTTAGTGGTTCTCCTATTTCCCAGTGGAAGTGCTATAAAGACAACCTTTTCTATTCTGGCTGTATCAATTTCATTAGATTGCCAAATGCTTCTTTTTCCAGAATTTTGTATTGCTCAGATGTGTTTCCCTGGCTTCACTGGATTTAGAGGATTAGTCTACATCTTTGAAACAAACACTAACTTTCACATAGATTTATTTATCAACACCAGAGTTTATTCCTATATTTACATTTATGCACTAGAAGTTTTGGGTTCTGCAACAGATATCAGTGTTACAGGAATGAGAATCTAATCCTGTGCATCGCTCTCTCTATAACAAGGATTCTGTTTGTAAGTAAAAGTATGCCCTGCTGTGTTAATGGAGGGTGAATGAACAGAAAGTAAAACACAGAGCTCATCCTTAAAGCCTGTAAAGACAAATATGTAGTGGAAGTTACTTTTATGCTGCATATAAAATATAGTCTCCCCATATTACAATGTACTGGAAGACTTGAAAACTAAAACCTCTGGAGGCTTTGACATTTCTTCCTACTTTATTATATTTCATAAGTTCTCAGAAAATCTAAGTGAGGTTACCTGGAAGTTTGGAGAGCAGTCTGTTTGGTGGACCTGTTGTTGAAATATGGATATTACCAACTGTCGTAGTTACAGCGGCTGGGATGGGTTTATCATTGTGTGGGTGTAACCAAAACTGTGCATTCTACACCCTCTGTATCATTTCTGATGAACTCTTAATAAGGGACCATTTGAAGCAGCTGCCCAGGGCACACCTGACCCCTCAGGCTACAGGCTGGGTGTTAAAGAGCTCTGTGAGACAAGGGAGTGTTTCTCTCTTCACATCAATGACTCAGCCATGATAATTCTCCTCTAGGGAGGCATTAGCACCTTCTCACCCAGCCTAAGGGGTTATGTCTGCTAATGGGCCATTAGGGACTGGTACAATAGGCAGTTGCAAGGACCTAGACCACCAAATATTCCAGGAATATCCCATGAATCACAGAGTAAATCACCCACTGTGAAACTCCCTTCCTACTGTGCATTCCCATCTGAACCTAAGCATATATAAACTTTGGATTTTGGGACTCCTGGTACGACTTGTTGAATCCAGAGGAGGACCAGAACCTCAACAAGACTGTGATTGCCACTGTTGACCAGACTACAACCATCATCCTCATCAACAGGTTTTCCTTTCCTTTTACTTTGCCCTCAAGGGCAGGGGGGGCAATGTGTGGCTCAGCACAGGGTCTAATGAACACCATCCTGTTCATGCCCCAGGGTTCTGGGTTATACATCTGGTTTTTTGTGTGTTAAAAACATTTTTTCTCTGTGTCATTGTGTTTATTGTAAGCTTTCTTGAGTAGAGTTCATTTCTCCCACCAGTTTACCTCTAAACAAGCATGCCAACTCAAAAGCTTTTTGCACAGGACATTTGCTTCCCTTATTTCTGAGGTAAAAAGAAAAGGCATATCTAGGTGTTTCGAGTTTAAAAGTAATTACAATAACTGCATTTTAAAGCTGCAAAGTTCAGGTAGTTCACATGAATTTGAAACTTTGTTTTAGTCAGCTCTGTCTTGCAAAGATGCATGAATTTTCTAGGGCAAAGCAAACGATAGTAAATGTTTATCTGTATTTTCAGTCTGGTAAGTTGACCTATCTGGAGGGTCATCTGGCTAAGTAAATGATATATTTTAATATATTTCATTAGTTTTATCAAAATTTTATTATAGCAATTTTAAAAGGCATGTGTACTACCAAAAGAGTATTAATTATATCTTTTAAGTCTTAAAAAATGTTTTAAGAACAGTTAAAAAAAATGAACTGAGTACGTTAGCATTTTTAAAGACATATTAATGACATACATAAAACTTAGAGGAAGCATCTGCCAAATATTTCATATCAATTACAGATCTGTAACTTTTAAACCTCTTAGTTTGAACTATAATGTTGGTATTTTATTTAATAAATGTATCCAATAAGAAAATGTGCATATATATATGGATGTTAAATTATCCACTGAAAAGATACTATATTGCTCTCTAATGCAATGAAAATTGTGAGAATAATACAAATCTGTGAATGAGAAGGCTGTAGAGCCAGGGTTATTATCTTGTTATGTCTGTAGTGACTTTATAAAAATTTTGAATGGAAATTTATAGGATTCATATTCTTTGTGTGTAATAGAATAAAAAAAAGCCATATATAACAATTGATTTAAAAGCTAGAAGATTTTTATTTGCAAACATTATTCGCTACATAACTGTAACAAAAAGTTACAAGAGTTCCTTCATTTAAAGATTGAGCAAAGAACTTTATTGCTTTACTATAGCTGTAGTTTTCTCTCCCTTTTTACATAGATAAAAAAATCAGCAGATGAATCATGAAAGAATTTTCATGTTTCTAGCTTATCATATCTGCTTAATTTTGGAAAAATTATATGAAAACCCCAATTAATTTGAAAATGAATTCTTCAAAACAATCCTCAATTAGATCTTGTAGCAAAAATCTGGAAAAAAAACATTTTAAAAGTAAAACTTAAAATACAAAAATAATTATATCAAAATATTTTTAAAATAAGTTGGAGAGACACAGAGAATTCTAAGCCAGCTCAACATTTAAAATTATACTAGGTACTTTATTTTTCCATTTTTAGAAATGGAAACCCTGTCTTTTTCTACCTTTTTCTCTGAAGCAATCTCCTCCTTTTATGACTTTATATTACAAAATAAAAGAAATAGCTATCCCATCAACTTTTCCCTGCATCATTGCATCATAGGCTTTCTATACCACACATTTAAAAATAATAAATAATAGATGCAGATGAATCTTTGGGTTTGAACCTGACAGCTGCTCATTTGCCTTTTGAATATAATTTTACTTATTTTATCCACAAGTGATTATCAGTATTCTGAGCTCCTACTCACATAGACTTCTTCCTTTTCATTAAGCATTACTTCTCTTAAAGCTCTCCTGTGAATATAGTTACCAGTAGGGTTTCACTGCAAAAAATTTGGTGTGAAGCTGTCAAAAAAAGTGACTCCTCTCCTTTGCACTGAATACCATGACCAATCTGACCACGCATCACCTTTGGGGGTGTTGATATCCGATATTGGAGGTTGGCGCTCAGTACTTGCTGCCATTCAGTTTTAGCCTTGGGCAAAAACAGAGTTGAGCTTCAGTTGGCTTAAACTTTAATTCTAAGGCTTAAAAAGGAAAAGGGGTGCTCTTAGAATTAAGGTCCTTCGTCCTAATATCTTCAGGCAACTGAATTGCTCTTTCTTAGAGTTTGAGGACAAAGTTTCACATGTGAGAATGAGCATTTTTCCATCAACGAACTCATGAGAAACTCAGCTGAGCTTGCTCTGGTGACTTATCTTGGGACAGTTCTGTAGCTCAGCAGGAACCTGTCATAGCACAATTCTCTTGACAGGTGCTTTTGTATTTTATACATGTACATTCCTCTAAATAAACAGGAGGGAATGCGGCTGAAACCACAAAGTAATTCACTCCAAAACTGTCTTTCTTCTACACCGCTGTGGTTGGGGGAAATGCATTTAGGTTACTGCTTATTCTCCTTGAAATGACTTTCTGACTATGGAAAGGACCAACTTGATTATTCCTGTTTATCTGTGTGGCTTTCTAATCCCATACTCATGATCATAATCCCAACAAGGCATAGGTGTACTGCCTGTATTTCTTACTATTGCTTTGCTAAACTCTATTTGTGTTATTTTATATTTCTTAATGTTATGAATGATATTTTAACAGTTTCTCAATACCATTCTCTCTTAATTTCTAAATAATGATTCAGTTATTAATTTTATTTCACATCCTTATATTATCTTTCCAATTCTTTCCCCAGGCTAATTTCCTTCAGAAGGATATCCTTTGAAAAAACATATGCATACAGCACAGACAGTTTTAGTGATATCTATGTGCAATGCCCCTTCTCCACCTGCTTTGTTTCTGTACCTACAGTGAGGTCTACTATTGTTTATTTCTGATTACATTCCATTCAAGAGCAATTTTTTTTTCATACACCCCAATCAGTTTAAAAGTATATTTATACACACATACACATACCTGAAATCATTATGGAAATACTTTATGTATCTTCTGACTAAAGGATGCTTTAGTTCCTAAAGCAATACGAGTGTTTTTTTGTCAAATAAATAACTTACTGGATGATGAAGAAATAAATAGGGAAATATTCACTTTATCTGCAGTATTTTTTCTTATGTTTCACATAATAAAATACACATTTTTAAAATGAGAATAATTTACTTCACAATTTGCTAGATCCCTACATTAATACATTACATATCACAATCAGAAACATCAAATTATTGCAGGATAAAGTTTACTCTGTAGACTTTCTAATATTTTATTTTCTCTGACAGGTACAGAATTCTTTTGTCCTCATTACTGGGGTTAATATTTCAAGAATCTCTCACTCTAAACATCCTAAACCAATTGAAAACTGAATATCTGATTTTCACTGAATTAAACAGAACAGATGATGCAGACGGATTTATCATTTCTACATTAATTCCAGCTCTTTGTTTCTTCAAGTTCAATTTTGCAAACTAATAATTAACCCACTTGCCACTGTCCTATGACCTCTTTAGCCTTCTTCTGCATGTATGTATTTGGAAATCTTTGTTCTTCTTGGCCTACAGATAAGGAAAATAAGATAGTGGGTGAATGGGACCTCTGGTGAGCAGTAGGAGTCCTTTGCATTATCAGCCTAAGTGATACTTGGCAAGGGATAATCTCTGGGCCTACTCAGACATTTCATTGCAATCTTTACAGTGTTACTGGATTTTCTTTCCACTTTGTCACTTGGTGTTACTTTTGTGTTTGTTAGGCCTTTTCTTTTCCCTTTCTGACAACCAAAAAATTACTCTCAAGAACCTTTCTTCCCCTTTTCGCCCTTACCTAGTTTGTCTCTGTAAGAACTTTCAGCCCTCTCATTCCTCCTCTACTGGACCATGTGGGAAGATTTCCAGAGGCCTTTAAGAAGGCTCTGCCTTCTATACAAAGGCAGTTTTACATGTTGCTTCAGAAACAGCAATTAGAGGAACGCCTTGTAGGTTGTTTTACCAGGCTTTCATGTCAAATAATAATAATTTCAGAAAAGTCATTAATTTTAAAATATTTTGGGATATATATTTAGGACATGTTGAAAGCCAGAGTCTCGTAGCTCTGGAAGGAGAAATAACTATTACAGAAAGCGCAACATATGTTTCAAACCAACCAGCAGAACAACAGAAAAAGTACTTAAGCAACCATGATTTTGTAGAGTCTGCTACTCACAGGCTGGGCTAGTGGTTATATTCAGTGATGTTTTTTGTTGAGATTAACAACCTAGCTCTCAGCTACAGAGGGAGATTTTTGTTCATGTTGTGTAAACATATAAAAAAGTTGATACAAATTACTATTTTTCAGAGAATACAAAACATATGGGTCTGTACTGAATGTCAATATACACAATTACTGTATGCATATCCTTTGTCTGGGGTCAAAAATAGGTGTCTGTTTCAGCCTACTAGTGATTGTATTATCTTTATCATTCAAGCAAAGTTAATCAGTCCCATTTGAGTTTACTCATCTACAGTCTGGTACTTAAAATACAGGAAACACATGCAAAAGCATGCAATGACAGGACAAGGGGGAATGATTTAAACTGAAGGACCATAGGTTTACACTAAATACTAGGAAAAAAATCTTTATTGTGAGGGTAGTGGAGCTCTAGACCTGTTTGTCCAGAGAAGTTGTGGATGTGCCATCCCTGCAAGTGTTCCAGCCCTGGTCAGATGTGGCTCTGAGCAACATGGTCTAGGAGAAGTTATTCCTGCCCATGGCAGAGGTGTTGGAACTAGATGGTATGGTCCCTTCCAGCCCAAATGATTCTATGAAATAAAAATGACCCTAGTTAAGCCCTACTTGGACGTTAAAATTAATTCAATTAACAGAATCCATTCTGAAAACAATTTAGCTGCACTCCAGTAACAGACATCTTGCTGCTCTTGTTTGACTAAGCTCCACTAATACAGGCTTCTTATCTCACTTGTACTAATGTTGAATAAGTTCCTTCAGTGGAGTTCCTCTGGTGTAAAATCAACTAAAACCAAGCTCAGACTAAGACATATTGCATGCTAGTCTGGAATTGTCAGTTGCCAAGTGCACAATGCAAGCAATTTCCAGAAGTTGGCTTGTTCAACTGAAGTTAAAAATGTTTTCTAGCACTTTCTTTTCCATGGAAAGCACAATAGTCTATCTCCAGCTTTCACAGTAAGAGGTCAACATTGTAAAGGCAATTAGAAAATTGTGAGAAATGTAACATTCATTAAAGTTCACAACATATTTAGCAATAGTGTAATCTGTTAGAAACTGAAAGTATGGCTCTGATCTTTCCTTAATTTAATGCTTGTCAGCTGATAGATTAAGATTAGAGGAAATTTCATTTATATCTGTTATTTTTATTAGGTTCAAAACTGAGCAGATATGTTAAAGTCATTCCAAGAAGTCTCGTACTTAAGCAGAAAGCAAGAACCAGAGTTAATGTTCTTGATTAATTCAAAGAAGAAAATGAAAAAGAAACTTTTGCCAGCAATTTTTTATCCTTTTCATGGTCAAGAGGTGTACAATACACTTCTATTTTGAAGAAAGTGATGGAGAATTTGGTCTTAGTTGTGCATTTTAGAACCCAGTTATCAGATGGACAAATTTATCCACAAATATTTCACATGACATTTGGAATACCTAACTATCAGTTAAATTCTTTAATAATTAACTTAACTTGACACCTGTAACAACCTTAGCACACAATAACCATGCATGTCTCCTGTCTGGAATCAATTTGTAGCTGATATAAATCACTGCAAGGGAGTCAAGAAGTCATGATAAACCACATGACACAGTTTCTCTGAAACAAAGATTCCCAGATTCCCACTGCAGATATATTTATGAAAGGGCCTTCTCAAGCATGTGCTTTTATTCCTTACAAATTCTTCTTATAAGCTACTAAGTCTTCTGGGATGTACTGGGTTTTGCTTTTGGTTTGCTTGGGGCTTTGTGTTTGTTTTGTTTGTTTTGGTTGGTTGCTTAGGGGTGTTTTTTGTGGTTGTTTTGTTTAGGTTTTTTCTTAATTTTCTGACTGATTTTCACTTCATTCATTATTTTATGTATTATCAATGTGAATAAATTAAAAAGCAGCATGCAAATGGCTGAGCACACCTTTTTGCAATGTATCTTGAGATACTTCTCAGTTCAAACTTCAGACCATACTATGCAAGGCAGTGATCTGAACTTGTGCCCCTGATCAAAACTCCCTACTCTTTTGAGGACTGCTGACATTGCTGTTACCACACGGTGCTGGAAACATTTGTAAAGTGTTTCCAAGCAGTGTTTCCATAAGTTTAACATACTTGCTGCAGTGACACTTAGGAATGAAGATGAACTTCAGATTTTAAACATCAGTGTCTCCTTGAATGAGGGTGTGTGACCATAGGTATGGATCTTCCAGGGAATTTACTGCTGATGCATAGAAGCATAAATGGGTTCTTGTTAAGATCAAAGAAGGGAAAGTCTTTTAAGCTATCTTTGGGTTGATAAGCTCCAACTCTTATCTCCTCTCTGAGTGAAACATTATTTTTGAGCAGTAGCAGAGGAGCTCTGATGGTTCCCTGGCCTGTCCTGTTTTAGAGATGTAAGGATTTTTAGTGCTTCTTTTTGAAATTTTGTAAGTTACTTTACAGTGAAAAAGAGAGGGTTTGAGAGTGGTGAGTGGCATGGTCTAATTACCAGGAAGGCAACTAGGGCATAAAGGTTGCCACTGCATGTGGCACTCATGCTACAAACTTGCACGCATCTACCCCTTCTGTGGTTCCGCTCACAGGAGTGTCCTTAGCTACAAATGCTATCTGCAAAATGGGATAATCCAACACATTATCCCTTCTACTTTTGCAAAAAATTAACTTGAGTTTTGGGAGAAGTCAGTGTCTGATCTCCCATGCACAGTTTGCTTTTCAGCTAGCCTCAATTCTCTTACACTTCAGTATTTCAAAATATGTGATCTAAACCCCAAACTAAACAAGTATGAGTTTTTAAGGCTTCACATATTAAACATTTATGCCTAACTAGAACCTGCTAATGAAGGGAAGAGCAGTTTGGGCTAACCGAGCAGAAGGACACTATCTGCAAAATTACAAGTATCCTGTTCCAAATTTTCCAAAGATTGAAGTGTTTTAATTTTAGCAACTCAAGAGATGAGTCAGTGTCAGAATAATCCAGAAAAAAGTCCTTTTTCATATGGTAATCAGCTCTGGATCTTTTGGGACTAATTCTAATTTTGAATTATAGATACAGTATTTCTTTGGTAAATATTCCCTCACATATTAGGAATAAAAAGAAGAAAGTACAGTAAACTTTAGGCCACCTTAAATACTTCCTTCAGAAGCATCCAATTGTGTGTATGAGTACATACAAGTATTTGTTTTGGGTAAAATTGATACCATTATGAATGCAACAAAAGGGAAAATTGAATACAACTGCTCAGTTCAAAGACAATATTTTCTGGTGTCTTAATTTTTGCATAAGAGGATGAGCTTGAGACAGGCTTGCAAAGGGCAACTACCTATTTCAGAGAACATATTGCAGTCACCTCAGCCCCATTGAAGCCAATCCCAGTAGCTTGGTCAGAATCATCTTCTCTTCTCTAGAACACCATCTAAGAAGGGAAACAGTATAAAAACAAGCTGCCGGAACAGAAAATGCCAATAACCATACATGAGAATGACAGGAAACACTTTGAATGATCAGAAGATTAAAGCAAAGTTCTGGTGGTAACTTACTATGCAAAATCCTGAAAAGCAACTCAAGACTTTATTCAAAGATTGGGCTCTTAATAGAGGATTAGTTTTAACCCTTATGCAAGCAGTTTCCTCTGGAGAGTTGTGCTCCATCATCCAAATCTGTAAGGAATGAATCCCTTCAAGGATGAGTCTGGAGCCAAGTCAGGACTTTAAAAGACAGCAAAGACTGGTTTCTCTCTGGGACTGTTTTGGATCAAAGCTTAGGAGAAAACATGTTCTGTCCAGCAGAGCCTTCCAGATGTGTAACTACTTGAATATGTATGCCTGAAAAACAGCACCAAATGTACATCCAATACAAAACTACTGATGCACAATCACAACCCACAGAACCTGTTGGACAGCAATGGAACACATTCTGGCATTTATGATTTATGGAACCCTCTGCTTCATTTTCTACACTGTCAGTGCAGTCTACAAAAATTTCTTAATTGCCAGTGTAAGTCTACAAAACAAACCAGGCTGGTCAGAGTGGTCACAGTGTCTATAAAGCACTAGAAATATACAACTTATGGATATGTATTTTTAAAATGTAAGAGAAATAAACAAAAATTATCTTTTGAAATGACTGCAGAATGTGGTTCAAACTTTGTAAAGATAAAAGTGCATTCCACCAGGGACTAAGTTTGACCAGAGTAAATCCTGAGGTATCTGAAAACAACACTGAAAGTGGAAAATCTGTGTTAACTTTGACTGCTACTAATATTCATGCTGTGATGGAAATACAGCCACATACTGATGCATATACTAATGTGAACTCCAGCTTGTACAACTAAAGTGTTGATTGTGTTCTATAGAAAAGATAATAAAAGATAAAGTAACTCATTTAATTAATGCTGTGAATTTGTATACTTTCATATAATTCTGAGTTGCCTTTAACCCAAAGAATCAGTAAAGGAGAGTCAGTAGGAATGAAAGTTTCTAACACTTCCCGCGAAAAGACTTTGTGCAATGCATTGAGGGAGTTAAAAGATAGGCTAAGCAGATTAAGTATTCAATGAAAAATACTCTGATAATGTGAATCTTTGATCTTCAGCAGTGCCAATGATAGCAGCTCCAGCCAGAGCAGGCTGTAGTGGAAAGTTAAATATTCCTGCATGAGAGCTTAGAAAATGCTATCTCAGTTATTTTTGATTAATGGACTTAAACAGTTGCTTAAACTTTGAATTACTCTAGTAATATGAAATCCTGTTTATGAAGAATGAAATAAAATTGAAGACATACAGAACCACCAGACCAAAAGGCAGGGGGGCAAGGGATGCCCACATGTTTTTCATAGGAAATAATGTGCAGGGTTTGCAAACATCCTGTTCCCAAAGTCTGTTGCTCTGATACATTTTTGCTTACAACTGGCATCAGGAATGGCTGAGTGCTCTGTGGGGTTGCTTAAAGAGTAGAAATGTAGGCATTTAAATTTTGCAACTTTGGCTGAAGTTGCTTAACAAAATCTCATTGATTACAGTAAATTTTTATGCTCTTAGGAGCTACAAAGCTTAATACCTCTGCAACGATCTGTTTGCAACCCTGCCAAAGAACAACTTCTTAATGGATTACAATCTCAGTGTTATCTTGCCTTTGTGGTGATTTTGCTCACACCCTCTGCACCATGAATTTTGGATCTGTGTGTGAAAGCAGGTCCAAATAAACTGGTGTAATTCACAAAGCTAAGACTTACTTTCCTAGTGTCTTCCATTTTTTGACTGACTGACTCCACTCACTCACTCACTCACTCACTCACTCACTTTTTCATTGTCTCACCCTTTTCTTTTTCATGGCTGCCTTGTTAATGTGGCCTTTTGTTGCTCAGAAAACTTGAAGACAAAATGAGAAATGGCATCAAAAGGATTTCTAATGTTTTGCAGGTGAGCTTTTTTGGACACTTCAGAAACTGCAGTTTGTTAAGTCTTGATTGTTAATGGCTTAAAGGCAAATATATCAGCTTACTGGGGGAAAAAATCCAAAACAACAAAATAAACAAAACAAAATATACCAAAACCATTCATTTTGCTGCTGTATATTTTATGTTAATTCCTTTGACAAAGGAAGTAAGTCTGAACATCAACAGACAGGTATGTCAAACACAGAAATTGTATTCCTCTCTAAGTAATATAATATCTCAATATTTCCCAGTAGAATATTTAATTCCTTTTATCTTACGGGTTTTGACTTATGTTCTGATGCCCAATGTTGTTTGCATAGTCATCTTCACTTCTGTAGAGTGCAGGGTTGGATAACAGCTGAGTAAGGAGACCCCTTTTCCTCCTACACCAAGTAACAGCATCTAAAATTTGACAGCGCATTGCCACAGCCCCTTTATTCCCCCTCCTCCATGAGCTACATCATGCACAAAGGTAGGCAAAATACTGCCAAATGATAATCCTACATTTATTCACTCATGGTGTTTTCAGTATTTTCCAGCCAGACTTCACAGACATAAATGGCTATTGAAATGCAGGGCAGCCCTGAATTAGACAGTAGCTGTTTGATGGAAGAGAGGATTACAGCAGAAACCACCCAAGGATGACTGCCCAGGGATGCAGGTGTCACCTACCATGGCAGCATTTTTGCTTTAGTGTGAAAAATATCCATGTAAAATAGATAATGGAGAGCAACTGGAAAAAACATTTCTTGCTAGAATTGTGGGCTTTCAGTCTTCTCAGATTTTTTTATCTTTTTTGTTTTGTTTTGTTTTGTTGTTTCTTTGACAGTGCTCTGAACTCATCTAAGTTCAAGGAAAAGCACATTGGGCCTTATTTGCAATTAGTTTTATGTGTGCAACAAAGTTAATGCAGTTGGTACATTCTACACCATTACAGATGACTTATGCCTCGAGCAGTTATTCTTTTCCTGCCATTGATTTCTTATCCTCTTACCATTTTATGCTGAGAGAGATTGTGTTATTGTTTTGCAATTTCCAATAATTGTATTATGCTGCAGAGAAAAAAATTAACTAGTCACTCAGCAATGAGAAACATGTTTTTGCTGGAAAATGATAATTCTTTTCACATTTTCCTCATATTTTTAGTGTGCAGGTTTTTTTGTGCAGAGGTAGATAAAGCATCATTCCCAAATCTAAATGCCATTTCCTCCTTTCAATCAGGGAGACCTGCAATTATCTGATTATGTTATACCAAATCCATGAGTGAAACTAAGGCATATTTTCTCATCACACAGTGCAAGCAAGCATTAAGTGCTATAAGTTATATTTGTGCTCATTGGATCTTGATTTAACCTTTGGTCAGCTGGAAGCACCCCGGGGTTGCTTTATGTTTCAGTTGGCTCCAGAATCTTGTGTTGGGGCCCTTATCAACTGGGAATGACCCACACAGTGAATTTCTCTTTCCTCAGGGACCCTGTTGCCTCTGCATCCGCTCATGGGACTGTGTAGAAGATAGCGAAGAACTTCTCTGGCTCTGTCCACATGTTACTTCACATTCTTCATTATTAGTGTAAATTACTGCTAGTAGTTTCTGATAGTGATTGACATAAAAAAATCATCTGATGATGGCTTCACACAGCTTCTAAAAGCAACTTTCTTTAAATCATGCAGTCTTTTAAACTGAACTTCAATTTTTTGGGCATTAGAAAGACAAGAGAATAGGAACTGGCACTAGACAATTTATGAAGAATTTGATGGAACTCATAGTAAATTCTAGCTGTTATTTACAAATATAACTCCAAATTGGAATGATGACTGCTTCCCTGCAGAATTCCCTATAGATTTATTTTTAGAATGGCACTGTCAAGCAACACCACCCATTTCTTTGGAATGAACTCTTAATATTGCCTCACAAGACAATTATGTTTCTCCAGCTTTTCACAACAGTTTTATTTTTTCTTATAATTCAATTATTTAAAGAGTTTCAAGCCAACAGGAAAATGTTTATATGAACTTGCTAAGAGACACAATTCACGCTCTGCTATTCTTGCAATTGACTGAAGTACTTGATCATCCCTAAGTGCTTGCTCTTCTCTCCACTCGTAAGCTTCCTAGTGGGAATGGGTGGATTCCGCCACTGGAGGTGTAGAAAAAACACCAATTAACTGCATTGTTAGATTCTGTCATGTGCTTTGAGAGAGCAATATGTTACATTTTATGTTGGATAAAGGAGCTTTGCAAGGCATCACTTTTTTTGACTGCTTGCTGCCTGCTCCACATGTGAAGGGGCAGTTTCTGCAATGGAATGGTTCCCGGGATCTGGCTGTTGTTATGGGGCTGATAGCTGTCACAGAGGGCATTGCCTGTGTGCAGTCTGCAAAGTGCACATCGGGCTCTGCTCAGGTGGGAACAGAGGTTTTGTTGTTGTTGGCTTCTTTGGGCTACAAACCCTTCAAATTCTGCCACTTAGTAAAAGAGACAACACTTGTGTGTGGAGCAATGAAGGATGACATTCTGCTTAGGGATTCTGAGCTTGCGGAACTGGACATAGAGGGCTATCCATTCAAGTATGAGCTGACCTTGAAAACCTGTCAAGTGTTCATAAATGATAATATCTAACAAATGCAGAAACATCACATTGGTGAACAATGTGTTGGACAAGAAGGATGACACCAGACCTCTGGGTGAAAACAGAAGCCATGGAGCAGCTGGAAGAGCTAAGATCACTCCTAATGGCACAGGTCTTTAAAGGAAATATACAGGTGTAATTTTCCCTTGATTACTGGTTTTCATGTAAATACTTTATAACGTTAATACTTAAATCCCTGCCCACGCCATTCCTGAAAATAGGACACAGAACATGTGTTAGTTCTCAATCTTCACTTGGGTGCTCATACTTCTGTAGATTTTGTGACTTTTTTACCCAGTTATTGTTATTAATCTCCCATTATGGAAAATGGATGTAGGCAAAAATTCATGATTCCTTGGTATCTCCTGGTCTGCACTGAATGATCAAGCTGAGAAATTTCTGTTTCAAATTGAACAGAAGTATTGTGCTGATTTTAAATTGGATTTGACTCCAACTTTCTAATCAACTTCCTGCATACTAAATTTTAAATAATTGTATGGGTTCAAGATATTAATTGCATAATATGTGGTTATTATTAAGTGAATATGTGAATCTTAAAATTTCCCCTTAATAAGGCTGAAGTTCTTTTTAATTCATAGATACATCCATACTAATGTGAATGGTATGATATCTGGAAATAACATGGGTGTGATATGTTCACTGAATTGTGCAAGGTGAGGCCATGAGTTGGTTGACTTGGCACTACAGAATCATGCATAAAGCCAAAGGATAAGCCTCATGCAAGGGCTGGGTGTTCTCTGTGAGACCTTCTCATTCTGGTTGCATCCAACAGAAGTTAAGCTGGTGACCCACCAATAGGTAAAGTGAATGGACCTGGAGTTTTTCTGAGTGCCTGAATCAGTACTTCTCAAACTGTGACCCATTTCCCATGCATGAAGGTGTCAACCCTTCAAGTCATGGGTCAAAAATTATTTCAAGCAAAATAAAGAGATACATTGTACACAACGCCCTTCTTCCCCTACTTGAAACTATGCTAACATAAAATAAAATATATAATGTAATATAATATAATATAATATAATATAAATAGGAAACATATATGAAAATTTCACCAAGCTGTTACTAGATAGTAAGTGAAAATTCTTATGACGATTCCCCATAGGATGGCTGTGGGGGTGACTGTGGTACATCCCTTGAGGAAAGCACTTTAGAGTTCTCCCTTAAATGGAAGAGAACACCTGGAGTGTGTGTGTGTGTGTTTCTGTGACCAATGAGATGCTTTGGTGAATGTGAGGTGAATGGGCTAGCCAATAATGTCATGACATGTTGGATGTGAGAGAATATAAGAAGTCTGGGTGTTACTAAGAATTTAGCTACTTCTATGACTACTACTTCTACTACTTCAATGAGCTACAAGGATCTGTCTGTAAAACTATCTTAAGTAAACTCTTGTAAGCCTTCTGACGTATGCTGTGCCTGAGTTCTTTGGACCATCAGTCCAGCGCCCCAGCTTGGTGTAGGGGGCTCCCCCTATAGATGGCCTTTGGTGTTTTTTGAAAAGTTTTTCTGGATCCTTCAGAAAAATAGAAGGGAACCAGGAATTAAAAGGGCTGAGCAGGACAAACTTTGAAAGTGATTTATAGTTTCATAGAAAAGGTAATGCCTCTTGCAGTTCTTGACTGGAGAGACAGAATAACTGTAGAGTGAATGACCATCCTAGATTTTGTTGTTTGTTCTAATTTATTCTTTGGGAGTTTTTTTCTTTGTTTTTGGTTTGTTGTTGTTGTTTCCTATTGACCTTTCTTGATCTAGTTGTGGGGTGAAAATATTTCTGCATGTGGACAAAGAAGCTCGAATTCAGATCCCAGGTCACTAGTTTGCTTTCTGAGTCACAGGATTTCTTGACGTAAGGAGCATCCCTTTAAGACAGAGCTCTGAGTATAAGTCATGGGAAACAATTCTTATTAATACAACTTACAAAGGACTTTATTCCTTCCCACATCTTGTTTAGTCACGTAAAGATAAAATTATGTGGTATTTCAGAACCTTTGTATTTATAGCTTTACACTTTCCCTTTGTGTCCCTGTTTATTAATTAAAGGTACATTAACTCAAAAAGATTTTTTTTGGTCATGTTGCTATAGCAATGTACTTATTTGAACCAACTCCAACCAGTAATAAACGAGAACTTTGAAAAATTTTTCTGAGGTCTTACTTACTTCTAGTTTTAATTGTCTGTGGTGCTGAAGCTGAGCAGAAAAATTGCCAACAGCAAACTGAGAAATTTACACACTATAAAAGTTAGGGTAGGTAAAATCTGTTATTCTCTTCATCTGCTTTCTGAGTGCTGAAAACCTTATCCCATTTCCCAAATTAGTCCCTCAGTTTCCATAAAAGATCCTTACCACTATGTCTTCCTACAAGCCTGACTTGTTTTCTATGTCAGAAGAGCACTGTTATCAGTACAAAATTCAAAGCATGATTCGACATAATTAGCTAAAATGATCATTCACTTTTACTTGGGATATTCTCAAGGAGAAAGTACAGATATTTCACAATAACTTTACAGGTTAGTACAAATATTTCCATATAATGATTCGTTTCCAGTTTCAGTTGATAGATCACCTTTGTGAGAAAGAGCTTCTTCCCTTCCTTTGCTTCTATTTCTTTTGAAAGATTTTTTTGTGCGATTCCTGCCTAATAGGTAGGATATCCTGTATAATGGAAAGTAAGCTTCGGGATTTACTGCAATCAAACCAAAGACTTTTAAGTGCTTTGTCATTGACAAGGGGAGGAATTTCTTGGAAAAGGTGTTTTCTTTATTTAAATACTCAACATAAAGAACAAACACTTTTAAAGGTCTCTAGTGACTACAGAAACACAGAGGAGGTAATCATGGACAGGTTAGGGGGTTTTGTTCTGTTTTTTCTTGGTTGGTTCATTTGTTTTGGAGGTTTTTTGTTTAATTAGAAAAAATCTCTTTTGAGAATAAGTACCTGTAGGTTTTTGATTTTCTGTAGAAGACCATAAGGAGAATGACACACTGGCGAATTACAAGAATAGTCTTGATGGTCAGATTGTGCCAAATTACTTAAATTCTAGAAAATAGCACAATGATAGAGACAAGAATTTTCATGTACTCTCTATGTGAAAATATATACTCTATGACCATATGGTAAGTCACACTATTTCTAAAAAAATACATGTTTTCTATAAATGGGAGTATATTAAATGAAATGTGCCTTGTTAGTGTCAAATTAAGTTGCATTACATTCTGACATCTGGGACTGGTGGAATTCTCTCTTTCTTGTTGTTTGTTGTTGTTGTTGTTGTTTGTTTGTTTGTTTGTTTTTGTTTGTTTTGTTTTGTTTTTTCCCCAAATAATTCGTGTAGCATTTTGCATTCTGCATGTGTTCTTACCTCTAGGCATCCATTGGGCAGCACGGGTAAGTCACTCATGGACTGTTTATTTTAACTGGTTTATAAACATTACATGTGATATATTTTCTCTTCCATCATTAGACTGAAATCTTAAAATAAAATAAAAAACAACAAAAAACCAACCCCAACATTAAAAATATGACTAAGATAACATGTTAATTTGCCACAGCCTTTATCTGAACTATAAAAAATTCAGAAACTTCCATTTTTTTTTAGTAAAGGCACTTAACACAAATTGAAATGGCAAATAACTGATGAAAGGCGTTTAAAATACACACCATATAATTCCTTGGGACTTGCCTCTCTTCATGTGTGGAAATATAAAGAAATGTTCAGATGTATTTAGTGGAATATACTAATTCCAGGCCTGTTTCTTAATGGGTTTAATTCTATTGGTGGATTTCCAAAGATAAGCCCTCTGCTTTACTTTTTCATTGTTTTAGTTGGTTTGTACAAGAAGAAGTTTGGTCAAATTATATCTTTGCTACTAGATCTTTTCCCTCTTTCCTATATATGTCATATGGAAGGAGAACTCAAAGTTTTTGAAATGCAGCTGATATGAAAATATTTTTTTCCTGAGAGAAGTAAAAGTAAAAAGAGCAAAAATGTTGAAATAAAAAAGAAGGGTTTATAGGAAGAAGCTAAACACTTACTAGCAATGTTGTGTTTTCCTATAGCATGGGAGAGACCAGATGATGAATCGATTTAGATCACTGGTATCCTGTGACAATCCTATGTACTCAATATGCTTCTTAGACCATCATCTCCATCTTATGCTGCTCCATTTGTTAAATCCTTGCCTGTGTGCTCCTGGAATGATTAGTGCAACATCAATCAGAACTGCACAACTCCTTAATGATTCATAATTCCAATTCTAAATTCCAGTTTGAAGTGGATTGAGACAGAGACCATTGATGACTCTAAAAGTAGAAGTCATGTGGAGGGTTATGGTATTGTTCTCAGACAAAAATCAGTGATAAGACAAGGCATCTGCACATCGAGCACTGTTACAGCATCATTCTAAAAACTAGTTTGTCTCCCTGTTCTTCAAGAAAGAAATTTAGCCAGGAAGGGTGAGAAATCCCCTAGGCAAAACTCATGTAAAAAGCTTAAAGCCTTGATATTTGAGTTGAATAATATGAAACAAGAAGTTGCACTGAGATAACAGGTCAGGTAGATCTTGAATGCAAAAAAACTGCAGTGGCAAGCACTGGATAAGAAATAATAACTCTCAGGGTACATGACTGTAGCCTCTGCTAACAGCCTTACTAGAAAAGAGACTGATAGATCCTAGCTCTGCCTTTGTACACAAGTAGTAGTCCCGAGCATCAGCAAGTACTTCACAATCTGCACCAGAACTGATTACCAAGAAGCTCCCAGAACCTGTCCTCAGGCATTTATGTTATCATTTATTGCTGGATATGAGATTTTTTTCTTAGCTGTCTTGTTAATGCCATAGTTGACATTCGTGCTGTGGAAGCCAACATTATTGCCTGAGGTATGTTTAGTCTCATGCTCTGTGACCTTCACACTGTAAGCTTCATCCCCATGAATGCCAACCTTTTTTCAGGGGATTTACAGTGCTCCTATTTGTCATTGTTTGAACATTTCCAGTCACTTAAGAATAAGAGGTCAAAGAGCAGAATGAGTGAGGCTGTTGCTTGAACACAAAAGACTGTTGATTAGACAGTGATAGGTCTTCTAAGGACAACAAAAGAGTAAACTCTCTGATTCTCACCATTTTTGATTTATTAAAAAAGAAAAAAAAAAAAAAAGAGCCAACACATACTTAAGTTAGAGCTACTCCAGAAATCATCCAAAGGCTAACTTTGAGAGAAACAAGGCAAATAGTAGTGCAATTGCTTTATATATCCAGTTTCAATAAGTCAACACCAAAAAAAGAGGCACTTTTGAGGTTAACTGAAAAGTAGTGCTGACATCAACACTTACCAACTCTCTTGTCTTTCAGACAACAAAGCAAAAGAAAAAGAGGAAACACAACTTGAACAAAGTGTATTCGCATCAGCAGTATTGTGTTTAGGAGGCTGAGTTTTGGATTTGTGTACGTTAACTATTTTTCCACTCATCGCTACAAAGGATGGGGAGTTAATTTGTGACTATGACCCCCAATAAAAGGTCTCTATTCACTGGGGATATACATGCAAGGTAGCTATCTATACTCCTACTAAGGTCAATGGAGACCTTGCATTCAACATAGTTGTCCTGACAGAGGTGCTATTGTGCCTATGGAGTTGCTCTAGGCTTTCCAAGACATTCACATAGTCAAATAGGAGGTGGGACCTATGAAAGGCCAGAGTCCCTCTGCATAGGTGACTGAAGGACAGGGTGGGTAGCCTAGATCTTTGTTTGAAAACCAACCTCAGCCTTAGGTATGAACTTTAGAGAAACATGAATGGCTTACTAAACTCCATTGACTATATTCATACCTACAACCCTTGAGTGGGTATTTTAGATATCACAAAGTAACACACAGAGTACTAGGTGTCTTCATCTAGGTATGTGAACTGAGCCCTAGACCTCTGATAATCATAATGGGAGCTTGATTGTAAGCATGAATTTGAATTCTTGAAAAAAATCCTATCCAAAGCAGCCAGCTATTTTCATTAGCTGAGCTTGAATCATTAGGAGCCAGATGTTTTTCTATAAAAGAAGAAAACACCCTCAAAAACTCTGCTTCACCCATCTCAATTTTCCATTGAAAGTATCATGCAAATAAAAAGCTAAACCAAAGGACATAGATTGGCACTAGTTGTAGACTAATCTGGCCAAGTTTTAAAAGTGATATTGTTGCCGTGCTCAAGCCTCTTGTTAAAAAGTTCAAGTACTAAGAAAATACCCTCAATATATACAAACCATAATTGTACTCTACAGACTTTACTAAGATGTGGATAAATATCCCATACCACAGTTATATTAGGAAAGGGAAGGTCTACAGATTTGTTTTGTAGTAGCTGCTTTGCTTGTATCTCAATGTGTTTGATAGTACCTCACAAAACATACAGTGAATTTTGGATTTAGGATTCACCCTTTTCCCTCAGCACAGACACTGTCAGTGCTTTTCAAGCTACTTAATCAATATCTCATAACTTTCAACCTCTCTTCTCTGAGACTTTGTCTTTCCTTATAACTTTTCTTCACTGATAAATGCCTGAACTGTATGGTGGGAAACTTGAAGTGGGAAATTTTTAAGAAATTAATGAGATTGAATTTTTTCTCATTGCCAGGTTGCCTTGTTCTTGTATATTCTGGTGATTGTGGGGATCCACTACTTACGCATTTGAATTTTTCTCCATCCTGAACTTGAAAGATCAAAAGATAGGCAGTTCTTTTTTTTCCATCCACAGGATGTTTGCTTAATTCTAACTTCATCACTGAGCAAGTCACCTGTTTGTAGTACTTGTTTTTTTAAAGGCCCTGGGGTGATACTGTTGTGCTTCTTGCTGTCTTTACATGAAAGCTAGGAGTTTTGCCATCTGAAGGGCCTCTTGGGGAGACATAATGACCTTTCATAATGTGGAGGTAGCAGGCAGCCTCCATACATAGCTGCACATCAATAGCTGTATGCATCTGAAAAGGGACAGCAAAACATAAAACTCTTTGGCCCTATTGATTATTTTAATCTTCAGTGTATTACTTCATTCCCTCTTAATATTTCAACAGATCTATCAGTCTTGTCTGTGACCTTCACAGGAATTTGATCTTTCATCTTAGACATTCTTAGCCAACAGCTCATCAATATTAGCAGCCTGAAGGGTTAGGCTTGGTGTAAAGGACCATTTTCAATTTTTTTTAAAAAGCATAAAGTCCCAAATTATTTTTTTCACCTTCCTATAGTGCTGAAGTAATCTGCTGAAAGTCAGATGTACATAATGGCCTGAGATACTGGGTGCCATGCTAGATCAGGTGACATTTTTATAGCAGACTGCTCCAGTACCATTAACAAAGGAAGTGCATCATTACTGTCATGATGGTTGCGCTACTTGAAAGTAGTCTGTAGAATAGCTATATTATTATGAGTTGCTTTTTACTGTTTCAGTATACACCTGGGAGAGAGAAAGGTGGCAGGATTGATTCCAAGTTTGCTTGCTCTTTCTCATTCTCTGTTGGACTAGATACAGTGAGAAAAAATCTGCATATATGATTGGCGTAAATCTGAATTTTGCTGAAGAGATTGGGTAGTACAAGCAGAATAGCTGTTTCAGAAATCTCTCAGCTTTTGTACTTCAAGTTTTAGGATAATGGAGTATATAATGTAGCCATCTGTAACATGGCCTATATAATATAGGATATAATTCAATGTAGTTCTTGATAGCCTAGGACATTATGTACTTTATAACAGGAAATAGAAAAAACCCCATACATATAAGAGTTACTCAGGTACCTCACATAAAGCTGGAATGGTGCATTCTAGTCATGCAGTACTGCCTGTGTTATTTTATGTAAATAAACATATCTTATCCTAGTTACTTCCATATGTAGGCAGCTTCAGCAACAGGCATTTTGTTAGGATTTGAATCCTTTCTGAGGATTTAAAAATGTATTTATGAAGACACATAATTCCACACTCTTCAGTTAGTCTCTATCTTCACTACACAGTGACCTTCTGAGAGTGCTGTATTCCAAGCAAGTGATTGTGTTTAAACCAAAGCTTTCCTTCATGTTAACATTTAATTTCCTTCCCCTTCACCAAACATCTTTTGGTTCTCCTTTCATCTTCCTTGACATAATACTGTATACCATGATGAAATGCAGCTATTCATGTGACACAATATAGTAATCAGGAGTAAATTACACCCTCTAAAATTGCCATCTCCAATAGCAATACTTTAAACAATGTGATAATTGCTGTCATAGGAACATGGGAAAAAATAGACTAGTGGTTAAAAAATACTATGATCACTAATAACAAATGCCATGTGAAATAACAACTTTCTACTAACCACTAACCTAGACCTGTAGAGCAAACTGCAGATTCTCTTTCATAAAATATTCTGGTTGCATACAGCTAGCAAAAGGCATAAACTTGCCAATACATTTTGTCCATTAACAGGTTTTGTATTGAGCTTTGTACAACTGTACCGTATATATATATGTGTTTCTATATGCAGCAGTTACACAATTATGCTTGATTTTCTCCTTTGGATTCTGACCTCAAATAAACTTACCAAACTCAAATTTTGAGACAAAAAAAGACATTCAGATGTCAGTCACTTTCATTGTCAAGCCTTCCCTTTTAAAAAGGAAACTCACAGAGGGAAAAGATATACTAGAAACAAAAGCTGCTAGAGCCACCTTTTTCATATTGTTCACACATTGTTTAGTTAGAGAGTGGGAGAGCAAGGGACAGGGGGAAAAAAAAAGTTATATTGGTCAATTTGGCATAATCTTAGAAGAGCTTTCTCTGATGGATAAGACCAGGCTATAAAGTGCTTTGGTGCCTGCTTTTTCTGTGATAGAAATGCTCAACCATAGTATCAGGAAGCTGAATACCTGAAATCCTGTTATCCGTGCAGGTAGAGAGAGAAGAGCTGGACAACTGTGTGCACCTTCTACATGTCGACAGATGTTGTTTAGAGCCTTAAACCCCACAGTTACCAGAAAATGTTCCTTTCCTGCATAGGTAATGAGGAAACTTGCCCTGTCATGTCTAGTGCCTACATTTTCTGAAGTAATGAAATCTGGTTCTTAATTCATATTAGAGCACATGCTTAAAAATAGACACCTCACTTCTCCCTACCAAACAATCAACTAGTTAAGGTAACAGATATAAACATCCAAATAAAAGTCTCTCTAGGAAGTAAACTAGAGACTCTGTAGCACTCATGAAGAGCAATCCTGTGATTTAAATTATTTGACTTTTAATTCTAAACAGGCCACGAGTCCAAGTATCACTTTGCGCCTCTAAAAAATAAGAACATAGCCTTCAGATCTTGCCTTTTTTTTTTTTTCCTCATTGAGAATGAAGGGTCTCAGCAGGAAAGTGTATCTCCTGTAGCTCCCTGCCCGTTTGCAGCTGTAGGAACAGCGTG
>JAWWEV010000115.1:49401732-49525807 GCA_035583235.1 Hafferia zeledoni | reverse complement strand
CAAGAAGGTAAGTAAGAAAACCAAAATAAACTCATGTAAAATATTTTTTAACCTATTTTACAAATGACACATGTTAAGTTATATGTATCCAACTCATCTTTCATGTGCTATAAACAAGTCCTCATTTGCTTCCAGTTATTTCTATTTCTCATTTTTAATGGTGATTTCCCAAGTTAAAAACAAGCCTGATAGCTACCTCTAATCGTTATAGCAGTAGCTTTTAAAATATTCAAACTGAGTAATTTATTTTTAATGATCTGTAGCTCTGAAACTGTTTAGGCAATGTGCTTTACTCTCTGCAGAAAATTTCTTCTTGTTCCCCAGGGCAAACTTTGATTTTTTTCAGACCAAGCCAATTTTGAAAACCAAAATGTTTATTAAAAATAGAGAGCTACAGAGGGGCAGACAGCGCAAGGCAACTAGGGTTAAAAGCAGTGACTGAAAAGGTCCCTGGTGACATTTGAAAACAGAATACTATTGAGGCTTATTTTTAATTGTTTTGAAACATCTCTGAACATTTTTACCTGGGAAAGGTTGGCATGAAATGTTCTCAAACACCAATTTCCTCCAATATTTGCACAAATGGGAACTTAGCCCACTGTGTTCTTACGTAAGTGAAGTACTCAAAATGAAAGCTGTTTGAGAACTAGACCTCTAATAGAGAAACTACTGTCAGGTGCCTCTAACATACAGAAACTCCTTTTCTAAAACAAGTTACAAGAAAGATTTTGCAGTGAGATGTAAGTTAAATGGAAGATTCAAGTGCTGAAACAATTTTTGAAGGTTCACTAAGATGTGACATCTCACAGGAAAGGCATTTATTGATTATTGAGCCCCTGCGTAGAGACCTATTTAGCTTGTCTCTAAAACACATTTGGATGTTTCCTTCATTTTTACCGCTTATGTTGCTTATACATCATTAACCTCATCCACTGAGACAAATCATTGAACTTTATCATTGACACCTCTGCCTAATTTCAATGAACTACACACACTGCTTCATATGCTCATGCTTTGCCTACCAGATCAGAATGTTTTTTTGCATAGTGGTGCTTGGACACCACCCTGCTCTGCCTTAGCTGCTTGGTGACAGACCTTGGGCATGGTTTCTCTGGCTGGGGATTGGTGCACAGAACTGCTCTGTTCCTGTCTTTGCAGAAGAATTACATTTACTGCTGCTGAAAATGTCCTTCCTTACCTGCAGCCTAGGTTTATTAAGACTTTTTCAATACTCTCATAATTAATTAGGTAATTTGAGTTGACTGTGAGATGAGAGATCACATTTAATTTGATGGACATAATTTGGTCCATTACTCATTCTATACCCTTTTTTCTGCTGCTACAATTTGATATCGAGTTTGATACCGCTTGTCACTTATTCAGACCTCAGAAGGGATTGCTAAACTCTCTGTCCTTCTGTAATAGATAAGTTTAATTCCATGCAGTCAGTTGTGGTGAACTTTCCTTCTTTATTCTGGAAGATATTTTCAAAACAAGGAACCTGTATTTCCTCTCTTTTCGGAATATAAACATCATTTTTTCAGTCAGGCTGAGAAACACCTTACTGTCAGTGGCACAGCAAAGCACAGAAAAACTGAACTCCAGGAAGCTGCACCCCCTTTTTTCCTTCACAGTAGACTTGTGTACCAGAGAAAATGGCCAAGATCATCAAGCTTAGGCACAGGGCTAACAGGATAGGATTACACTTTCTGACTCTTCTGAACAATCCAGCCTGGCAATGCAAGATCTCCAAAAGATGTATTTAGAATTATTCAAAATATAAAATTCTGGCATCTATCTCAGAAACAAGACAGATAATATTTTTTTTCATTCTATTCCTCTCCTGCATTGATTTCACTGTCACCAGCAGTTTTGGTACATACATCCTGTACAGTGTAAGTAGAAATGATGTATTGTGAGATTCTATTTTCTCAAAGTTATAAGAAGTGACTCATGCTAATTTCTTATACAGAAAATAAAACAAGGTTTGGGACATTTAGAAAAATTCAAATAGAATTACGGAGTTTTAGTATCTCACCGCCTATTTGGTTTTTCAAAATCTCTCCATTTCAAGATTCACAGAGACAGCAATGGATACTATTCATCCACTGAATAAAGAATCAAGCATCAGCAGTGCAAAATATAATTACATAAATATTATAAAAATTAAGATTTTTAGTTTACTGCTGAGATGAGACAAGTGGGAAGTGACTCAGAAAATCTCCATGTAAATTTTTATTTGTGATGATGTTAATATTTGCACTAAATAGATGGAAGAAAACCACAGTAAGAATTCCAAACATAGTTAAAATGCTAAACATTTTCAAGACAAAACTTTTTGCTTTAGGAGAAAAAAATCTTCCTGTGAAAAGTCTTGTGTGAGAAGGCTGGTATTCTAAAATCTTCAATTCCTTAAAAAAAATCTTCTTAAATGTCTTTTTAATTTTTCTTTTCTATTGAAGAGAGAATTTCACTTTCAGGGCAATTTTGTGCATACTCAAAAAATCACTTCAACTTTCATTCAGTGTGCTATAGTTTACGTTTTTGTTTGTTTGTTTGTTTGCTTTTTAACGACTAAAACATCTGTGCCATTGCATTTCCCTACCTGCTTGACCCTGCAAAGTGTCTAAACTGTAATTTTAAATGTCATTGCCTATAGACATATAAATTTCTTAAGAGTTTGCATTTTGACTTGTCTCTGATGGCAACTGCAAAATGCTGTAGGTCATCTATTGTTCCTAAAGTAGCTAGTAGGAGCATTTTAAATTCATGAAGAATAGGTTCTTCCTCAGATGAAGAACATGGAAAATTTTTTAATTATTAGAATGAAAAACATGCAATTGTGGTCTCTTTGGTATGAAAGAATGTATTTATTTTCTCAGAGTAGAAGGAAAACAAAGAATATGTCATCTGGATTTGTGTCATGTACACCTAAGGAGAACAGGAAGAATGTGAATAACCCATCAGAATTGTCAAAATGTGAATGACATTAGTTACAATCAAGAACTAGCAAGAGATAAATTTTACCAAAGTAAGACATAGAATGGGATATGTAAAAGTAACATAATTATACACTGAGAGAAGGCATAAATGCACAGACACCCCTCTCCACTGTAAGAGACACGCTGGCTCTTTCCTCTTTACAGTGTATGGTTTTGTGTTCACTGATAACATTCTCTGCTTTACCTTCTGTCATTTTGCCCATCAGCATCAACAAATCTACTGCTCTGTAATCTGGGGATTCCTCCTGGGCCCTCCTTCTAAAAATTGGAGTCAAAGTTGGAGCATTCCATCCTTCTAGCACCAAGGTTAGCTGAAATGATACACCACACATAACCACTATTTTAGCAGTTGTATATTTTAATTTGTTCAGGCTTTGGGTAAAAAAAAAAAAAAAAAAAAGAAGGCAAAAAAAAGCAGCAGATGCCAGCCATTTTGCCTCTGTTGTTGTCTCTTTACCTTACTTTTTTTCTAAAAACTGGTCATCTATCACTCCATCACCTTTTTGGTAGACCACTAACAACAGTCTTTAGTTTTCTTTTTTTTTTCAGCTTCAAAATATTTCAATCAGCCAAATTGTGGGATGTATGACTTAATTTTGGCTTTCCTTTTTCAGATACTTCTTTTATTTTTTTTACTTTAATAGGTCTCAGTGATGCTTCTGTTTAACCACAGTGATTCTGAAGAACAGGGGAATGGAATCCCTTCTATAGTGGTATTTTTTAGTAGTTGTAATACATGTGTGGTAAAAGTCATCATAAAACTAAATGCCCTAGGAGAATTTAACCCATTTACCTACTGTTTCTTAATATTCTCCAAAGCAGCTTCCTTAGCCTTACCTAACTCCAGTCTCTGAACTTAAGTGCTCCCATGTGGATATTTTTGTTGCAGCCGCTCTTTTCGGGACAGTGACTGTGGATATCTTTGGTTCTGTGTTACTGCAAGAAGGTTGTGGAAAGGATTGATCTCTCAGATCATGGCAGTACTTTTTATACAGAAATATGATGTTGCCAAGGGCAGAAGACCAACAGTAATATGATATTCTTTGTGATAAAGGGGGCAGTCAGAGCCTAGAGTTAAGTAAATATATTTTTAGATTGCTTTAGCAGTGCAGGAAAAACACACTGCATGGCAATAGCATAGTGGGACAGGACACTTGCTGATCATACGTCAGCATCCCATGGTTGTATATGAAAAATGGGGGTTTTTTGCAGATTTATTTGTTGCAACACAGAGATGCTGTATGTAAACATTAACTATAGTTCATTTTAGATCAGAATGTTAATGTTTTACCAAACATAATAAGAGTACCTAATTTTATTGTAATAATTAATCACTGAACAATTTTTAAAAGCTTATCATACCAAAATAGACATTGTTTTAAATGGGATAGTTGCTCTGAGAAATTGTAAAATTTAGCACATAATATTTACATGGCCAAAAAAAGTCAAGTGGTAAAAAAACTTTTTTGTTAGTGAATATATAATCACAGAAGTGATTTTTCCTGAGCTACAGGTGACCACTTACATATCTACATGGCAGACATGTAAGACTGTGTGATATGAGGACAGGCAAGCTGATCCAGCTGACACCAAGCTGTGGTCCTGAGCAGCTATGAGCACTTGTGTATGTGCTAGTGACAGGATGTTACTGATAAAGAAATTTTATAGGTTTAGCCTTCAGTAGCGATTACAGGTGAAAATATTTATAATTACCTAATTTCTTCTCTGGGCTTAATTCTGAGAACCTTCTAATGCTACATGTGATAGCAGTACATGAGTGAGTTTTTAAGTTGCATTGGAAGTAATACAAAATTTCCATTAATTTTAAAGTTTGACATAGGGGAGTTTCATTTGACTGAGAAAAACCATGCAAAATAGTATCTCTTTATGGCAGTTTTATTTCACAAAAATGACTTCAGATTGCATTTTTGTAGGAGACAGCACAATCTTCAGCTTTAAAGCATAAGCAATCCCTCGGGAAGAATATAGTGAGAAGACAGCACATTGTCTAAGTGGAGGCTTTGAGGACTCAGGCTTCTAAAGGGGACAACAATCACATTTCATGCTTTTGATCATGTATTTTGTCACTCCTACTTTTTGAGATTTCCCATGTAAGAAATTAAAATTATAACTGCACTTCATGTATTTTATGTCATCTCTGTGGAAAGCTGTATCATATTCCAGCTGCAGTTCTCTGCATATTTCCATCTGAGTTGCAGAACTCGGCCCCTCTGTTCAACAGCTAAGACTTAGTACAGTAAGATGAGTGATCTGTCTCTTATTTACTTGTGTAAGTAAGAACACACTTGTATTGCCATTCACTGAATACCAAGCAAGTGCTTTAATGCATTTGAAAAAATGTGATCAATTTTTGTTCTTTCTAGCTAATTTTCTCTCTGCAGAATTCCCTAGTTCTCCTGGGGATGGGACAAAAACCACTGAACATCAGGAGAGTAGCTATTTCTGTGTGAAAAGGAACGACAGAAATTATTAGGAAAAAAATCTTTTCATCTGAGTCTTCTGGACCAATTTTTTAGAACTAGAAAATTTAGAAATGCAAACCTCATATGCTAAATGAAATTTTTCATTTAGGCATCCTGAGATGTTAGAGTGAGAGCATTTCAGATATTTTGTGCATAATTAGGAGTGATACTAGCATTCATGGTGATAAAATGTGATTAAATAATTTTGAATTCAGGCACTCATTAGTTAAAATATGCAGAATGTGAAGAATGATAAATGCTATTTGCTAGGCAGGATAAAGAAATAATGAAGTTTGTGACAATGAACCCCAAGGGCTTGACATGTGTCTAATCTATTTATAACCCTTTTTTTCTCCTTTTAAAAAGCGAATCTTTACTGGAAAAATAATATAATGAAATTCAGCCTGATGCGGAGAGGTCAGTTTCAGAGACTCTTGTCCCTGCTGGCAAGTGACTCAGATGATAAATTGCCAGTACAAATCATCAAACTGATGCCTGGCAAGAACTGGAGCTAACCTTGTTCAATACTTTTTAATTAAAAGAAAAAAGAATTTTTTTTTTAATTTTTTTTTTTTATTTCTAAGGACAAGTGCTGCAGAAGGAATTGGGTAGAGGGCACAAGGAAAAGAGGAAAATGGTCTAAAAGGCTCCTTTGCATCTTGACCAAAACCAAGATCCCTAATGTAATGATGTTGGGGATGGGAGGAGAAAGAAGAAAATGACGTTGATCACTGTAATAGGAGCTTCCACGTAGCTTTTATATGGCATTTCCCATGTTTTTGTGCTGTTTTTCTATCAATGGTAAGGGTAGACTCCACTGCCTTCTATTAGACAAGGGTGTGGGGCACAGTCTGAGATAATTTGGAAAGGGAATACCTTTAATTTAAAGATCTGCACTTAATTCAGGCTACTAAGTGCATGAACTTCTTGGGAGAGAGCCAAGGGTTTCAATCCAACAAAACAGCATCCATATCCAAGGAAATCCTACAGTCTGTTGAAACAAGATGTTTATAAATGTTTTGTAAACACCTTGGATTTGAGAAACTCTGATGGTGACACAGCCAAAGACCTCCGCCGAATTTTCTGAAGCGCAGCTCTGCTGAGTAAGCATCCAAGGTCTACAGCCACAAGTTCTTCTGCACAGAGGCACAAGCTTGAAGGTGCTAGAAATTCCAGAAAGGAAAAGAAGAAAGAAAAAAAAAAAAAAAAGAAAAAGAAAAAATGTTCTCTGTAGTTATGGAAAATCTCAGAGGCAGGTTGCACTTTCGAGAACTTTTGCTTTTAATGGGAGCAAACTGTCTGATTCCCAAAATCAGTATTCATATAGACAGAAATAGTCCTGTTCTAGAGAATAGCAAAATAGCTGAAGGATTAGAGCTGGGCAAAATAATTGCAAAAAGGGTCCTGACTCTTCTCTCTAATAAATAAAGGATGTCCTAAACAATAACCACGAGGACAATGACCTTACTGGAGTTCTGTGAAACTGAAGAAAATAATTAAGCTGCTAGATTAAATAAGTAATTCAAGCAGCTCCCTTAAGACAAACTAAACAGTAAATATTCAGTAAGGTTAAACTTGTGGTGAAGTTCATATTCAGGTGCAGTGCTTCCCCATTTATGCAGGCTTTCTAATCTTCTGGAGTACATAACCCGTTACGTACCAGGAAAAACCACTAATGTGTGAAGCTACAACAGCCTGTCAGACTCTCTGTCTCTTTTCATATAAAAATAAAATTGCAGTCTTTTGGTAGTGTTTCAACCAATTTTTTCAGACACTGGGTGATTAAAAAGCAGTGCTGGATGAGATGGATGCTTATTTTTACTGCTGTTTCTTTTTCTTTTTACAATTGCTGCTGTTGTGTGCAGAGATGAATGGAAAGAACTACGATGAATGCTGACTGGTTGAGGGAATGAGTTGAGTATGCTTTTGCTTTCTCTAATTAGCCTGAGTCAACTCATTTTTTCCTTGAATTCATTGTTAGATGGTGTAATTAGATTCAATTCTAGTTAGAATCATTAATTTTATTTGTATTAACTTATTTCAATGAATTATTTTTATTATATTATTTTAAGCTTATATACAGGAAGATAGCATTTCTCTCTTTGTTAACTATATTATTTAATTTTTTTCCTTGAAGATTTCAGATCTTTAATGTTAAATTTCTGTCTTGTTCTTTTCTTCTGTCCTTTTTCCAATGTCCTTTGAGCTCCATCAGTGCTTAAAAGGAGTGAGAATTTTGCCTCAAATGAGTCCATTAAGAAAGCCTTTCAGCTTTAATATGATTTATTTAAAATATGTAATTAATCCTTAAAGAGAACTTTCAACCTTCCTTTCCTACTGTTCTTTCTAAAATATTATGGAGATCAATCTTGCGTCATTTCAGAGTCAGAACTTAAAAGTCATAGCAAAGATATTAGTATGTTTTTAAAGTAAAAGATCATATCCACACCACATTAGTATTTCACCCTATAATGAATTAAGCTTTAGTCAAAAGCAGAATGTGAGATATTTCTAAATGGGGAAGATACACCCAGACTAAATGCTGGTGGGGGTCATTCGTGAGGAGTTTTAGTGAAAGAAGAAATATCAGCTTCTTTAGGACACCTTGGTACTACTAGCAAGGAGACTGTATCTGATTAACAGAAGCCCGAAGCCAACAGAGAGGCCTCTGGGAGATGTCAGGGACCAAAGTGATCTCACCAGGCCTGAGAAGACCCTGACTTGACTGTGAAGATTGTAACACAACCAAGTGCTAGGTGATGTTGAGTAGAGATTCACAGTATCTGTCCTCTCAGAGGGTTTTCAAAACTAAAAAGTGTACCATATTCAAGAGTGTTACAGCACTGGCTGGCAACTAGTGTTATAGAAATTGTCGGATTTCACTATTTAATAATATCCAAGTGAGAATCAGCACCTGAGACCGGAAGCTAAAGAACATGAAGAAATAAGTTCAAAATGAGTAGATAAGAATTCCTCTAGTGCCAGAATAAACCTTCCACTAGTGTATTGAAGAATCACATTGTGTCTCTGTACATATGCCTATACAAATGTGTCATTTACACCTCTTCCTCTTAAAAGGTATCAGAGATCTTATCCAATCTATGCTGGCTGCTAGAGGAAATTCTGTGGGAATGAGTCAATAGTCTTCTTTTCATAATTCCTCTTACTTTTGTTTCCAAAACTGTAGGCCGAGGCTGGGCCACTTATGTGCATTTATATACAAACCCACTTGGGGTTTACTAAGAGAAAAGGCAACATCTTGTAGAGCTTAAGATCAGGTACCCTGACATCTCTGCCACAAGATTGGAGTCTGTGTGTTCACCATAATTTGCATAACCTTCTAACTAAAGAGCTAATGCTGTCTCTGCCTAATATGAGAGGAAGAGGGTGAGATTCTCTTCTCCAGGCAGGGGACCTGGCTGGGATAAACTGTGGCACATTTTTGCCTTGTTAAAGGAAGTCACAGCAGACAGTGGGTGTTGACAGAGGTGCATCCGTCCCCCAGCTAGTTAGTGTCCAGTGAACATTAGTGTTCAGAAGTGCAGAAGTACTCCCAGACCAGAAATTTCAAATTATTCTCAAAGCATCTAAGCTACATTCCTCTTGTCACTGACTGGTGTAGTAGGTGGAACAAATGTCTGTGGCTGAGGAACATGTTTGTAGAGAATATGATTGAGCCTCATGACCAAAGCTGCCAAATGTCACACCAGAGAATTGGTTTCTCTCATGTCCTTGGCTGTGGATTTTGTATGTGACACCTATGGAATAAGAGATTTCTGATGGTGAACCCAACAATTTTTTAAGTGCTCTAAGGGCCATTTCTTAGAAAAGATTACGTAGACCTACTGATAGTTCACAAACACAATGATTTCAGTGGGAGTATCTTTCAAACTAAGAAAGAATGGAGGGAAATGAAAAAGTAAAGTGCTCTGGAAAATTAAGACTGGGCTTGAAAATTTAAAGGACCTTCTCAATAATGTGGGGAATATAAAAACTATGTATGCATTTCATTTCCTTGGCTATCAAATGAGGTGATTCATAGTGCCTAGTTTCACAAGAGAAACTCATTCATATTTATGAAGCACTTCAGACAGTTTCATGTGGAAAGCCCCAGTGGTGAAGTTTCATCTAATGTAGATCTGTGAAGAGAAAGATAACTTTCATATAAGATACTCTGTTAACTCCAGAGGCACAGGTCTGTGAGGGAGATCCAGTGTGTCCCACCTTGCTGATGACATACACAGCTGTTGGTATGATGCCATATGACAATAGTTTTGGTTTTTTCTTCAGGGTTTTTAATCTGGAAAATTTTGCACAAGAAATATATTGAAAATGGATTTTTAATATTCCAGCAAGAGATATTTGCAAGCTATGGAGAACTAGAATTGAACTTTCTGATACCAACAGAGAAAATAATTTAAAGCCGTGATTTGAACGGGTTAATACTAAATACACCAAATGCTAATTTCATTATGGCTCCTTTACCTACCTGTAAAATGGATACATTGTCCACTCTCAGAAACAAAATATTTATTGATGGTGGTCATACATTTTAAAGAACCTGTTTAAACTGCAAGAGACATCCATAACAGAAATGAATAATTTCTCTAGTCATTGTAGACTTAAGAGAATAAGACCAGAGGCTACACCGTGGATAGCAATGTTATGTGCAGACTGAGCAACTCCTTGTTCATTGAATGAGACAGGAAACAATAAAATATGCTAATTTTATTAAAGCTACATCAGAGTGCAAATGCACAAGGGATGAAAAGTCCTGCATAGTCTAGCTTAACATTATGGGCACTTTTACTGTGCCTTTTTTTTTTTTGTTGTTCATGTCATTACTGCTCATTGAATCTCAGTTTATGCTTTGTGCTTACCAGACTGTCCTCAACAGAAATACCTATGGCTTGCAGCTCCAGGAATTTTCTAGCTAAAATGGTGGCTCCTGAGAAAGAAGAGGTATGACAGTACCCACAGCATCGCAGCTGTTCCTGGGCAGGAGCAAGGTGACAAACTCTCCTGCAGATAATTCAAGACAGGGAATTATGAGATAGTCAGTAGCTATACTCTAAAAAGCCCCAAACTGTAGCAACAGAATTGAGACATTCTCTGTTGTGTGAGCCCTTCTTACCTAACAATAGGTTTCTCTTTTAAATAAACTATGAGCTAAAGCCAGTGATTATGCTCTCCCATACCATTTACTTTTGACTACACTGGTAAATTCATAAGCAGAATTAATCACAGTAAAAAAGCAACCAAACTAAAAAACCCAAAGAACCAAATACCAAAAACAAGAGTTAGCTCACATCCATAGTAAATGGTAAAAAAAGTACAGAAATAACTTCTGTGTCTTTTCATTAGGTCACAAATTTATCCAAACCATGGAAATTAAATAATCAGATGTTATGGTAATCTTTTTTTTTTTTTTTCCCTAAAATTTATATTTATAAAAAAAGCTCTTTGAGGATAGTATGTTAATATTTCTTGCCTTGAACAAATTCAGGTTAAGCCAGACCATCTATACCTTAAATGTATCCAGTGGCTTAATGCAAAAGCAAAATATAACCCAGATTATTTGGGGAATGGTAAGAAGTGGAGCAGTGTGAAAGAACTTTAACGTTAGAACTTGGAAATAATGTTACAAGGTAACAGTGGTCAGATAAAAATAGAAAAGCAAGTCTTCTCCTTTCTATGTGTCTTCCAGTTTCCTCTGAGCTGGCTTAAGAAACAGCAGACAAGGTAGGTGTATGAATGAGCAGATGACACAGCAGGTCTCCATTATTGGAAAACTCTTGTCAGAGGTTTCCAGCTGTTGCAGTGATGCACTGTAGGGGTAGGCTGGCAGAAACAAGCTGAATTCTGCACTTCACTGCTGGCATAACCACTGTGTGAGTGTGAGAAATGTTGTCAGTCTGCTGATGTATCATCATGCTGATGGCAGAGCAACAGCCACTGGACCTTCTTGTCAAAAATGTACAGCGCTCCTTGATTGCCTTTTCTTTGCATCTTACTGAAACTTGAAGTGAGCACTCCTGGAGTGTCCCTTGGGCATTAGTTTTTGTTCCCAACAGTAACAGTGTTGTGGATCAGGGAACTAAGGTTGAAGAGGTTTACTGTGAAACTTCACCTCTGAGCTTTTAGGTAACATATTTATTTGTGTTAAAAGGCTATTTCTGTAAGAGGAAACAATTATTGTCATTAAGATATTTGACATATTATAGGACACACTGGGCTATACATGTCTCCTTGCCACACGCTTTAAATAAAATTACTGACTGTGTTATAGAACTTAAGATCAAGAATGTCTGTTTATTTTCAGAGTCCTTGGGGTATTATTTTGGTCACTGTTTAATCACCTGTCACTTTAAATACTAGTGAAAGTAGAAAATAAAATCGACTGCTTGTAACTGAATGGGATTTATACATAGTAAGTAATTATTTTTAACACCTAAATACATGAATGATTAAGTTACCTTTGAAACAGAAATTGACATCCTGATAGGTCTTGTAAAAAACTGATAAGAATTGAGGTAAGATTACCAGTACTAATCCTGTAAAACACTGATGTTGTCAATTACCTTAAGGGGAGAGAGAGATTAAAAATCAAGAATATTTGAATACGTGTATCTCTCAGAAAGCATGGGTCCCTAGGAGTAGCTCACTGCTCTCTGCCTTGGCAACCTGCCAAATACAGAATTCAATTGCAAGTTTTGCTCCTGCCCCTCAGTGGGACATGCCCGAGCAACCCAGGAAATGAGGCTAGAATAGAGGGAAAGAAATGTGGTTTAACATGAGAGCCACAGGCTTCCCTAAGCTTCTAGCTGCCTCAGGGACTCTGGTTTAGCTGGAAAGAAATGGTTCTTGTTGGGAAATTTGCTTATTTTAGTAGTTGTGTTTAACTCATGACATAATGATTCCACATTGTGTTTTCTGATAGGACCACCCAGAGTTGTATCTAAGCTGTCAGATGTTTGTAGGGAGCTTGAGGGACTTTTGCAGCAGCAAAGGATGTCTCATTTGGCCAGGCCTTTGTTATTGAAAACTGTCTCATCCCAAGGTTTCGGTTTTTTGTCTTCATTTTGGTTTTACTTGAAATCTAATCCCTGTTCATATTCTGCCTGTGGTTTATCACATCAGAGCTGAGTGAGAGTGAAGAGCAGCTGTTCAAATTATTTTTTGTACAGTAATCATTCACAGGCACAAAACTCCAGTTAAATCCCCCAAGCACAGCAATTTTGACAGCAGTCCTATTAGACTTACACTTCTTCTTAGGTCTGATAGGCACCTGATTATGTTATTTCTAACTTCCTTCTGTTTAGGCATCCTACCGTACACAGACTTTGCAATTCTGCTCTCAGGAATCTTATCTCTCTTGAATTCATTTCAATATCCTGTAAAATTAAAGACAGCTGGGATGTTATTTCAATATTTAATCTTTAGATTTTGGAAAACTTCAGCCCAGCTCTAGCCAAAGTGAATCCTCATAGGCCATTCAAAAATCCCAGTACACTTTTGATTGATATGAAGTGAGGGAAAAAAATCTACTAATGAAGAATATTGGTAGATTGTGAATTTTCCAGAATATCTTCTTCCTTATGTGTATTCTGCAGGCAGATCCAAGCTTCATCTAGTATTGACAAGGAACCTCTACAACCGCATTCCCCTATAATGAAAACTTTTATTTTTTAATGTGAAAATATGATTGTTCTTCAGATTTATGTTTTATTTTCTTGTTTAGTTTTGGTTGGGATTTTTGGTTTGGTTTGTTGTTTGTTTGTTTGTTTGTTTGTTTGTTTGTTTTTTTGCAAATCATGAAGGGGAAGAAATAACCATGGGAAATCTCTTCTAAGATCTTTTTCAAATCAACTTAAGAAAGGGAAATTTTAAAAAACCTGTATCACTTTTAGTTTCAATCTGAAATTATATCAAAAGTCCATTTGCATCACTACTTTAACCTAGCAATTAGCTGCTTACTGCTGAATGCCTCAGAATTCGACCCTTTTGCCCATTCCCATTTGCAAGCCTTTGTACCCAAGTACCAAACCCATGTGTCAGGTGTTATGGGCTAAAGGGAGCTGTGGAACTCTCTTGGGAGGGCTGCAGAGCCTGAAGCTGAAATGGGTACAGTAAGTCTTTACTGGGGCACAAAGTCAAGCTGTTCTGTCCTAAATTAGGTTCCAGAGAAAAGCTTTGCAATGGTGCAGAGAGAAGTGAGAAGTGTGGCAGTTTTCCCTGTCTTAGGCTCTGTCTCAGACTCTTAAGAAATCTTCTCTGTCATGCTTTTCCTTTCTTTTTTTTTTTTAAAGATTTGTATTTATGTATATGGAGCTCAATAGTCTTTGGCACTTGTAAGGAGAGCAAATGCCTCCAGCTCCAAGTGGATAAAGCATATACTTTAGTGAAGAGACAATTTCCAATTGCAAAAATTTTGATAGCAACTGAAAATATGTATGTGATTACAGTAATAATGAAACTACTGTAAGCACAAAGAAATTGCAGGCACAGTCTTCTGAAATCATAGGCTGTTAGCAAGTAAATACAGAATTGTCACACTATTGAGCAAAGTGTTAAATAGGTAATACACAGAGTGATGCTTACAATTACTGCAGTGTATACATATGGGACACAGGGGTCTGCTTCTGAATTCAGTCTGAATTTTTGGCTTTAACTGTGTAACTGGGAAACTCAAACTCTTCAGTTACAATGTCACTCCCCCAGCATCAGCTAGCACTTTACTCCATGTAATGCCACTAAGTGACTGAAAGGCTTGCCTGCAGATTATTAACCCTACCCAAGCTTGTGGAAGGATAGAAATTCATGTGTTACTTGCATTGTAGCATATATATTTTTTTCTTTGTGTATGAAGTTATTCTTCCTATCACAAAACAACTTTCTGAGTGTCCTAGTTTCTTCAGGATGACTCTTGGCAGAGTTTAATCCACATCTGTCTCTGTCAGTGGCATTATTCAGCTCTATGCACAACAAAGGTCACGTTTCCAACCTTGTTTAAGTGCACAAGTTATTAGAGCATTTCTTATCAAATAAAATAAGTCACCTGAAAAAAGCAGTTAGTTTCACAAGTGCTGTAGAAAATGTCCAATGCTCTCACAGTATGTTTGTAATGTTCAGTGCAACACAATCTCCCACAAAACTTCCCATTTCACTGGCTGTTGCTTTCCGTTCTCATTTGCCCTATGGCAACATTTAACAGGCTGTTTCCTAACATATAAGCTGTGATAATGGAACAACTTCCATGGATTTGGATCCCCTGTATTGAAAAGAGTAGAAAGCAGAATCTCAGGACATAAGCAGTCATTGAGATGAAATTTCCACATTTATTTGTACTGAATAACTTGTTTTTAGTTCTGTAGAAGTCATTTTTATGAAACATGATTGCTTCTTCTAGTTGATTCTTTATTTTGCAGTTAGTACCATTTCGTCCTCTTTCCCTCTTTTGTGACATGCAAAGTTTCTTTTCTTATCATATAAAGAGTGATTACAGGATAACTGGCAAATTTTGGGTATATTTTAAATGACTGATAAATTTAATATTTCACTTCAGAGCTTTCAAATTTACATTTGGATTTTCATTTTTTTCTGTGGAACCATAACATTTCTTTTTACAGATGTGCTGTTTATCTCCCAGTAGCTTGCTGTGGCTTTGAAAAAGGTCAAACACTTATTTTTATATGACCAGAGTAGTGCTGTGTCAAAAATACTTAGAATCATAGAATATTCTGAGTTGGAAGGGACCCACAAGTTATCATGGAGTCCAACTCCTGGACCTGCACAAGACCATCCCTAAAAGTCCCACCATATGCCTGAGAATATTGTCCAAATGCTTCTTGAACTCTCTCAGGCTTGGTGCTGTGACCACTTCCCTGGGCAGCTTGTTCCAGTGCCCAATCACCCTCTGGTGAAGAACCTTTCCCTAACATCTAACCTAAACCCCTTCAGAAAGAGCTTCATACCATTCCCTCAGGTTCTGTCACTGGTGACAAGTGTCTGCCCCTCTTCTTCCCCTCACAAGGAAGTTGTAACTGCAGTGAGGTCTCCCGTCAGTCTCCTTTTCTCCAGGCTGAACAGACCAAGTGAACTCAGCCTCTCCTCTTCCAGTTTCCCCCCTAGACCCCTCACCATCTTTGCAGCCCTCCTTTGGAGGCTCTCTAATATCTTCATATCCTTCTTAAATTGTGGTGCTCAAAGCTGCTCACAGGACTTGAGGTGAGGCCACACCAGTACAGAGCAGAATGAGACAATCACCTCCCTAGACCAGCTTGAACAATTCTAAGTATTTATGTGGGTATCTATTTATGTAATTGAGAAATTCAGGAAGTGCTGTAATGACATCTGATCTGATGTTTTTATACAATGATCGTCTTAAAAAGAAACCTATAGCATGAGATGCATGTTATATATCACAGTAGGTTGGATTATGTATATAACACCTAAAATGTATGTAAAATATTTGCCAGATCATCCAGCTAATCCCAGCCAAGGATATTCAGATATTAAACTTCCATTGAAAAGACATTATTGATCTAAAATTCTGATTTTCAGAACATTTCTTTTAATGGCAATCAGAAGAGTGGATCTCAGTACCCCCAGTAATTAATCCATAGTGCAAAATCCTTCTCTTGGAAGTTAATTGAATGTTTTGTCTCATCTCCCAAGTGAGTAGAAATGTGCAAGAATGTGGTGACGTCTATCCCAGGTGGCAGACTTCTGAGCACACTGGGAGGTGATGCACATTATTGATGTATCTGCAGCCTGGGAAACTGAGACACAGTTGGTTCATCTAGAAGCAGGATTTTTAACCTGGTATTTTGAAACTGCATGGCTATACTGAAAGTATTACAGGCATGTATTTTCATGTAATGGTGGTTAACAGAGAAGGTGAGCTCCACTCTGCATAGATGAATTTCAGCCTTTAGGACTAGTCATTATTGTTCCATTTAGTAGTAAAGAACTCTCTTTTGTTAGAATTATTTCTTGATTTCAAAGTAGGTTACTGCTTTGATTCACAAGAAAACAGCTCAACCCAATTTTTTTTTTCTTTCTCTTTCTCCTGTCATTGTGTGAGAAGGAATAATGTTAATCTATTTTTACAGAATACTTAGGGACCTTGGAAGTCTTTTCACCACAACAGGACATTCATCTGCTTCTCTACACGTAAGCCAATGCACCACAGAAATGCTAATCCCTAAAAATCTTGATTTCAACAGTGTTTTATTATGCCCATTAGAGATTTCACCATTGGTTTTGAGCCTCTGTGGAATTTGCTTCCATGTTGAAGCTTTGGGGGAAAAAAATTGTAAAGTTTGTAGAGAGGCAGTATCTATTAATAAACTCGTTAGATCAGAAAGGTGTCATTCTTATTTGTTTTTTTCTCCTACTTATTATCAACTTGTCTAATGAAAAGGTATTTTCTGTCTACAAATCCCATCTTGGTAATTAGGAGGAAGCAGTGCAAAATCTTCACATAGCTGGACAAGGGCTTCTCATCTCTTTTTTGTCTTGTACTGGTAAAATGTCTTTGTAGCCCTGAAGAGTGAAACAGCTTTCTCATCAGGGAGAAGCAGTTTATACTCCTGTGCACCTCTCCTGGCTTACACGTCACAGTGTGGAACAAAAGAATTTGCTTAGTTGAACAGAATGGTTAGATAGTTCTGAGGTTAGTTCCAAGTAGAGCCATTTCTCCTGCTGTGGACATCTGTGCACTAGGAACTAAATAGTTCAGTTCTTACCCGTTCCATGGCAACATCTTTCTTTTGCTCACACAATCCTGATCTTTTGTTTGAACTTTTCCTTTCCAGGCTCAGTTTATGATTTCTCTCAAAATATGGTTGCAGGTAGTGCTATCAGACATTAACCTTTCAAGTGAATTATGCATAACACTTGATTGACTCCCTGAGATTTATTAAGACTAACAAAATCACTACAAATCTCTGTTAAAATGTTACTTTCAGTGACTTGTACCAGATTGCTTTGCATAATTTTTAGGTACAGGTTTACCTTTTAAAAAGCTTCCATGTATAGAAGTAAAGACCATCAAAAGAGCTTTAAATCAGAGAATGTCTACTTAAAAAGAGTCCTATAAACCTGACTAGTAATTAATAAGCCAGACAAATAAGAAATTGCAATTGATACAGAGTGGTGTGGGGGAAAAAACCCAACAAGAATCCAAACTATGAACTCTGGAGGAACAAAAACCTCTTGATTTAAAGATATTCTAAAGTTAATCACAAGAGGAACAATTGTCATTGGTTATGCAGTAAAACTGCTCTTTTTTGTTTTCTTTCATTTGTTGTGGAAAAGGAACACAAAGCAGTCACTTTGGTTTCTTGATAACCATTTTCAAATGTCTGATATAACTGAAAAGAGATGAGACACTGCCTTTTATCTACACCCTAGCAGTTGTGATGGTGCTGTGCTGGTCTGTAAGCCTTCTTAGAAATTTCATTCCAAGTCTGTCTACAAAACTTGTACTGCATTTCTAACAGTGCAGTATGCACAGTTTCAAGGATGGTATGAATACTTGCTATGAATATTTTATTTGCAGGTTGCTATCCACATGCAGTAGGGAAAATTCATCATTTGGGTACATGAGCAACAGTTTTCAAAGAGGAGAAAAGCAAGAAAATGTGAGAGGAAGGAACTATTTTTCATACTCATGTATGATGCAAAGATTTTTCCATGAAAGAAAAACAGCTTTCTGTGACAATTTTCCATTTCTGCTTTCATTATAACATGAAAACGATTAAAAGTAAGATGAAATATTTAAAACAAATGTATATCTGGGGAAGAAATTATTCTCTGTGTCAAATGTACCAAACAATATATGTGAGAGCGGGACTAATTTTTATACACGTGCATATGTATAAAATCATGGCAGATGAGAAATTTGAGCATACATTTCTCTTCACAGGGTATGCTTTTGTTTTCCTTGTGATTTAGGATGCCATTGCTAGAGGGGACCCAAACTTGGAAGACAGCTAACCTTGAAAAGCATTATAATGTAAAAGTAATTCAACCCAAGTCCTTGCCCAGTACTGTGGAAAAGGTGAATGAGAACTGTGGCCATGTAAAGAAGGAATAATGAATGTCAGAATGACAAATACCAGGAGGTAGGTAGGTTTGCTTTGTCAAGTGCTATTAACAGGATTCATGCTCTTACATGACCTTTACCTCCTGAGCACATACTTGAAGAGGCATTTTGAAATATCTGAGATGAGAAATTTGGAAAAAAAAATAAAAAAATAAAAGAATGCTGATCTGAACAGAGTGCTTTATCTCACCGTTGCACAAGCAGATGAAGCTGGCATAAACCACAGCACTGGCTGTAAAGGGCAAGACTACCCTTTCCAGATGTGTAGTCTCTGCATTGTTTCCTCCCTTGATTCTTCTCTTTCTTTTGGCCCAGACTATTTCAGGCTGATTCACCACCTAGCTGCTCAAATACCGTACAGACAGAAAAGAAAAGGCAGTTGAGGGACAGAAGGTGACCAGAACAGTTGGTCTGGTTGCTTGTGCTGGCTTTGCAGTCTCGGAGAAGGTGTGTGGGAGGCTAAGGCAGGAATGGGAAAGTACTGGATTCTTAAGTTTGCTTAGCTTATCAATAAAGCTGAAGTAATTTGACTAAGTGGACTCTGAGTATCACAAGGTTCTTTAGTCTCTACAATGAAACAGCATAGCTATGAGCTGCTCCTTGGCTCCTATTCAGAAATGAAGAGAGAAAAAATTATTTAATGCTGAGGATACTTAAGAATTAGAAAAAGCACATCAAGAAGCTGCTTCATAGTCTCTTTTATGTTTTCAAATCAACAGTAATTTCTTTTCTGGAATACATAAAGTACACACTTAAAGACACAAAGTGTCAGATTCAATGAAGGGAAAAATGGATGAAATGTAGTGTCCTGATATGCATAAGAGGCAGTACTAGTTGATCTAAGATGCTTCCCTGACCCTAAGCTCAGTGAAACAAGACTGTGGCAAGCTGTGAAAATGTATTTAAAATTATATGCAGAGTTGCATAAATATTTTACTTTCTTGCATTACCAATGGCTGCTAAAAGAAAATAAAAGAATTTTAAAATATTAAAAGAAAAGGAAAAAGAAAAAAGATTCTTAGATTCTAATTTAAAACTACTTTTGTGCTATTTCTGAGGAAAACCAAGGTAGAAAAAGTATGAGCAGAGCTCTTGTAAAGCTACTAAAGAGATGGTGAATACTGGAGAGTGACGAGAAGGCTTTTCTGCAGATGCAACAGTAACTGCATGTTTCAGACTGTATTTAATGAATTTGACTTGGTGGTCAATACTCTAGCAACACCCCGGTCTGGTCTTCTTTGAATTCACACATATATTTAAAAATTATTTTGTTTTCTTTTGGGCAGGCAGGTAGCAGAAGGCTGCAGCAGCCCAGCCCTGAATTAGAAGGCACCTATTTGTGGAAACGACATGAATGGCTTTCCACAGATATATCCACCCTCTAAATTTTTGTTAATATGTGTCAGTGTTGGTGATTTTGTGGCAAAAGTGCAATGTGACTTATGTAGCACTGTTCCCCACAGCACAGCAAATTGTGGGTTCTACTCACTCTTCAATGTAATGATCATTGAGCCCATGGCCAGAGGATTATTACAATAATTTGATGCTTTAAACTACTGTTTTTGCAGCACTGTCTAGTGCTATGGGATTTAATTTACAGCTGTCAATATATTTCCATTAGATTTATGGAATGCTGTGCACAGAGCATATGGGTCTTGTAAAAGAAGCTCAAGTTGCTCCCAGGGGTACCATGAGCATAGATTGAAAACCACCAGTCTATGTGATGATGCAGCCAAGTATAAGACACTAAAATTAACTTTGTTACAGTTTTCCTCTGTTCAATATGAGGAACCTAAGCATTTTATTATTTGACACGTAAGAAGTCTTACTAATCAAAGGATTCTCTTAAAATCCTTCACAGTTTTATCTTCTCTTTAATTAAAATAAAACACTGAAAACTTGCCAATGGCAATGATAGAAGTTCTAATAAGTATTACAGTAGTAGGAAAAATAATGACATAGGATTTAAATGTGACTCCATTACAAGGACTTTATAGCCATTTTACAAAATAAACTGATCAATTTTGAAAGGGCAGACTTTAGAATCCACTTTAAAAATCCCTCTGTACTTCTAGGGAGCATCTGCTTTCTGAGCCTTCAGTAAATGACAGGGCAGCTATCAGGAGTGCATCAGTCAGGTCCTACCACTGCCATCCATCTAGAAAAGTGTCTGTATCTGGCATTTGTTCATAAACTGAAGGAGAAGGTCTTTCTCTTAGATATTATATCCTTGTGTTTTCTTAAGTGGCTAGACAGTTTTGAACCAGGGAGGTGGGAACACATGTTTTACAAAATAGGCAAATGTCTTTTCTGTAAATAAAAATTTTTCTTCACATCTAAAAGGTTATGCTTTTTGTCACTCAGGTACAACAAATTTTTGCCACTGACTCCTGCAGAATTAACATGTAAATATATACGAGAATCATTTACCTGCTTGTATTATGTGGATACTAATACAGTGTAATCTAGGGGTCTAAGCACTCTCTAGTTAACAAAGAGATGGAAACGGCTCCATTTATCCTTTACATGCACAAAAGGTACACAAGTCAACTCCTGGAGATTACTCTCTCTTTCCTGGAGTATTTGTTGGAGTAGTTCAGAGTATCCCACCAGGTCTTTGGGTTACCACTCAGTACAAACTGAAGCATTGTAATAACAGCTCAAGTTTTGTACTGGCTTCTGGAATCCTGGCCCACAGAAAAGAAGGTGAAGGCAAGTGTCCACTAAGACTAAAATGATGTGAAAATGCTCCTTCATATGCACTCTCTACCAGTTACAGTCTTGAAATGGTGTTGGTGGTTGTACTTGCTTTTCCAAAAGGAAGAAATACTTTTTTCCTAGCTAGACTCCATCCCCAACACTAGGCTGTTGATAATGAAAACACATTTATTAATGGGAAAAAAAATTGGATTAAATAAAAACTGATTTTTAACTGAAATTGTATGTTAGAATTCCACAGCTGTTTTTTACTCTTTTGTAACCAATCTACCAATTATATTTCCATTTCTCTGTATTCTGGTCTTTGTCCCTAATCCAAACTTCACTCCAGTGAGTTTACCTTGAATTCATACTACCAAAACTGGATGAGAACAAAGCTCATCTTCTAAGTGATAATGAAGCTTTGGAAAATACCAGCATGTAGACTAGCAATTAACAAGTCAAATTAGTCAAAGCAGAAGGAATGCCTACACCTGGAGAAACCCTCCATCAGTGCCCAAATTTTGGCCTTATACAAAAGAAATTACAGACTTTTTTTTAAACTGACTATCCACATAATTTAAAAGTCTTATTATATGCTCTTCTGCATTGTGAGTGGATTTGAGTCACAAGCCTCAGAGCTAGCCTAGGGGGCATGTGGGACACGTGCTTGACATTCACAGCATGCTGTTGTATTTTCAGTCATTATCACTCCCATTGTATCATGACCATTTCTGTGCAATGAAACAGATGAAGGCCATCAGCCCTACTGCACATGTCCCATCTGTGAGTAGACATGCAAACATTCTACTGGGAGCTAGGAGATGCTGTTGAAGCATTGGGAAAAAAAGGTGGTATGATGAATGGACCCACCTGTGATGGAGCAGCCTGGACATTAGCTCAAATCTCATCTCAGCATGCTGATGAAGCGTCTACATCTACCACTGGCCTAACCCATAGGAACTGTATAACTGCATGCTGTCACTTACACAGGAGCAGGGTACTTTTGAGATAGGTCCTTTGTCTCAGCTGGCCTAAATGCAGCAATAGATTAGAGAGATGCTTGTCTGTGATGCACATTGTAAGTTGGTGGCATCTAAAACTAATATAAAGTGTTTGGTTGCCATCTGATTTCCTACTTCAATAGCTTGATTTATTATAATAAAGAGTGCTAGTATTCAAGCAACTAGAAGCTGATAGAGCAGGGAGACAAGACAAGTGGGAGAATTGTATTTGAGGACCAGAGTACTATGCTTCTAAAGGACTTGCTTGTGCATAGAGACTCACCCTTGGGCAAATAAAGCTCTATTGAGCCTTGTAGCAGTGGTAGGAAATAGACAAAGCCTTAGTCCAAAATAAGTGGTGGCTTCTAACTGCTTTCTGTATGTTCAGCTACTTGTACTTATTGCTGTGGGCATTCAAGGCAAAAAGTGGTCTTTCCAGCTTTTCTTTCCCCCTATTTTCTACTCATTAAAAAAAGAAAAAAATCCCTCTTTTCCTCTTTTGCTGTGCTAGGTGAGGATTCGGGAAGCAAAATCCTGGAGTTTAGCATATATAGTTAATGTGAATGTCCCAGATGCAGAGGACAGGAAGACAGCAGCAGAGAGCCTCTAGTACCTGCTCTTTCAGATAAGGCTGACTGTGGCCATTCTCTGCTGCTGCAGAGTGCAGAGAGCTAAGAAGGGCTGCCTAACGATACATAGCCAGTGACAAATGTGCCCTTCAATTAATATTAGAAACACTTTAAATCAAAATGTTTTAGTTCCCCCTTCATTGATTTTGTAATCTCTCTGTGAAATCACTGGTTCCCCTAATTGGCTGATGAAATAATTAGTTGACTCTGACATTCATTTGGACTTCTTCTAATTAGAAACTCCATTCCACCAGATGTCATGTCAAAACAAGTTTCTGCCTGAGAATTTTTAACAGTCATATTTTCCTTTGTAATTTTTGAGCACTGTCTTTATTCAGAAAGGATCATGTAACTTTTTCTTTTTTTAACTTTCTTATGAGCAATTAGCTGTTTAAGATTTGGGGTTTAATGAATACAATTCAACATTATTTTATTTTGATTTGTGCTTAAAATACTGTAAATCAATAATGAAAATATGTTAATCTTGTAAAAAATCAGGCAATATAAATGAATATCTAGATAGTTTTCAAAGAACTAAAATTACCCTGGTTTAAAACTATAATTCCCTTATTAAAAATATCTTTAAAAATTAATCTTAAAATATAATTTTTTAACAATAATTTAAACATCTCCTTGGCAATGCAAAAGCCAGTAACAACTTTCAGAAATATTCCTTGGAAAAAAACCCCCACCTTTTGGTTCTAAGGTCTTCAAAAATCCTCACCATTAGTGTCTGGAAAAATTCTTATATATCTAGTAATACTTTTTACAGGAAAACCAAAATCTAATACACAAAACTTAATTTATTGATCTATTTTAGTTCTGCATAATGTATAGTCTTCTGCCTGTGGCACAGTAGAAAAATATCACGAAAATGTTACTTTGAGGTAGTTTATGTGAAGTTGCACACACATGAGTGGGAAATACAGCATCTCTGAAATAATTCTGATGCAAGAAATCTACTTCCCACTTGGAGCCCAGGGAAACATGTAATTCATTTCACTGTTTTACCACATACAGGAAGTTGTTCCACAGAAGGACTCTGAAGGCAATACTGGTTGCTTATGAATCACAGAGAGTGATAAATCAATTGTATCACTAAAAATGTAGGAGTCTAGGCTCTTCAGAGCTTTGCAAACTTCTTATTTGGCTGAAGTTGCGTTCCTAATTTTATCACTCAATATAACACTGTTTGCTTTTAATAATGCAGCAGTGAAAGAAAATTACTTCAGGTAGCCTGCCTAATGCATTTGGTTAATGGTCATAACAGCAGTAAAAGATGCCTAATGTGTGTATCTCAGCACATTTTGCCAAGATATGTGAAGTAGGCAAGTATACCTTGAACAGTATGAACAACATTAGAAAAAATGCAGGAATGTATGCAATTTACTGTATTTTTACTGCTTGTTGCTGCTAAGAAATAAAAAATTTGGTGATGTGGGATGATCCTATCAAGAGGACATAGTCTTTTAAACTGCTACTCTTGTGATTTCTTTGCAAGCCCATTTCATGCATGGGAAAATCCCTCATGGAGATTGTTTTTGTCACCTAGTAAACAGAACTGTATAATACTGGGGTAGAAATGAAAAGCCCTTCAACAGGCTTCTGTTCCTACCTTGTGTGTGTATGCAAGAAGGACAGGGAGAAAGAAATACCCCTCGAAATCAAGCTACTGTGAAAAGTCTAAAGCATGCTTTATAATACTATAATAAGTTTGCTTGTTCTTCTGTACTTTGTTTCTAGCTCTTTTGCATTCAGCTCTCCTCCTCCACTCCTGCCCTGTCTGTCTTTTATATCCTGGCTTTTTCAGGCATTGGTTATATATTTATTGTAGGCTTATGACCCAAGAGTGGCGTGGAGTGAGCTATTGCCTGCTTTGTTTGCTTCTATATTGGTTTTGCCTGCCCATGAAAGAGCCAGATCTCACTGCTATGGTGGAGGTTTGCTCCCTGAAGGTCTCGGCCAGGGAGTTCTGTTCTGGGCAGAGTATGAATCTGTAGCTGATCTATTGTTAGCTTTTAGCCCTGACTATTTTCATGTCTGGTGCCAGCAGATGTTGATTTGGGGCTTTGGGAGGGTGAAGTAGTTTCTTTGTTTGTTGTTGTGCTACTCTAGCCTGTCAGTGCCCCCAAGGAATTTTACCAACTGTTATTTTTTCTTTTTCTCAGCCCTCCAGTATGTAACTGTATTAGTTTGCATTGTAGACATTGCATGTGCCGGAAACAAGCTCACATTGGGTTTGTATGATTAAAAGCTTGTGTAGGTGGAGTGCTGCTGCCTTTTTCTCTCTCTCAGGATACACTTAACACATGATTCCTTCTTTCATATTTGTGCACTTATCTTTCTCATGAACACATTTTTTTCCCCTGTCTCAATCATTCAGTAGTGTGATGTGTAAGACCTGATACTTAGGTTCCTCCTACAATTTGTGTCCTTACTGCAGGTACCTGTGATCATGACATGATTTTTCTTTATTAGAGGGTACTGTGTGTATACCTCTCTTTCAATACCTCTCTTTGACCTGAGCAGGTGAAGTAAGTATACTTGATCTTTTCTCATTAATGTCTCTGCCTCAAGGGTGGCTCTGAAGCAGTTGATCTTCCTTTATTCCTGTTCCTCTTCTCAGTGTACAGCACGTGAATATCATAATTCAATGGACTGCAAATTTTTTTTAATTCAGCCTGGGAACAGGTGTCATCCCCAGGGCACAGCTGGACTGAAGCAGAACAGCTGTCCAAGCTGACCTACTGGAGGCTGCACCATACGAGATACAAGTTCTGTACCATTGCTGTCTGCAACCTGACATATGCAGGCGGCTCCAGATGAGGGCTGGATTGGCTTAGACATGCTGACAAACAGGCTTTAATGATCCCAGAATCACCCTCTCTGTCATTCAGCTCTCCTTGGTGTAAGGGCAGAAACTGGGAATAGACACAGAGGGATGGAAGTCATTCCAGCTGTTTCTGTTCAATGTCCCAGTATTCACATGTGCTGATGCGCTCTCCAATTGCTTTTGAACATTTCTTATTAAAATTATTTCTTAAAACTGAGAGTAAGTTTGTCTATATTAATATTTGCTAGACAATGATACAGCTGAGCCAACAGTAGCACTATTAACAAATTTTAAGGATAAGTGTACCATGGACAAAGACTTACAGGGCAAAATGTGATATTTTGCTTTTAGGGGCTTACTTAGAAGTGTATTTATATAATTCTTTTTTTTTTTTTTCCTAAGTTGGAAAGAATGGAATGTGTTAGTAGCATGTGTAACATACTAATAACATTTGCATTGACTGTATTCTTTTAAAAGTGGATGAGACAAACACAAGTTAATTAAATCTGACCAGAAAACCAACCATATAGCAGCAGTGCATAAATCCCTTTAATGCAATAGTGACCTCTTTGCACAAAAGTGCTAGCTGTATAAAATCTGTTATAAGAGTCTTGAATTGGCAGTTTAAGGCGTCTACAATAATCTCTGATGGAAAACCCACTAGTTACACAAGGTGCCCTGCTAGTAGAGCAGTGATTAACACCATCCCTTTTCAGGGACCTGTAGAATTTGTTTTGTCATGATTGGAGCCTGACTAATTATGGTCTCTATTTCTGAGATACCATTGAGAATGGTAACTTAGAGACTACACTAGCACGTGCAGCCCATTTGTAAGGTATGATTATTAGGAGTTGTGAATATCTTCAAAATCTTCTGGTTTTAGGGTTTACTTTAATACTTCCAGACCATCATAGTAAGGTTAAAATATCCACTTTTTTAAACTACAGGTTTCTGTTGTTAGAGGAATTGCATAGTTTAAAAAAATGCAAATTGCAACCTACTGCTTGTGGATTCAATATTTTATTCTCTGGGTCTCCAGGTGTGTTCTTCCACAGTAATATTAATTATTGACCTTGTAAGTAACAGTCACATGTAACACTGTAATGTAATTACATAGTATCTGACAGCAGAATAAAAAAAATATCAAGGGGAATACAGAAAAAAAAAAAATTAAGCTGGGCTGCAGGCATGACATGTAGCAAAACTAGTCCAAATACAACTTCTCTTTGTGATCTGCTGCTGGATAGTTCATAGCTCTCCAGCCCAAAATGGACCACTTCACCAAGCTGCCATCCTGGAATGTTGTACCTGAGCTGATTTGGAGGGAAGGAGGGACAGGCACAGGCACCACAGACAGGAACAAACAGAACATCTCTACCTGCTTTCTTACCTGCTCACCATCTCAAAACAAGCACAGCCCTTCACGGATTAGACCCAATAGAAGACAGGCATAGTGGGAAGTGCAAACCATAGCAAGATTTGAAATGTTAGTTTAAAAGAATTCTGCTGTTACCCATCTTCTTTGTGAATGGATGAGAATGAAGAATAAGAGTGAGATGTAATCATTTATGTAATATTCCATATTTTATTTTTTTTACATCCTCTCTGAAATCTGAGTCACTGAAGAGTTTCAGTTTTTATTCTCTCTTCTTGAGTTGGAGTCATGTAATTGCAACATGGTGTCTATGGCAGTATCAACAGGATTTTTTAATGAATAACTGTAGAATGGGACAGAGGAAAGAAAGTGAAAGAAGGATAAATTAAGTGGCATTCCCTTGTTTTTCATACTAGTCCTTAAGAGATTGGTCATAATTATTTGTGTCTTTATCTCACTCTTTATTGCTCAAACATTTGCAATCTTGTCACAATTCACCTGAAAATCAAGGGTGTTTCAGTCTCACTGGAGAGAACTGAATAAAAACTCCAAAAGCATCTGCCCTGTCTGGGGAGACAAGAACATCCCCTTTTCCCGTTCTGGAGAGCTGGGGCCAGAAGGGTGAATAAGAAACTTATGCAGGTATGAACAGAGAAAAAAAGCATCTTTTCACAGCAGGTTAATCTCCATGTGTCTCCTGGCAAGTGGGACCTACAGAGGATCCAGGACAATTTCCCCAGTAACAGCATAGTTTGGAAGGTGTGAATAGCAGGAACAACCAGGCCTGAACATAATTTCTTGCTTTATTGTAGAGGGATTTCAGTTTCCTCCACATGCTACCTGTGATTCACGGTCTTACCTAAGTGACAGGATGGTGCAGAGAGATAATATTTCCATTCCTTCCCTACAGTCTTTAGGTTCAGGAGTAGAGCAATTCCCACAGATATGATAATATCCAACAAAAACAAAAACACTAAAATGAAACCCAGATATAGGGCAATGGGTTAACCCCGTGGAACAGGCTTTGATATAAGAAAAGGAGTACTATCTTTCACAGAAGAGCTTACGGGAATTTCTCTCATGCTGGAAAGATGCTATAATTAAGGTTTTCATGAGGGTAAGTATTTGTAAGCAATATCAAATTCCAAGCAAGAAAAGTAGAATTGCTATAGAGATCTAAGCTCAGAATATTTTCTTGCTCATTATTTTAGAAATACAATTTTAAAGAGTTTGCATTTTGAAGTGTTTTGACTATTTTGCCAAAACTTGGTGGCTTACTTCTTTGTCATTAAAAATCATACATTGTAAATAAACAGAAGAACATCTGGCAAAGTTCTGGTATGTGTTTTGGTGTGCTTGAAGTGTTGAACTACTTTTGAATGAACAAATATATCTTTTCCATTTCCTCACTTTGGATGGACAAACCTAAAGGCTCTTCTTGTTTCAGATATAAAAGCATTCTGAAATTGCTACATAAATATTTGTTTGAGTTACAAAGGATCTTGCTGATCTGAGAAGATAGTCTACTATTTATGTCTTTGATGGCATTACAGGTGCTAGAAAAATAAATGCAATTTTTGAGGGCAAAAAAAAGAAAGACAACATTCCTGCTAGAATTCCAAGTTTTCACACATCTCCTAATTTCAAATGTTGCTCTAAAATCTGCTATTTTATGAGATGGTAGTAAATTGCAGTCTGAAAGCAGGTGGTGGCAATTCATGAAAATTTGGTATAGAATTATAATGTTTGGGGGTTTTTTGGTGGTTTTGGTTTTTTTTGTTTTGTTTTGTTTTGTTTTGTGTGTTTTTTTGTTTTTTTTTTTTTTACAACATTAGTCATATTCTGATTACTTGCAAGTGAAAAATATTGGAGTCCTGGAGCTGGGAATATAGCAGCAGGATTTTTTTACTAATTGTCCCTTCTGAATTAGAAAAAGCTATCATTATTTCACTATTCATTAGTCATTGTTACATAGATAACATGTTTTGCCCACATGCCCTTCTGATCATCTTTTTGGGAGGAAAGTGAAGTAATTATGGTGTCAAAGCTGCAATGATGAGGAATTCTCATTTTCATTATCCTTGTTCTCTCAAAAGGGATTTTTCTTCACTATCTTTAAAATAGTAAATACACAATAAATATCTACATGAGACAAATTACTTTTTTGGGTCATTAATCATCATTTCCCATATATTCTAATAATCAACTACTGGATTTTGCAATTTCTATGTATTTAAATGAGGATTAAAGCCATTACAGTCTGCAAAACAAACAACATAATTGAAATGGACTAATAAAATTACTGCTATAAAAATCACTGGTTTTATATGTGTGTGTAATAAATGATAATAGGCTGAGCGGGAAACAATGCATTGGAAAATCAGATTAGGGTGACTGCCAAAAAGTAATGGCTTAAAATTACTGAGTGTTACAGGAGAAGTGGGTATTGCAACTTGTTGTTATCATCCATGCATGAAGAAGTTTTTATAAATTAAAATTGAATAATTTTCTTCTTAGTCCAGTGAGACATTTAATTCATGTTAAATTAAATATTTTTTCTGGTTTGTTTGTTTGTTTGTTTGTTTGGTTTTGGGTGGTGGTTTTTTGTTTGTTTTTTTTTGCAATTTTGCTCTATATTTCTTGCAAACCAGCATCCTTTCCCTCCTCCATTCCACATCATCTTTTGTTCTGCATAAAGGTGAAAAGCTTTATGGATTTATGGTGCAGTTAGAGAGATTTTGTCTGATATATCTTCCTTTCTACATACATGTTTCCATATAACATAGAATATAAAAAACCTCCAGAAACTAGATATGGTGTAGCACATCAATGATGGCTGTGTTTTCATGTACAGTTTTCTTTCTTAATATAAACAATTCAGTTTCCTTGGCCACTAGTTTTTGCTTCAGAAGTGCATGCATGCTGAAGATGATTCCAAGAGGGTTCCTCTCTGAAGCCAACTTTTTTACTCAAACTGCTTGGAGTGGGATGTGGGTTTCTGGGCATCAGGGTGTTTGGTGGTTTTTGGTCTGTTTTGGGGGTTTTTATATGTATCCCAAACTTACATAGGTTGCTTTATTTATTTTCTAATTTCAATAGTATTCTGTAATTAAAACTCTTGGGGAATTCCTCCCTACTCCTCCCCACAGTGGGACTGGAGGTGACATGGAATATATTTGTCTCACAATGTGTCTCTTCTTCTACCAACTCTGTTCCCTTCTTATTTCTGAGATTATCATGATGTGTCTATTTCTGCACAACTACTTCTAGCCCGCCATTATTTTTCATATTTTAGTATGAGTTTGTCTTATCCGAGTCTTGGAGTTTCATTAGCTGTCAATATTGTATCAAATGACTTCACTGAGCAGCAGGCCTACGAATTTTAGAAGACTGCAGGCTACCTACAGGGAGTAAGAACCCACACCAATTTGATTAAGGGTCTGAAATAACTCACTGTGTTCAATATACACAGCTCATATTTCAGTCATTAAGTATTGAAAGTGCTGTTGGCCTCAAATTTTCAAAACTTAGGACCTCAAAATATACATAATCTAAAAAAAAGTGAAACAATGAGTTACTTCTAAGTTGTCCAAATGTTCAGTTTTGTTGGCAGTGAGGAGGAGCAGACAGTCTATGGTTAATCTCCTATTTAGGCACTTACACCAAATGTTGCACTACTTAGTAATGTGGCACCTATGCCTGTGTGATGATCTAGAGCATCCAGGCCAGACACTATAACTTCTACAAGGCAGTGTCGTATACAGCAGCAGAGTATTGGATGCTTCTTGGCAGAGATGGAGCTAGTGACACACTGGGCAGCTCACGAGTGAGAAAGGATAGCTGTCAAATTATATTCGAACTGCTTCCCTTCTTAGCACTTAAAGGATGATGAAAAAGATGACATTGTGATGCTCTGCACCTAGTCATCATTAAAAATACCTTAAAACTTTTATTGGGGGAGTGTAGGTGTCAAGATTTTACTTAGCCCAGAAGGGGCTGAATGACCAGTGGTTGTCCCAACTGAGTGTGCTGACACAAGGGTGGGCACCAGCTACTCTTCCTGCTGAACTGTGAGCCATTCTGCATGGTGAGCTTCCTTTGATCATTGCAATGAAGCAAAACATTAATACAAAATTGTTAAAAAACACATAAAAACAATAAAGGAAAACAAGAATAATGGTGGGTCAGACATTCAGGTTTTGGAAATTGCTAAGGTTCTGGCTGAGCCCAAAGAGAAATGTATTAATTATACCTGCTGAAGTTATCTCTCATAAAAAAGAAAAAGGTTCTTTCATAAGGGAGAAAAGATGTTTAGATACATCAGAATGTCACTGTGTTTCAGTGTTCTACCATAGCATAGGTGTTGGAGTAACACGTACATTAAATGGCACTGACATAACACTCCAGACAGTACAGACCTACTTGACTTTATCCCTGTGTCTTTCACAGCCTTCCAGGAATGCCAATGTGCATGTTTGTCTATAAGAATAAGTCACTGATTCAATTAGAGTGATAAGTGGTGTTTCTGCACTAGGGCAGAGAAAGTACATAGCACCATTTCAAGTAAAGTGCCCTTGAAGACTCTCATCACTCATAACCTACTGCTCCCACTGCCCTGCAGAAGGAGCTGCCTTTCTGTATGTCATTATTTGGGCAGGAAGGTCATGCTTTTGTTGGTGTGCTACTCAGGGCTTTCTGCAAGCAGTAAAATATTTGGTAATAATATTGGAATATTATTTTTCTTTTAGCTATATCACAATGAACAAGAGCACTTTTCTCTACCCCTGGGTTCATAAGAGAGATAGCAAGACAAGAAATAGTGGCTGGTTGCAAAGTTAGTTTTAGGGATGAGCAATCAGGGCAAGTGCCTGAGATAAGCAGGCCTGGTGGGGATCCCTGGGATTGTAGTCGTGCAAGTCACAGAAGAGTTGGACAGAAAAAGGGAAGGCTTTTTGCTTTAGGCCATGGATGGGCTCCAAAAAGTCCAATGTCAGGTCTCACTGACAGTGAAAATTAGGAAAGTGTTTAACAACTCTTGGCAGTGATTTCCAAATTTATGAGCGTATAGTCACAGATAACCCCAAACAGTAACCTTCCCTTTGTCCACAAGAAACAGAGCTGTATCTGGCTTGGCCGAATTTAACCTTGTTCTAGAGGTTTAACATTCCTCAGAAATTTATGCATGCAATACCCATTACCTTCACATTTCTGTGAATATCTCAGTAGCACGGCACTTCAGGATTAGGAACCTGTTGTTGGAGGTTTACTGTCAGTGGAGTCATCTCCAAGAAAAGGAGCTTTAAATATTTTCTTGCTTAGAACAGCTCTGTGAGATCCATTTTCCATGGCTGTAAGGAACAACAAAAGGTAAATTTTAAAGGAGGAACAGTATGATACTGCTCCTGGGCTGTGTAAGCTCTCAACTAGAGATTAGTAGCAAAACAAAGAAAAAGCTAATATAAATGCAGACAATGTGCTAGTCAGTACTTGATCATCAGCTGTAACAGAAATTATGCAGTTTCCAGGGCTCAGCCCTACCTTTTTTAGTGATTATGCTAAGTCTGAGCTCAAACATAAGCAGATAAACTCACTAATTGGAATGGACAGGCCTACAACAGCTTCTCATATTCCATCACATTTGTATATAAAAACAAAGTATGCATTCAGATTAACTTTGTAAACCTGCTGTGTTCATGAAGGCAATGCAGTTGTGATTTTACCATTAAAACAGATCATCTATATCAGTCTTGCTCCAGAATTCACAAACCCTGCTGTTCTTGGATTGTTCTCCAGTCTATATAAAAGCTTTAGATAAAAGCAGATTGATTTTTTTTTAAAGTCCTCTAGTTTGTAAAAATGGTGAGATAGTCCCATTATGCTAAGATTAACAGAAAACTTTAATTTTTTTGTGATGTAGCCTTTGAGTTCTTACCATCAGTGGGAAGAGTTGCTTTCTCTGTATTTTATTGTTGGTTTTATTGTTAGTTTTGTTGCTGGTTAAGTTATAGGTCATAACACAAATAGCTGACAACTGCAATGTGTAGAGTAGCACTCACAAAGATGCTTTTGTTGCTTGTTTCAAGGAGTATGGAGACATTTCTTTTAGTATTAATTGTATTTAATTATCCCCTTTATGTCTGTATTATTTATATTCAGCCCTCTACTGACATCAGAGTGGTATATTCTCTGTTCTAAAGGCCTGAGACTGACAGTAAGTATGGTCCAGTGTTGACATTTACATAGTTCATTAAAAGTATCAAATAAATGAGCAATTGCCTTAGTTGTTCTACTGCGGAGCAAATCGAGTGATGTAACCATAACTTTTCCTTGACTCAGTTTAAAGAAATAACCTGCAAAGCTTGTTTTCGTAATTATTTTAGATTCCTACATAGTACACAGAAAGTGTAAATCTACAATCCTGACAATTCTTTGTTTTGATAAATTCTAGGATGGGGCAGTTTTTCACCAGAGAATTCTCTGGCTGCTCACAGTAATCAATCAAACTCTGGGAGCTGACAGCCAGAATCACCCAGAGGCAACAATTCAGGGATCCAGGCTATAACAAGAGAAGCATTGGTCATAGTAATGTCAAGCCAAGAAAATGTGGATATTTTAAACTATAATTCTAAAGATTTTCTTTGGGTTCATAATCTATTATGTTTTCATTAGTATTTGTTTTTCCTGCCTCTGTTTGGTATTATCTGTTTCCTACGACAGATGAGTTTTGGTGCATTCTTTGTAACATTCTTGAGGGGAAGTTGTCTAAGCAACTGTGCATTAAGCAGGCTGTTAGCGTGGTTGAATTTTGACTCTGGCAATGAGGAACTAATTCTTTTCAACAACCTTGGTTACCTGGCTCAGCAAAGACTCCATTTGAGACTCTCTTTCCATTCCTAACTCTTTCAGGCTACCAGTAATCACTGTGGGAACTTGATGGCACTGGGTTTCTCAAGCATAATTGTGTTTAGTTGAGAATGAGAAGTATCATGAGGTGCTTTAGCCAGTGCCAGACCTGTTACCTTTAAATCTTTAGTGAATCAGCAGACTAATGTAGTGCAGTAAAGCAATTTGAAAGTAATGGGAGCAATCTACAGTACAAAATGGCATCACCTGAAAGCTGGGAATTTAACATAATGGGGATGGATGGTGGTTGCTGGAGATCTTAATTCTTATCAGACAAATTTCAGTGTATTTACTTTCTATGTGTTTTCAACTAAAGGGAAAAGAAGACTTAATGGAAGTTCTAATTCTCAGGGATTAGTGCAAGGCTGAAAAATAAGTCTCAAACTTCCTCGCAGTGTGAGTAACTTTCTTAGGGAAATTGCTTTGTTGACATTCATCTTGTCGCACTTGCAATGCATAGGCTGTTTTCTAAGCTGTCCACATTTGTGAGGTCAGCCCATTCTACTGTTTGGGACATCACATGGCAATGGGAATCTCATGTAGCAGTTGCCTATCTGATAAAATAACAAACACAGTGATATGTTTTGTGTGTCTTTCATTAATATATAGCATCCAAATCCAGGAGGGGCTAATAGCATGTTAAGAATAACTTCTTCCTTTCTCTTTAGAAAACCATTATGTCAAGCTATTGTTGTAAAACAGAACTGGTGTGGGAACACCACTGCAGTAAAGGCTGTCTCTCTAGACTATACTTGCTGAAATGCCTCAGCCTTTTTCATACTGGTAGATGCCCACCAGGGCTGAAAGAACAACTTTGTTCAGTTCCACAGTGATTTTTAATGCATCTGACCTGAGGCATATGTTCATGATGTAGAGCCCTAAACAGCCTCTCTTTTTCTCTTGGTATGCTTTGGTTATTGTGTTTGCTGTTCCATTTAATTTGATTGACCTTTCATCCTGGTTTCTTTATATTCTTTTAATTATGACACATGTCTTCACCTTTATTTGCTTTCCTCTATGTCCTCCTATATTTCTAACTGGTTGCTTCTCTTCTTTATAGACTTTCATGATGTGATATAATTTATTTTACAATTCTTTCTGAGCTAGATGTTTAATATTTCCTGTATCAAGTTAGTTTTAGCCTTTCTGCAAATCTCTGTAATACCCTTGTTTTGGTATTCCTCATGTTTAAATCATAGTACAGAATATGCAAATCTTTGGCAAACCTTTTAAATTTACTGTAGTATTGCTGTTTTGCTGATGTTTCTTTTCTACTGTCTACACTTTGTTAGAAAAAGGACATACTTTAAAGAGCATGAACTAATTTTTCACAAAAATAAATCCAATTATGTTAAATATTTCAGCAATTTTTTGTTTGCTTTCCTGTATTATTTAATCAGCTATATTTATAACAATATATTTTTTCTTCTAACCATGTTGTTCATGATAATTCTCATTTAATCAACATTATTCCAAACTAGAAAACCATGGCATCCTTTACAAACTTTCTTTCCTTATCTTCTTTTTCCCCCAGTGCAGGCTTCAATACTCTCATTCCTACCATGACAGAAAAGAAAGCAGAGTAAACCTATAGAAATGAAACCTGTGCCCTTTTTCATCAACAGGAGTTTTGCTGTGACCTCTGTCAAGTCAACTTTCGACATCAGTGTGTGATATGTTAAAGGCCCACTGTTCAGAGGACACTGAGTCTGAATTCTCCATTACTCTATATAGCTGTTTATGCCTATGTATAAAGTGAAATAGAGGCAAAATAATGAATCCTCAGGGCTGTTTCCTCTAGATAAGAGTAACCAGAAAACTAGACCCATGTTCTAAATCAATATAAAAAAATTCTGAGTATGATATTGACCTAAGGCCTACACCAGACAAGTATAACTAGAACTAACGTTAATGATGGTGGTTGTGGCCACTATTTATCATCTCAATATTCTTACTTCTAGTGAAGCACACAAGAGTAATATAATTGAAATATGCACATAGCAAAGCTGTTCCAAGGGGCATGAAATGTTTTGGTTGCTTTGGTCTTTATCTGATGAGTCTTGCATTGCCCTCTCCCTAATGAACCATTATTTTGACATTTTGAAGTTGTGTATATTGCATACTGTCATGCCCATAATGAATAATACAGCATGATGACATCCAAATATCCCTGCCATTTTAAATAATTTGTAACCTACATGCATTTCTGTATCATTAATACATTAAGTGAACCTAGACTGCCAGACACATATTGTAATCCACTGCTCTCAATCCTGTACACTTGTTTTACTTTTGCTGAACAGCCCCAAACAAACAAGCTTATATTATTATCTTCCCAGTTTCTTTGGATTATGTATTTTCTTTCAAAAGTAATTCAGGCTTTTCTGAATGTGAGCAATGTTTGTTGAGTAGTTACCCTCTTGTATAAACTTTCAGAGGCAACCACAGCATTATAATTTCAGAGCCACCGAGTCACTCTGACAGTAATGACAGAAACCTATCAGGACTTCATTTCTGCTACTGGATCTTGAGTTGCTGAGTGGGTAGATTATTTAATACATTTAGCAGTTTTGTTAGACTTGTGGCAAAAACAGGTAAATAAATGACTTAGTCAATGTATTCACTTATATCAGCTCAATCAGTTACCCATGACTCAGCATGGCGTTTGACACTGACAGTAAAAGCATTAAGTGGTCAAATTCTATGGCAGCTAATTTGATACTGCTTACAGCATCCTTTCATAAGGACTATTGACATGAGGATGTAGTGGTTTTCCAGGAGAAAATTTATGTGAAAGTCTAGAGGACACAGGAAAAGGTATTAAAAAAAAAAAAAAAGTTACAGATTAGGCATTTTCATAACTATCTTCACCAGAGCTTTAGATACACTTGTTTCTCTGCATTTGCTGTTTTAAAACCAGATAAATAATGGATTATGCAAGCATGCACTTTTGATTGAATCAGTTATAAAGTTACGATTTCAATTAAATGTGGGAACAGAGAGTAATTTACTTAAAAAGAGGCACCATCATAGTTTATAGGTCTTTTGCCTCAATTGGCCAGTCAGAATTAAATTTCAAATTATATTTAGGTATCTAAAAAATTCACATAAACAGTCATGAAAGAATTTCAAATTTCTTCTGTACCTAAATCACACTGTAATGAACAGGAATTAGACACTGAGGCATCTCTGACCATCCATGCAAGATGTTCCCCTAAATGTCTAGCCACTTTTACTCTTCCTCTCTCAAACCCTGATTGTATTTTGGAGAACTTGTTCGCACACCCACCAAACATACCTCTGAGACTATCTCTACTGCTGGCATGGACAGTCTGATCTAAGAGGGTAGATTAGCTGACCTTGCTGTGCCTTCCTACTCTAAAACCTGTGGTTTGGAAGCAGCAGAGTGCCAGTGCTCTAGTGTAAAGAAGAAGAGTCCAGAATCACTAGGAGCATTTCACAAAGGAAGATAATATGGTTTTGTTTTATTCCTATCCTAGCAAGATGAGTAGCCACATGGGAGTACTTATACAAGTTTGCCTGCTACACTTTTCCTAACCCTGTTTTGCCACAGCATCATAGATTTGAGCAGGATGTGTATTCTCAAAGTTTAGAAGTTTAGTTAAATGAGGTTTGGTTTTGTTGGTTTGTTTAGGGTGGGTTTTTTGTTATTGGATTTGTTTGTTTGTTTGATTGATTGACTGTTTTTTCCAAGAAGGCAGCCTCAGATGAAGTCTGTAAGAATGGATTTTAAATTATCTGAGTGCAGAACAAACTTCCCGCACAGAATTCACAAAGCAACAGTCTTTGTGCTTTCTGTACACCTTTGACAGGGAATGTTTTATTTTCCATTTTTACATGTTCCAGACTGCTATTTGTGAACTTGTTTCAGAGGACAGCACCTACCACGGTGAACTATGGACAGGGCAAAAATTGTGGATGTAGCTGTTCCTGATCCATTGATGTATTCTCATTAGTGCCCAACTGGCAATACAAAGGGTCTTCAAATGGTGACCCTGTTGAGGAGAGAGATGGGTGGTGAATGTCCTCGCAAGCTGAAAAGCCAGCAATTCTTCAACAGTCATCTGCAGTCCCAGTGAATTACAGGAAGGGCAAAGGAGGTATTAATAGCCATCGAACAGGTTTCAACTACAGTCCTTGGAGCTCAGTTATCAGACACCTCTGCAACCTACCATTAATCACTATGTGATGCTTCCTGACCTTTTTGACAAAGATTAATAATCTTGTATGAGCATACAGGATGCAAAGACTAGACAGACATTTCAGACCCATATCTCCATTGCCTTGCAAGCAATCATTTTTAGCTGTAAGGCATTACCAAATTAAGAGCCAGTAAATATTTCATTGAGGAGAGATGTAAGGATGCAGCTTTTCTCTGAAAACAACTCATGGGCAATTCTTATAAAAGACAGATGTACAAGATTGCAGGAAGCTTTTAAAATTTTCCCTGAGCCTACATCCGCAAGCAGAATAGAGGCAAGACTCTGAAAAGGCCAGCTTCACAGGTAACAGAATGCCTCATCCTTTAGTCAGGAACTTGAAAGAGTTTATTGTGAATCTGCAAGCTAATTTTATCTTTACTGACTCATCTTGACAACTGAAATGAACAATGTCCATCTTCTTGAGTTAGTTGCTTCCCCCTCCCACTTTGCAGTGACACATTTGAGATTATCCATTCTGATTACAGAAGTCCTGCTTTGCTCCACTGACCACCTGATTTCCTGGCTTCATCTGTTAACACTGAGTGGTGCAACTTAGGATTCATTCTCAGTGTTTAACAATTACATACTCTTTTAATAAGTGTAGCCTGTTCCTGTTTGCTTTTCTTTTCAGCCTTGGATATTTTTTTACTGTATTTCACATCTGGTATTGAATAGCATCCTGGGTGACAATTTAGCTTCTTTACCCTTTGGTTAGCCTAGATAGGACATCTGAAGTACCAAAGAACTATTCTAATCTCTCTTCTATGGAGACAGAATTCATCTATATAATTTGTTTCTACTCCAAAACTTAAACATCCACTGGACTGATTACGTGACTAATGTGTCTGTTCTTGAACAGGTAGAGGTCACCAGTATCAAGGCCATGCTGATGAGAACACAGCTGTGCTGGGCAGGGCACGTCTCCAGGATGGAGGATCATCACCTGCCAAAGATTGTGCTCTATGGTGAACTCTCCACCAGCTGCCACAAGAGAGGAGCCCCGAAGAAGAGATGCAAGGACTCCCTGAAACAACACCTCAGCCTTGGCCATATTGACTGCCACCAATGGTCCACTCTGGCCTCCAATTGGGATTCATGGAGACACACCATTCACAACGTTGTTGCTTCCTTTGAGAACGCATGCAGAGTCAGCCTTGAGGAGAAAAGACAATGCAGAAAGAACCGTTCCTCACCAATATCACCTAAGGAGACTTTCTGCTGTGCCCTTTGTGACTGGACTTGCCTATCCCACATCGGCCTTTTTAGCCATCAGCATGCTTGCAGAAAGTGTGGGTAGTGCCCTTCCCAAACCTTTGTTCACAAAGCCTAGCCATGATGATGATAATGACAACTCCAAAACTTACAAATCCATTGGCAGTTGTACTCAAATCTGTGCTGCAGCTGTATTAAAACTCTTTTTTATAGACTTCCTTCAACGAGAGAGAGAAAGACAGACTATGTGATCCAATTTTTCCTTCACCTTTAGAAGGTACCAGCAAATCCAAAGACATGATGCACCTGTAGGAAATCAGGCTTCATTGCTTCAGCTGCCCAGGGGATAACATTTTAAATATGTCAGTGGGCCATAAAGTAGTAAACAATAAAATATTTGTTGAGGTACTTTAAACGACATGGAGTTTTGGCTACAAATATATTATGTTTCCCTGACAGTTTTCTGTACTATATAAGGTCCATGCCAGCCTTTTGCAAATGGAATGAAAGGACTCAGGAAAGGCTGTGGCACTTGTAACCAGCACTAATACAAGTATGGCAAAGCTGGAGTAACATGGAGCCTCCGTCAGGATGCAGGGCAGGGAGCCTGCATGGCTACAGCTCCCTCCCAAGAATGCAGCTGCCAGCTCAGGGTGTCCCATGAAGAATGGTGAACCAGATGAGGATAAGACTTTCAGAAACTCTTTAAATATTTGCCTTGGTATTTCTTTTACAGAGTGACAATAAAAAAAAAGGCAGAGTAGGAAGATTTAATTTATCTGAAAATGAGTGTGCAGGGAAGTCACAAAGAAAAGGAGGACTGCAGAGAATGGATCATTTAGCAAGGCTCTTTCAGAGATGGAAAGCCCTTTGAGAACACCGTTCTGAGTAATCATTGTTGGGGTCTTTTATTTGATTTTTGTTTGGTTGGTGTTTTTTTTCGTTTGTGTGTGGGTTTTTTGAGTTTTTGTTTGGTTGGTTTTGGTGGAGGTTTTTGGGTGACTTTTGATTTTTTGTTTCTCTGTATTTGTTTGTTTGTTTGCTTGTTTGTTTGTTTTTAACCAAATAGGAATTTAAAGATCAGTGTAAAACTGCTGATGTTTGGATTTCTGCAACAAAGTTTTGGTATGCAGACTTTGATTTCTTTCCTGTTGAATAAGGAATGGATTAGGGTTTCTCTTTGAACTGGCCTGACTGGTTCCTCTCAGTCTCCTTGGAGGGGAGGGTCTAAAGCTGTGCCTGGTCTGAAACTGCACCAAAACCAAAAATTTTGGGAGAAGAAATTGCCTCTTAAAAACTGAGCCAGTGAAACAAAGCTGATATTTTATGCAAGATCTCCTCCGCTAGAGATTGTACACCTTCAAAAGAAGATGCAAATCTTGCTCCCTTCTACTTAAGGTAATGCCAAACAGGTGAGAGCAAGAAGCAATAAAGTGGATGGATAAGGTGAAGAGAATACAAGAACATCTATATTGAGGTTATTCTGACTCACTGACCACCCATGTGCAGAACTAGAGAAATTTCAGATTATGAGTAATCATTCCTGTGCACTCTCAATCAGTTCATTGTCTGTTTTGGGGTTTGCTTCTGTTGGGGCTTTTTCATGTGTAAGGCCAAAGACTAACGGGAATATCAATATTGAATTATTCTTCAGATGACTCCTGCAAATCAAGGTCTGGCACACTCGTAACACTCTAGTTCAAGAAGTGAGAGACACACTACCCACCTATAGTAAACAGACAAACTGACATAACCAAAGTTCATATCTTAATAATAATCTCATATCTTAATAACCAAGGTTCATATCTCACTCTACATGTAAGCCTGTTTGTGGGTAAACTTCACTCTGCACTGGAGTTTGTGTGCACCCATTATTGCAGCATCCTCTCTATAGTTCTTCTTGGTAGTTGCAGCTATGACATCTGACACTGCCCAGTCTCAGTGGCCACCTCCTTCCTATTGTCTGTTATCTAAATTGCAAAGGACATCACAAACCATGGTTCAGGATCCTTTCTGCTTGCTTAGACTCACATCAAAAAGCAGGTTTTTTCCAGAGCCACAGCCTTACAATTTCTTGAAAGGTGCTGGATACTGTTGTGTCATCTGTGATCACGAGGATGTTGGTTTTCAATCTCTTCCATTTTCTTTTTGGAAAATTATGTTATCAGTCTCCAAAATAAACTGTCTGTTGAGGATGAGGAACACAGAAGAGCTGTTAGCACTGATTCAGAAATTTCTGAAGTTTCAGAAGTTTCTGTTATGTCTGTTCCCCTACATTTCTGAGTCATTCACAATTGGGTTTTGGTCAAATCATACCTGAGGGGTACAATGAAGGAGGTAATGGTGCAAACTGTGTATTGCAAGGCATGGCCAGATAGACAGCTGAAGAGTTAGATATAAGAAGCAAAGGATCGTTAGAACTCTGTGAAATTGGAGTGGTTTGTAAATTAAAGTCACAGTCCATTTTTCAGTAAAACAGTTTATGGTACACAGCATGAAAATGGGAATACCTTCATTGTTACTGAAGGAGAAATATTAAAATCTTCCTATGCTCTGGTACCTCCCTCTGGATTGAAGAAAACCATATCTTATGTGGATGTCTAATTCATTACTCTTGGTAAGGGCCTGGAGGTTAGTTCGTGGAAAAGAATATTAGAAGTTTCACTGTATTTGCTGTGACAGTCTTATTTTCTTACTAGTCATTCAAATGGCTCCCACTCTACAGCGATTTCTCATGGTCATGCATCAACAAATTTCATATATTTACATTCTGTATCGTGATCAACATAAACTGCAAAAGCAGACATTCTTTGACAGTACAGCAGTGGTGTTTCAGTAAGGTATGCTGTATGAGTTTGTCCTGTAAAATCTTGATATAATCTATACTCCTCAAATTCTGTATGCCCAGGCTCCCAATGACAACATATATACAGCATGCAAATTTCAACATTTATACTTAGCAAACAGATAGGTTTATCAACAATAACTTAGCTCTCTTTATTTGAAGAGAATGGAGGAATGAATTTTCATGCTTTGATGTCTGAGCCTTGTTCTTCTTGTTTGTATTATTTGTCTATGAACTTAGTGTTCTGTGAGAGTCAGGGATAAAATGGCTATTGTCCCTTTGCTCTTTTTGACTAGCATAAATAACTGATTCCACATAAAATGTAGGCTATTTTTCTCAGAGGAAAAGATTATAGCTAGCTTTTTTTGCTGTTATCTTCCGCCTTTACTGATAAGGTTTCCCACAGAATGCTGGGTTGTCAGAAATGAACAAAATAATCAGAGATGAATATTTAAAGCCCTACTTTGTCCTGAGATGCGTAAAGTGGCATGTTTATAAGGAGAAAAAGTATAGCAGGAATAACTAGGAATGTCATCACATATGGAGATTTGCAATTAGGGTTTCAGTTTTAAATTTGAATGAAGAAGCACAGCAATGAGACATCCCACCTATTACAAAGCCTATGGGAAGGACTAATCAGTACAGCCCTCTTGTCAGTGTCTTTCTCTGACAAAAATGGTCTTGCACTCTTTTGGTCTGTGACATTCAGACTAATCCATGTGTTTATATATGCCAAAGCCTCCACATATATCACTAGTGGAAGCAACAAGTGAGCTTGCACATAACATTTCAGATCTCCAGGCAAGTTTGTCCTAAGGACTTGGACATCTTTTACTTTCTGAATTGAATCTGGTTTAATCCTTGTCATAAAAATTTAAGGAACTACTTTGAACCTGGAAAAGAAAAGCAACCTCAGGTAATATGACAAAAGATATGCATTTGGAGATGTTTTGGTTGCACAATCTACTATTAAGTTTAAAAAAAAAACAACAACAAAAAAACAAAAACAAAAAAAAAACAAACCCAAAAAAACCAAAAACAAACCCAAAACAAAGAGCGATTGAAATGAGATAGTTGCTGAGTTGGGGTGAAGAAGGAGGTTTTGTACTCATAAAGAGATGCATTTGTTCAGTCACTAAGGAACACCAGGTTTTTGTTTTGTAACCAGATATATGTTCTTGTATATTTATCATCAAAAGATCTGCTGATAATAATCTTCTTTGGGCTTCCTATTCATCTCTAAATTAATCAATTTATCTATCTAATCTATTCAATTAATCTATCTAGTAGTTGTGTTACTAGTCACTCTATTCCTAAAGAAGTATGAAGTGATCAGTAACAAACTACCAATAGATCTCTGAAACAGGGGGAAAGTTTTTTTTTTAAAAATAGTAATACTTCACTTAGTCTTCTAGGAAAGCAAGGAGGAAACACATAGGTCTCTAACTATTTTATATTGGTGCATATATGTGCATATTTTTCTATGAAAATGTTACAGCACAGAACAGCACACTTTTCTGATTATCACACATGCATCAGTCATGCCTAAGATCAGTCATTTCAATCAATTTGAGAGCCAGCCAAAAGAAAACATCTCTGACGGACACATAAAGATGCAAATTGAATTATAATGCCCTCAAAAATAACAGTTAATTTACTATACTAATGAAGAATACTGTCTGAAAAAGGTAAGTTCAGTCTTTTAATTAAGTTTTATTTGTGTGATGACATCAGTTAAAACTTAAAACTTTGAAAATAGGTATTTGACAGCTATTAGGAAAAAAAAAAGAAAAAATGAGAAAATCTACTGCAATGAATGAAAGCATTCATAAATTGTAATATTTTACAGCTCATTAGAGATTGTGTTTGCAGCATTCCCACCTATTTTATGCTTTTGGTTTCTCTCAGAAACAGCTTTTCCTAGACACAACTGAAAACTGGGCTACTCCAGGCAGATGGAGTGAAAGCCTCTCTCTCTTTTTATATCATCTGGGCCACTTTGCCACTTCATGTCATGCCTTTCTTTTAAATGAGAGAAGCAAATCATTATGACAGTTTACACAGTGTTAATTTATATGACTAATACTTTAAAAGATCTGACAAAATAATAATACAGGTTTTCTATCAATGTGTTGCTTTTGTAGAAGGTACAATATCTGATGATATAGGAGAGGGATGTCTTTATTGCAGAGACCTACAAACTTAACCCAGTTTTGGGATTCAAACTTTGGATTTGAATTTTCATAGACATATGGATCACACTGGAGACTTCCACAGGAGAATTGGATTCATAGAACTGGAAGCTAATGAAGTTCTTTGGTGCTTATTCCTGAATATATATGTAGGATTTGTTTAGCTCTTTGTTTTTTACATTCTGATACTCAGTAACAGCTTTACTATGATTAGTTTTGAGTTTCTTACATTATTGAATACATTAGTAAAATATTCATTGAATGAATTAAAAAAACATCAAATAGAAGTATGATAGTTTTCCATCTTAGTATTCAGTTATCATTTTTCTCTTTAGAATAATCTTTCTGAATATATCTAGGAAGTTAGCTCTTGTTACAAGAATGAATTTCATTATTTGATATCAATATACATTGCTAAATACTTTGGGAAATCAATATGCTGTTACAGTAAAATACTTTATTTTTTACGGTGCAGTAGCTGATTTCCCACTGACACGAGCAGAAACTCTTTATCTTCAGGAAGTGCTAGTGATCATCAATGTCATTTGCAGTTCTTTTTTTTTATCTGTATGAGTGAATTCCTGTTCATTGGTAAGCCTCGCAAGCAGTTTAAATATGATAGTTTACAATGCAAAATCTGCAAAGACTGGAATGACTTTATTGAAAACAAAAAACTGCGGTTGAAGATTGAATTTCTACTTTATATCCTGAATAAAACAATAGAAACCCAAGAATTTATTCTTATTAGCATAATTCAATACTCTGTTGAGAGGTGGTAATGCATTTGAATCAACTACTTTGCAAGACATTAAACAAAACTAGATCTATACAGAAGTGCATAAGATAAGAGGGCCGTTACTGGATCAGAGCAGCCAGGACATGCCCTGTGAGGTGTTTATAGAGGACTGGAAGCTACCTACTGTACAAATGGCACCCCAGTTCCTGGGTCCACACCATTGCCCTGAAGTCCCGAGCAACTACAGCAGGTAAACACTGTCTCCCTCCCTCAGGGAATGCAAGGAGACAGTAGCACTTCGGCTAGTTCAAATTTTCTGTAGTTTTCCCTTAACCCCTGTGAATACCTGTATAGATAGAACACTTTTTTTGCTGTCCCAATTACAGTCACACCGGTATAAGCTGTAGATAAAAAAAAGCAACAATGATTTTTCCTATTCCTAATTATTAATGCTATATATTCAAGGCACTGTCTCTTGTATTTTGATGAACCATGAGGTCAGATAGCTTTTTAATTCATTCTTCCAGCTACTTTCAAACACTGGATTGGGAAGAAGTATCTAGAAGCCCACAGAAGACAGCTGGGAAAACTTCTAGTTTGCTTCTGCCCTACTTACAGAGGAGGAGGAAAAACAGGATCAGTGGTCTGGCAGAAGCCATCCTAAAGGGAATGTTGAGGGGAAAAGAATAAGGAATAAACCTCTACAACATCATGCCTTTAAACATAAGAAGACAAAAAGGATCAACATTGCAGAAGGAATTGTTCAGAGAGACAGAGCAAGAAGGGCATGAGTGAGAAGACAGGAGCAAAGGGAACAGCAAAGGTGAGCTGACTGGTAGAGAAAATTGAAAGAACACAGCTATTTTTGCAAAACAGTCTTAAAGACAGCTTTAGATGGAACCCTTTTTGGTTTTTTTCGAAGGCTATTGCTGGAGTTATTGTTATTGAAGAAAAAGCTCTATGACAATCTTAGGTGAACATGTGCAAAGTGTTACGTAAAGTGCTTTGAACATTTTATGCCTAGGCTTGAGATGCCCAGATGGGAGATGTTGGGTATAATGCCTTTAACAGCTAGCACATCTTATGAATGTGGTGTGATTTCAGTTTCCTGCTGTTTGCTCACAGCACTCCCTCTACAGAGGGAATGCTTTCTGCTATCACATCGTTTTGTGCTGCAACATCAGCACCGGCTTTGAATAGTTCAGTACTTGGCATTCTCAGAAGTTATCTCTTAATACATTTTATCGAGTACCTCTCCATCAAAATCAGACATAATTAGTTCCTGGCACCCCTAGCTCGGGTATAAAAATAAATCTGCCATTTTAAGCAATTGTTTGAATATATAATCTCCATATAGAGTGCTCACTACAAGAAAAACATGTAGTAGAAGGTCTGTGCACATATGGTCTGGGCCATGATTTAGGGCAAGTAACTTGTCCTTAGTGGAACCTACCAAAGGCAAATTATAAACAAAGGCAAAGAATCCTGTAAATTCAGCAAATCTGTTTCTAACATTTAAGGCTGACCCCTGAAGCAAGGACAGGAACACAGTGTTAGCAAGTGCAGAGGGAGGCCTTTGCCCTCCATCATAATTCTTTCTCCAGGTCTTTCCACTGGTAATGTCTAGTTGCAGGCAAATTAAGTCTGTGAGTGTTGAACTGTAAAGGCTGGAAACTCTAGGGGGAACTTAGAGATAATAAACAGGATATTTTGTTGCATTGCTTATTCATATAAGGACAAAAATGTACAGCTCATAAAAGGAATTTGAGTGGTGTGTGCTAGAGGAAGGAACTTGAAGATTAAAACAAAACTCTGTGTCTCTCAGAAAGAATTTCTCTGAGACAAGTTTTCTTCAGTATTTTAAAGCTCTAACATTTAAGCCTTACAATATGTACTGATTCAAAATTTAAAAAAGAATGAAGTTTCAGAAGTTGCTTGGCATTTGTGGGTTGTTTGGGACATGGCTAAGTGTTCAAAAGTTATTTGTTATTTATCGTGTGGGCGGAAAAAGAGGATTACGGCACTGAACAGTAGCTCCTAAATTCAAATTTCACATCTGTCATAAACTCCCCTCTGACCCTGTGTTATTCTCCTGCTCTTTGCCAGTCTCAGTTCTCCTATAAACAAGAAGACATGAGATGCTGCATCTCAAATGGTAATCCCTTGTATACATAAGTGTAATGACATGGAATTAGTTTTTCAATAAAAGTCTATGATTTTATTTAAACCAAATGCTTACTTCCTTCATGCTGGTTGCCAGATGTTGCCAAATAAGATGTAACCAAATGAAACAGTAACTGGTATTTCTGCAAGAAAACTTCAGTTTTTGTATTCAACAAATCATTTGTGTAGGGTTTTTTGCATAGGAAAGTTTTCCTATTTTTCATTGGAAGAAAATTACCTTATTTCATGTAGTACATTTGTATAAATAAATTATAATTTATTCTAATATTAAAGGCCAAATTTCTGCATAGTTTAGGGCTAAAAATTATTTGCATACTGTAATTAATAATGACCTCTATTATACTACTGTGAGGTCAGTGTTTTTATTTAGCTCAATTTATATTAGCTTTTATTGCTAAGGAAATGTGTATGCATTAATATGTGCAGATTGTATCTCTTGTAGTGTAGCAATGCATGCCAGGAAATGCTTGTCAAAGAGAGTCAAAATCTGCTCTTGGACACAAACCAGTATATAAATATACAGTGTATTAATAGTTACATCTGACAACAATTCTCTTGGAATTAGTGTCACTGTCAGCTGGGTGAGAACAAAATATGAGTGAAAAGAGTGGTTCTGCTTCATCCAAACTGCAAGCTGATAATGTTGGAGCAGGATGAGAGGTACCAAGGTCAAACTTCACTCTTTTTGGGGAAGAGACCTTCCTTTGGACCTTAGGATTTTACTTCATGCTCCTTCAGGATTGCAACTGAATCTGTACTTGTTGAAATGCAGCAGCAGCCCTAGAAGACTGATGAAAGCGCCTCTGAAGAAAGTCTAAGCTGTGCTGAGAGATATCCACACTTTAGAAATGTGTTAGACTTCACAGATGGTCTGACTACCTGGAATGGTTGCAATCCCAAAGTGAGAGGAATGAATTGGAGCAGGCACAATACATCAGGTTCGCTGTCCAGCTTAAGCACATGGCACTGGGCTGAAATGTCACAGGCAACAGTGTGAGATGCTCAGATATGCAGCACCTGGAAGAAGTCACTAGTCTCACTGTGTGACCAAAGACTTTGTTTCACAGTAAAGTAACTCTTCATATGCCCCACTCATTGAGTGACTGAAATCTAGGTGCTTTTGAGGTGTGTTCAGATTCTTCATTCTCATTTGCTGCCCAAGGATATTTGAAAATGTAAATGACACATTTACATCTGTAAATGTATCTCCACATGCTTATATGAAATGAAATAGGAAGACTGTATTTATGTGATTTCATGTATTGCTGGAACATTTACAGAGAGTTTAATGAGGAGTACCTTTCTCTGAGGGCTACACCTTCTGTTGCTCTGTGAGGGGATCATCGAGGTAAACACTATTATTATTAAAGGGATATAGAACAATAGGCTTTTTTATTTCCTAATCTCAAATCTGATAGGAATTTATTATTGAATGTTTGTACTAATGCCACAGTATCCACAGTCAGGTGCCTGAAGGTGAGATTCATAAGACCATGGAGTACTTTCCTAAAGCAAATGGTGGGTCATGGTGCAGCTTGGGGAAAAATAAACTGATTAAAAGCCTTGGAGAAGAAAAATATTCCCAAGGGGGTATTCCATTAGAGTGACTTGAGGGGTCTCTGATGGTGCAAATGGAACAAGTCATGAGGAACCACCTACTTCCTATGCTTGGCAGTTTGTGGACAGAAGATGGTACCACCACAGCTTATCTGCTGAACCCTTCCCCTCACCACAAAAGCTAAGGATTGTTTCATGAGTGGATCTCCTGGATGGGTTTTGTTTTCTTGTAAGAATATTTGAGCTCCAAATCATACTTCAATTTAGCACTGTTTTCTAAAATGTTAAAGGAGGGATAATTCTCTTCAGTCATAAGAGCAGGATCTATGGTCCACCATGGCAAATCTTTCAGAAAATAGTCTTATAAACAAACCTCTTGTTTCTTCTAAGTTTTGTGAGCAGCAACGCTGCCTGCATCTCACAATGACAGAATGGTTGCTGTCCTTACACTGTCTTGTACTGACTTTCAAGTACTAAAGCATTAGACACGAAACCATGCTTTGAGCATGATGTATTTAAGAAAAATTTTCTGCAGTTTCTTCTGCTACAACAATTCTAGTTCTTTCACTGACTTTTTCAAGGTGACTTTTTTTCTATTAATATACTTACTCCATTAGACCTATGGACTCTTGCCTTTCCTATTTCTGAAAGTAGTGTGCAGCTTGCTGAGTCAGGGAATGGAAAGAGGAGCTTTGCCTCCCAAGGATATTGGCAGCAAATTATGGAACACAAAGCCCTAGTGTTGCCAACCAACCATGGCAAACTCTTCTTGGTATTTGCCATTTCTTTTATTTTAAATGTATGAGTAGTTTTAAATCATACCTTTTGCCTCTGTGTACCTATGGCCCTGTGTTCTTGTGTATGTGTAGAATATATTGCTGTACATTAGCTATGGCATCAATGATCAAGTGATAGATGTATACCAGATGGAAATGTGTATCCTTGAAGAAGTGAAAGAAGAAATTTTGAAAAATTAGTTTCTGTTCATTAAATGTAGTGATGTGGTGAGCCAAACGGGTTCAGAATCACAGGAACTAACTTGAATCACACACACACACACACACACACACACCTTATTTTACAGCCAGATAATGCTTGTTTTTATTTTCCATTTTCAGATTCCTATTATCAGGCAGATTGAAAAAAAAATTATGTAAAAACAATGGCATGAAAAGGGCTGTTCTTGTGTTTTTCTAATCAGAGAGGGACTAGACAATATTCAAAATCTAAAAATAAATCTTTTGTCAATGTCACTGCCAGCGATTATGTCAAAGATAAAAATATTTGGATAAATTTCAAATAGACAGTTATGGGTTTCAATTTTGTTTGAGCTATTAAGTCTAACAGGATTTCTGGACTGCTTTATAATAATTATTCTATTGCTGTGGATCTGTATAGTCTTATTAGATATGAGGCAAAATTGGTTAGTGCAGTTTGTGACAGCAAAGCTATTAGCTTCTAAACTGAAATTAGTATTATGATACTTTCCATGTATTTTAGATTTCATCTTTATGTTTTATTTTCCTTTCCTTTGTTTTACTTGCAAAATAATATAGAGGAGAAAAAAACCAAACCCAGAGAAAAATGCAGGCACATTGCAGACTTGCGATATACATACTTTTATATATATACCCAACATACGTACATTTATACATTTAATTTTGTCCTGCAAGTGTTTACTCTTGTAGCAGATCCACAACAGTTTTCAAAGTAAAGTGTGAATCTTGGAAACTGCTGACTTGACTAGTATTTTGTCTCCAGTCCATTTTTTAAATGTCTGAGCACCATTTAGAAATTACTTCAAAGATTTTCAGCTCTCACAGTTCACATTTTCAATTGCTAGCAAATATTCAGCAGCTGCAGCTTGGCTCTGAGAGACTTTGGTTTCTTTTGAACTACCTGCTTTCCCTCTTCTGCTGTTTCATGCAGTTGAATGCTGTCATAGCTCCATGGCACAGAAAGGGGCTATGAGTCATGCCTAGAAGTGCATCCTTGTGTGGTCTCACACCAGAGTCCTGTTCACTTGTCCATCTACACCTTGACAGCTTTCTCCTACGTTCTAAAGGAAGACAAGGAAGGCCCTGCTGGATAATGTGTGACTGTTTGGAATCAAGCAAAAGATCTATTATTTATAGGCTTGGGGTATTTTTATAAAAACTTCAAAGATGTGCTCAAGATAATTATTTGAAAGTACATTATTTGAAAGACCAACATAAAAACAGACTGGAACCAACAACCATCCCTCAAAATATAACTAATTAAATAGATGATACTGTGCAGATGAAGAATCTGCCAAACACACTGAACAGCCCATTTCAAGCTGTATATCTAAGATAAAAAGCTTCCTAAAATATGTATACATATTTATATATGTATATATACATGAAAAGACAATAATTAAGACATCAGCTATTAGCATTTAACCCCATGTAATTAAAAGGGACTTATCTGCTACTGCTGAATTTTGTAGCCTTGATTGGTTTTTGCGGTCTGTGATCTTTTGTCAAACTGACATCTTGTGAAACAATCCTTTACAGCGATCCTAAATTGATGTAAGATGTTACTAGTTTGGAGCAGTGACATTTTTCTTTCATGGAAATAAGTACACGAGGACAAGAACAAGGGCAAGTTGCCCCAAGGATGGGCAGCATTCAAGGATAAAAACTTTTCAGAAGAATTCTGTCACTATTTCTGCCTGTCTCCTCTTTAAGCAGCTATCATGAAAACAACTAGATGGCATTTAGAAAGAGAATTTAAAATAAATATTTAATTTCCCCAGGAATTACTGAAGAAATATTAAATTACATTTCAAAGGAGTTTAACATGTTTAGGTTGTATTTCTTTTTTAAATATGCAGGGCTTTTTCTGCTTGGAAGAGAGCATCTCTTTCAAGCTAATGTGTTGTTCAGTTTCCTGGCTGTGATGCTGCAAAAATACGCTGCCTCTCTTTTCTACTCTCTGCAAACATCTGTCTTAGTAGTACAAGCTGGAGGGCTTATATATTTCCACATGTTGAGAATCTTCTCCTTTTACCTCTATTGGAGTATTCATATTTCAGGTGATTATTTTCCATTTGAATGATCTTGAAGCTCATACTTTTGCAAAAGGCCAGCATGAAACAGTAGGGGTCCCTTAAACTCATTTGGAGAAAGTGAATGGTACATTGACTTTGCACTGGCCTTTGGCAGATGGGTAAATTCTACCTTCTCCTTCAACTCGACTTACAAAACTCATTTTTGAAATGTTATAAGGCATTCAGGCCTAATAATGGATGTCTTATATTTTCTTTAAAACCCACACAGAACACAGAAGAATTGCTAAATTATTCTCCAGTGGTTTGTATTTCCTTTACAATGCAGCAACCAGACACTTTTCTGCAATCAGATATGTCTGCAGCCATGGGCATACGCTTGATGCTGGAGCATTTGTTGGAAGGAACCCTTTTTCCACCCCTTCCTCTCTGCTCCTGTTCCTCTGCTCCAGGGTAGGGTGGACAGCTCCGCTTCCCTACAGACTCTGAGCTGGAGATCCAGGTCAACTTCTTCCTCATGCTGGTTTCACTTTGTTCTAGACCACCATTTTTTAAATGGTTATTGATAATTATGGATCCTCCTATTTTTCTCTATTGGACCAAAGGGGCTCCAGAACAACTCTCTGACCTCCTAAAGTTGTTCAGATTTTAACAAACTGTGTAACATCTGTATCACGTCCGACATTAGAGTGAGAAATTACCCACAACCTATGAACTGCATCTCCCTAGGCCCTCGCTGCACTCCAGCTCCCCCTATAGCTGTGAAGACAACGCCATCTTGAACACTGAAGAGGAAGAAGTGGAATGAAAATAAAAAGCCTTGAGAAAGAAAAATTCAGCCTGTTTTAATCCTCTCAGTGCTCCATCTGTAAAGCAGTGCATGGGGACTTCTGTTCAAAAATCGTGTTAGCAAACAGGATTTACATATCCAGTTCCCACAACACAACTTTCAGAATGGTTCTCCTTATGATTTTGATCCAGCAACATCACAGTTTATAAAAATGATTCATAGAAAAAAATTACCTTTTGGGAATATCGGTAGTGCTTTCCCATTTCATGGTCTTTTTCAAGTAGCTGTCTCAGAAGACTATTCTCCAACTTCTAACACTCTCTGTCACCTGCATCCTTTTTCTGAGTGCTTTCCATTTCATTCATCTGTGTTCATGCGTCTCTTTCTGGAACTAGCTTGTCCCACTCCGTTAACTTGAATAAAAGATTTTTTTTTCTGTTTACACAAACATTTTTTCAACTTCTAAATCCAGGAGTTTTTTGTATATTTGAACTGGTCAAAACCAAGTTGTACCAAAAGTGTAACTCAGTGAGGGTAATGGGAATGTTTTGGAAAAGAATGCTTATTTTTGCTGATTAGTTTTTGACATCACAAAGCTAAATTTCATATTTAATTACCATTTGGTGTTTCTGCTTTCTTCAGTTAGAACCACTCTCTTTAAAATTTAAAATAATATGAAAATGTGAAAAATCTTGTTTCTTTGAAATTTGTTTATAGAATGACTTGCAGTAATTCTTTAAATCAATGCTTTCATGTCACCTTAAAATATATAGGTAATCCTTTTACTGACAAAGTCTCTTTTTCATTTTATTTCTTCATTTTTCTAAACATATCACTGTTTATTCTATTCCAGTTCCACCTGTTCTGAAGAAAGAAAATACGGACAACAACAAAAATTTAAAAATTTTAAAATTGCTGCCTCTTACAGGTCATGAATTTGGACTGAGCCAAGAAGACAGGAGCTTTGAAGCTATGTATAGCACAGGAATAGTAGAATTATTCCATCATATCATAGTAATGTGGCCCTCCAGAGTCCACATTCACCAGCAGTTACTAATATCAAAATGGTGAAGGATGTGAAAGATTGCTGGATTAGCAGGCAGGAGTTTTAGTCTCAGGTCAGCTACTGATCTACTCTGTCACCTTTGCTTCTGATTTATAAGCAGTCATGTTAATGCACCATTGCTGACATCAGGGGTGGCAGTAAAATAGGAATAAATAACCAACAGTATCCAGAAGTTTCTGTCCCTGAGCCACCATCCAGCAGACTAAGTGTCCAGGGCTGAAAGTGCCCAGGGCCAGCTTCCTCCTTCTTGCAAGGGTATGTTGCAATCCTGACTTCAAATCCAGATACTACATGATAAAACCAGGCAACTCTGTTTATGGTGGTGACCTGGAGCAGATTTTGATGAATTGGGATAGGTAAGGAATTGTACACATATGGGTTTTCTGGCTGCCTTGGGATGTATCTAAGCCATGACTATGACTTGAGTTTTGCTATGGGGGATTCACTTTTGCACTTGAATAGTCACAATGTAAGGGAACCTTAAACAAATTAATGTTACAAACATTACAGTGCATTTTAGGTGAAACAAACCCTAGGCATTTTTAGGAAAACAAGTTGAAGCAGTAAATCATAGAGGATCTCATAAATGTAAATGCAGTGCACAAGGCTTAACATTTACTTATTCTATCTCATCTTCTTTTTTTGTTTTTGTTTTTGTTTGTTTGTTTGTTTGTTTTGTTTTCTTTGTTTTACTTCTCCCAGCAACACTTCATGTGAAGCTTTACAGGATATAATAAATTTCCTTCCAACTAATAATTAACTTACATCTGATTAATACATCTTGCAGAATGACATCATGGAGCTGCTAAAACTACCTTAAGAGAACATAGCAATGGTGTGTTGTTTGAGGTTGGAGATAGAGTTCATAAATTTGAGTATTCCTTCAAGCTAGCCATATTAAAGCTTGTTTGTGGGGGAACAGGTATGAATATTTAAACAACTAAATGCATTATTGAATCCATCTAGAAGTCTACTATGAAACCCAGCACATATATTAGGTGTTCTACCATTGATGGCAGTCTCTGAGTTCACAGCTATCTGATTGATCATAAGCCCTTACAAAACAATTGTAAGGCAGATGCAGAGTATTTTTTATTAAGAAAACTCCATAAAATATTTAGCAGTTGCTGTTAGCTAGATTTCCAGAGGTTTTTGTGAGGTAAGAAAGTCTCTGATAAAGAGAGGCAGCAAGGAAAGTGGCAGAATTTGGCAATCAGACAGATTATTTATTTCTTATTGGAGTTGATGGTCTTGAATGATAAAAAGAGTTATTTTAAGATGCAGAAAACTTCCACTGTTCATTATTTTCATGGAACAGAAAAAAACCTAACTTATTCATGACCAGCAGTTTTCAACCAGAGTCAAAATAATAAGGATGAAAAGGAAGATCCTTGGAGTTACCATTTTCCTTTTGGGGACCGGAGCAGCATTAAACAACTCTTCTCCTCATTTTCATGGCTACATATACCTCCCCTGGCTTCTTCAGCAGACTTCTTTTCTTGAAAGATCAGAAGTGGGAACAAAGTCTGATATGATAAAAAAATGTCTGGCTTAAAAATGTGTGGACCTTTATCCATCCTCCATAGACAAAGCAGGATTTTCTATCACTGAATGCAATGAAACTAGGGGCAGACTCTGCAAGTTCTAATTGACAGTGGGAAGACTGGAAACAAACCCCTCAAACTCTAATGCCAAGTCTTTCCTTGATGGTTGCTTGACTTAATACCTTGGCATGAACCTATGATGCAGTATATCTGAAAATCTTCGTGTAAGAAAGGACAGAGGTTACACTTTAAAAAAAGAAACTGTGTATCAGTGACTTCCATTTCTGTAGGGTCCTTAGTGATTTGCACACATCTGCAAATTTTAGAACTTCACTATTCAGAGCACCCAGTCCTCTCTGTTATTTCTTGCTTGCTGGGCACACCCAAAAGACCTGGTCCTTTGGAAACCAGGTTCTGCGTGAACAGCTTAGTTTAAGCCCTCAAAACACCAGATCATGCTTGAAAACGCAGGCCTGGAATTTTCTACTGAAAAAGCTGTTGTGAAGAATGAAAACTTGCGGAAAATATTTTACACTTCTACTCTGTACCTCCTCTTTTGTATCTGTAATAGCAACTAGGACTTTTGACTGGCAACTAATTTTCTTATTATGAGTTTCACAAATCCTAATTATTTTAAAAATAATTTAAGTCTTTGATATGTATATTTTTGGCCAAAAAGGAAGTCAATTCCTTGAAAGTGGGGACAAGTTGAGACTGAGTGTTGACCTGCACTGTCAGTGTATATCTGGTGTATATAATGGTGTAGAGTGCTAGGGCCAAGAGGTGGGAAGCTTAGAGGAAGAAGGCAATATCTGCATAGAGAAGACAAAGAGGAAACTTCAAACCTTTTTGTAATTGGTTACTACTTGTCATTATAAACAAAAATTTACAAATCCACTAGGGATTGAATGTTGGGGGTTTTATGCATTGGTTCATGGGATAATTCATGTCACACAGTATCTCAGGAGACCTTTAGTCCAACCTCTTGCACAAAGTGCGATCAATACATAGCTTGAACTGGGTTACTCAGAGTTGTTCCAGTTGAGCCTTGAAAATCTGAGAAAGAAGACTAGGATGGAGATGAGGATTTGTGGTTGAAATAACAGTCATGCTCAGATTTGCACCTTCTTGCTCTGAAGACAGATTTAATTTTTCTTGATCATATGTGTCTCTTAGGCAGATATTGCCTTCTTGCTTTATTTCTAACCTTCATATCCTGTCAATAATACTTAGTTGGATGTGCTTTTTGACTCCATAAAAATGTTAATGCCCTATCTGCTGAAAATGAGAGAGACTTGACTTCATGGTAAGCAGTTCCTGAGTGAAAGGAATACCTGAAATTTTAACAAAAAATGGCACTCCAAGTAACATATCTGGAGTGGAAAGTTCATGTGAACAGATAAAACAGATATTTGATGAAGTGCTGCCACTTGCATTGACTCAGAAACATGCATAGACTCCAGAGGTTGGAAAGTACTTGGGGTGCTTCAGGAATCTGAAAAAAACCCACCTTCTTATTTCACTGTTAATTATTCAGTTTTGCTAATAATCTGATTAGACATGAGAAGAAGCAAAGAAGCTCAGTCTGGTTTTTATGTTCTGATTTTGTCCTGCACATTGGCTAGTGTACTGTGGAAATATGTCACCCCCAAGATTGTGTTCATGAGATTTCACTTGGGTTCTGGATATGCAGTCATTCTATCCCACCATGCCTGGAGGCATCACCAAGCCAAAAAATCTAAGAGTGGGGCATAATCCTTTAGAAAAAAAGTAGAGCTCCTAGCTAACCTAATGAATTTATACTCATGGGACTCCTGTATGACAGTATGCATGATGGAGAAATTTTACTCAGTGGGCCCTCAGGAGAAGCTTGGGTATGAGAGTTAAATAGATTCATAGACTACCATGATCTCCCCTAAAGGCAGACTGCAAGATGAAGGGCTTGCAGAAGAGCTGGATTCTCAGGGAAAAAGTTGAGAAGTCTCCTTGACCGATTGATAGCTGAGAGATGCTGAGTGAAAAATGACTTAGAGCTCGTTCAGAGTAACATTAGTTAAACTTCAGTTTAAAACTAATGTTTTACATTTTATATTCAGTCTTTTATTTTTCTGTGTAAGACACTAAAATATTCTTTGTGAATAGTTTGTATGTGTGTGGATTGCATTCTCTGTATTGTCAGTGACAGGTCTTGGGTGAGGTCAGTAGGAAGTTTGTCGTTGCTGCTCTGTGAAAGCCAGCAACACCAGTCATGGACCACTTTACTAATCATGTTTTTAAAAAAAATTTGCAATACTCTTTCCTTTGTTTTCTTTCATTATGCTACATGAATAATGTTGTATCTTTTCTTGTAACATCGTGAATCAAGGGCCAAAAATGTGGGTTGTTTTGCTTGATTGGTTTTTTTCTTCAATGCACCAAGGACCCACCACATCAGATCTGATCCACCCACACACTATTTCTAGTAGGGGAACATTTATCCTCAGTAAGATGAGTCATTCTGCTGTTTACTTTGCTTTTCTCTGTTTTCTCTGGGTTTGTTTTTTTGGAGTTTTTTTGCATTTATGCTGAATCCGAACACAAAGGAAAGGCTTATCCTTCATTCCCAATTATCATCTTGCAAAGATGGCAGAAATTATAAGTTTCTGGTGTGATAGAAACTCAGGGGATTAACTGATAAAATAACATTAAAATTGGAAATGGAAAAAAATGTTTGATTTTTTTTTCCTCTGGGTGATTATAGAGAGGAAAACTTACAATAAAAAACAATGGAAATCAAGCCTGTGTCTGTACACTTTAAAAATCTCAGTTGACCACAGAACTTGCATCCCTACTAAAATGTCAATACTATGGAAATAAAGGTACACAGAAAGAGATTACAGTTGTACTCTAGTCACATAAGATCTTTCATGGGTTTTGGCGAGGAAGAGAATTCTAAATATAATATATTCAGTATCTGCTGTTTCATATGTGGATATAATAACACTAGGAATTTCAGTTTGCAGTTATTAAAAATAACGAATAGTAATCATCCTCATAATTATCATCATCATTGTCATCATCAGTGGTTTACCATTAATAATTAGTAGCATTACTGAAAAAATTTTGTGAGGTACAGTGTGTTATTCCCTCCAGAGTATCCATTATTTACTGGGGTAGTTATTGGGGCTACTTTCTACATATTGGCCAAACTCTGCAATCCTTGTTTCTTTCTTGCAAATTCACCTTAGTCTTCTCTTCACCTTAGCTTAAGCTCAGCTAGTTGTTTCTCATCAATTCACTGTGTTCCCAGAGCTTGTGAGGCTGTTGGCAGGTAATGTTTTGGGTGGCTTTTGCACTTCATTCACAGCTGGCTGTTTTCTCCCTATTACTGGTGCCACAGCAGATATTACCTTATCAGCTCACTTGGTCCTTTTCCATAGCAGGGTTCCCAGTATGAAGGAACTCTGAAGCCCTGGGAGACCCTACAGATGACAGCCCTGGGGGTGGAAAGACGAAAACACCACTGTTCTATCTGGAAAACTAAAACATGGACCTAACTGATACTTAGCCAATTTTCTTCACTTTACAAATGACTCAAGGGCAGTCCCATGGTGTAATGGAGAGCACTCCAGACTCCGAATCCCAAAGTCATGAGTTCAAGTCTCAGTGGGGACCATCCCCTGGCAGTTCAATGCCTCCCTGACATCCCATCCCGTCAGATCTCAGATGCTCAGCAGGGTCAGGCAGTCCTGAGGACTTCACTGTCACTGTCCAAGCTTGCTCGGCCATGGCAGATGGACCTTAGGACTTAAACGGTGGGGCCAGTTCTGCACACGCTGTGCCTCACCTAAAAAATCCACTGCACAGGCTGGAAGGGCATGTGGGGAGAGCCCTACCCAAATCGTCGTTTGCGAAGTCTGGCCATACACACTCGTACATACATGCACAAATTACTCAAAAGGGCTGTATAATTTTTTGTGATAGGAAAAATAAAAGGTACATTTTTTAGGTCAACAAGACTTTCACAACTTATGTACTGTCTTTCTGGATGGGTGAAAAAGTAGTAATTTTAAGCCTAATGGTAACAAGAGTTCCTCCACATTAGGTAGTTCTCACATCTTATACAGAGATTTCTGATCTTAGATTTATTCCATTATTGTACAGGAAAGAAAAATTTAAACAATGTTTTACTCATTTCCAGACTTTAATAGTTATAATTATTCTTTTTTTCTCTTTAAAGCTGGTTCTATTACCCTTACAAACATTTCTCTGTCTGTCTTTTCTTTTGAAATTGCACTTTATTCTTTTGTTTCTGAGAATGCAAGAAGGATCATATGCAGACAGCAGAAACTCGACTGAAATCAAGATGATATATAGAAATATTAAATGTGAGAAATGGACAGAACAATGGCAAAGCGCCCTGTAAATCTGTATAGAATATCTGTCACAGACCTGGGAAACCACCAAAGCCATAAGATATATATGTTGGCTTGTTACTTGATTAAAACACTGATGACAAAAATCTGCTCTCATAGCTGAACAATGATTTTCTTTGTGGTGATGTTGCGTGTTCACTGAACATCCAACCCTTCCACTGACATCAGCACAAGACCCTCACTTCCAGGGCTGTAAGTTGAACTTGAGGACTCTGATAGCTTTGCTTGTAAGGAAGAATATGCCATATTTGTCTGTACAATAGTGATGACTCCTTTGGAAGCACACACATGCACAGCCAAGCCTACTCTCTTCCTGAAAAGTGGCACTTTGTTAACCTCTGTTTCCTCTAGTTCTGGGATCTTTCAATGCACCAGACATGCTAAAAGTATGTCTAATGAGCAGGGTGTGCTGCATCCAAATTCTGCGCATACATGATGAGCTGAAAATTCAGGGACATGTTCTGATATCCATGGTACTGTAACAGTCAGTACCTTATGATTTAACCTTGAAAACATTGTTTATATCCCTGTGCCTTCCTTTCCCTTTCTGCAGCATAACTGTAACAATACAGGCCATCTTTCAGATGAATGGCTGAAGGGATTTATAGAAAAAGTCCTCACTTCAGGTTAATAATCCCTTCCTGTAAAGGATAAGTATCCTAAGTGCTCCAACATCCCCTGACTTTGACTGCCTTGAAGTTGACTGTGCCATTCAGTAAGAATGGTTCGATTTTCTTTTTAATTAACTGAAAAAACCTGGGAAATAATTGCTGACCCTTGAGATTAGTTGTCTTCTTTTATAGACTAATCTTTCAGTCTAAAACATGATAAAAATTCTGCCCCAAACTTGCCGATGTGAATGAGAGCCTAAGGATCTAGCCTCCAGCCCTTCAAAACAGTTGATCTAACTTGGCATTTCAGCTGTTTTACCTTTGTCTTCGCCAAGAGCATAATTGCAAGCAAAGCTATTCTGGGACCATCTGACTTCCTCAAGTGAGGAGAACAGTCAAATCTGTCTTACTGGAAGCAGAATGATACCCTTTGGAGTTTGCCAAACAGTATCATCTTTCTGATGTTTAGCTCTTCTCTTTTCCATGTAGGAAAGGGCAACAACAGTGAATGCATTCTAAAGCCAGGAAAGGATTTTTCATGAGGGATTGTAGAGAGTTTTTGCTGCTCACATCTCTTTTTTGCATACTAATATCCATGACAAACTGTGCTTGATTCTGCTCCTATTGAAATCAGTGACAAAACTCCCACAGATTTTAGCTGGAACAGCATCAAACCCTATTTTTCTGAGGGTTTGAAAGAAAAATCATATTTTCTCCTAAGTTTCATAATAATTTCTTCACTTCTTTCTTTCACTTCCTCTGTTTAGAGGCATGGAGACCTTGTGGGAGCTTATTTTATAATATCCCTGTTAGTGTCATGGCAGCAAATTACAGTGCCGAAGTCCCAAGGACTGTATTGTTGCAACTCACAAACAGCTCCCAGGAAAAAACAATTCTGCTAAATTTCACTGAAAGCGTATGGCAGATTATGAGGAATGGCATAAACAAAGAACAGTCTGAATCTCTGCATGTGTTTTCTACTCCTTCCTTGTTTGTCTGAGCAAACTTTGGTCTTCAGAAACCATGAAATCACTTTCCTATGCCTAATGATTCCTTTTGTAAAATCTGCCAGAATATGGCACAGCTCAAATTGCCCTTTTACCTAAGTGTCGGACTGGTCCTCCTAGTTTTTTTGGTCATTTATCATGGTTTCTGCAGGGAATTTAGAGTCAACCATTAGTACCACAAGGAACAGCTGTAAGTACTCCATCACACAAGAAGCCACTAGCCTGTAATTCACATCTGCAAGGCAGGCAGTGTGCATAAAGATCCCTGTACCAGTTTTTGTCCTGACTGTGCCTCAAAAATTCATATGTAGTTTTAAAAAAAGACATAAATTCATATATACACTGTATGTGTGAGCTACAGTAGTTTCATGTTTCCTCTGCAAACACAGTTCCATAGGAACATCAATTCCATACCTTCAATTTTAAAACTAGATTCCCAAGCAAAATCTATATTATGTCATGAGCCCTATTGGCCTAACAAGTGTGAACTCTCTGTTCAATTCTTTCTCTATAGAAAAACTTTTGTAAAAAGGTTAGTGTAAAGACAATAGGTTTTTCTCATTAACATAAGTTAAAAATGAGTCAACATGAGAAAAATAAGTTTGAGTTTTTTTCCAAAAGTATTAGTTTTTTCACTAATATATGACAATATGTGCTTTTATTTTACAGAACAGTGATAAAGAGCAGCGATGACAGTCAGCCTCTGAGCAGCTTTTGAAGAAGAATGACTTCTAAATCCATGTTTCATTGTTTCTAAGTTAGAAGTGCCTTTTTAAAAATTAGTTTGATCTAGTGTAATTAATATAATCTAATTTATATTAATCTCATTTAATTAAAAATCACATTAAATGCATAGAAAACCTTTACAAAGGTGTTCATGCAGAAAGTAAATGAGGAACCACTGTTACAAAAAAAATTTACTGTGTAGACAAGCCATTTGATACAGACAAGTGATCATGGCATGACAGAGTGGCTGCAGCAAGTTACCTCTGCAGTCACAGACCTGCACACATCTGTACATTGAGCCTGCTGCAAGATGAAAAGTGTTATCTTAGCTCCTGGGAAAGGTCGTGTAAGGTCACACGTTTTAGCTGCAGTCAGGGTAGCACAGAGACTGAGATGCATATACTGTCTGATAATGTGGTTTGACTGAAGATCAGCTCAGCCCTTGTAGCAATTGCTAGAGATTGCCTGTCCACCACTCTGGCATCCGCACATTTTCTGTGTTTGCCTTCATTTGCATGTCAGTGTTTGCCTTTATCTGAACTGAATGGAACTGTAAAGGGACACCAGATCAGATGACGATCTCTGAAATGCATGAAATGGAATTTTAACTGGGTTCTTCTGGACTTTCCAGTGAAGAAGTATTTACTTGGGAATTTTGTAACTACTCCTTTCTGCCAATTACCTAAATAAGACTCAAAATTTACATAGCTGGTATCTTGAAGGAGGTTATCAGAACAGACATTCTCCCAGCCATGTGGGCAGAAATTTCCTACTGCTGTTTTTACTAACATTTGAAGACATAAGTTAAAACTTTTTTTTTTTAATTTCAAGTTTAATTTCTGCACAAGAGATCAAAAGAAATTCAGCTTTATAGTCCGGGTGAGAACTGTGGCACTAGGTTGAAAGACTTAGTAAAACAAACAAAAGCACAACAGACTGCAATTTAGCAAGAGATTTCAAATTATAGGGACAATCGCCAACAGCTAATCTTTTCTTTAGTTAGAGCTGGCTTCCACCCCAGCTGGTTACAAAACCGTGTCCAAGGGCTCTGAATGATGTGCCAAGGAGATTTGAGGTCTGTCAACACTAGTCTTGTTTCAGAGTTGACCGTGCAAGAATTAGAATGGTATTCTCTAAAGAAAGGTATTCATGTGAAATAAAAGTAGCCAAGGCAAAATGAGATGCATTGCCCTACTGAGGGGATATTGACAAAGGCTAAATTTTAGTCTAATGATGTGGGTGTCCTAAGGGACCCAGTATGTTCAGTGCATAGAAACCAGCTACAGTTGTAGATTATTTGGAGCAGTTAAATTATTCTTTATTTGATGTCTGCCCTCTTGAAGCATCTCCACCTATGGCATTCATCCCATACTGTCTCCTTATGGCTTCCTTATTCTGTGCCTGGGAATGTTTTTAAACCATAATGGTCTGCTTTGTGCACAAATTGGGCATAACCTGAGCCATGCTGAGTTCAGCAGATGAAGGGAAATGGAAAAGGTGGAGACACATTAAGAGAAGCTCATAAAGTTATTTTTCTACTGGGTGGAGGAGAAGTATGAGGAAAGGAAAAGGTGGGATTCTCTGTTTGCACATCTTATTAATAAGGCAGCAGAACTGTAGAAGAACTTAGAGTCTGTTTACACTCTGCAGTCCAGTAATGCTGAAAGACAGCCTAGTTAGTTATGGAGCTAAAAAGCAGGAGTCAAAGCAGAGTTGTGCTGTGCCCGGACTAAATTGAACTATTAAGAAAAAAAATGAGCCCTAGTGGAACTTGATGCTAATGTACCTTTGGTACCCCCAGGCCAGAGCTAGTATTTCATTGATCATACTCTTATTAATCTCTAGGAGATCCTTAAATGTGGAGTTTGCTCAATGAACTGGAATAATTAGGAGAACAGATAACAAGAAAATTAATCTCTTTTGCTGTACAAACCAGAATGATTGTCTGGCTGATGCTGCAGTTAAGTTCACCTTTAAACTTTCTGTATATGTCCTGCACTAACCAGCCACCCAGCAGATCCCATTCCCCAAAATGCTGCCTGATACTGGTCCTCCTTCTGATGGGGTTCCCAAATTCATGTTTCTTTTCCATAATCTGATTAAATCCTTTAGGATCATTGTTATGAGTAGGCATCCAGTATAATTTAGGTAAGGCAAGCTGGAAAGTGTGAACTGGAGGCGGTTAAATGGAATAAATTGCAGACAGGGAGGGGATGTTTCAAGGCAGCCTAGAGCTATAGTTGCAAAGGAATTGCGTAAAAGGTGAAACTGGCAAATGCAAGCCTTGGAATAGTAAAATGATATTAGGAGACTACAGAACAGTGAATTATTCTGCTCTGGTTTTAGCTTGGTTTAAACTTCACTGCTACAATTATAGGCAATGAGAAGATCACGATTTTTGCATTAGAATATTAGGCAATTGTTTGATGAAAATGGGTTACCATGCAATGAAGATTTACCTTAGAATTTGGGACAGATTATGTGAATGCAGATTTAGAATTTGTACTAGGATTTATCTATCCCTGCAGAATGTGTCACCCTTGTAACTATTCATTCCTTCAAAGCCCCATTAAATTACCAATTTTTATGAATTGTCTCCTATGTAATAAAAAAGTGCTGGAAATCTGAAGGAAATTATTTTGCAAACACAGGAAAACTGAGAGCTGAATCATCCAAAAAGACATTTTATAATTAGAAGTAAATTGCTAGCTGAAAGGAATTCCTCCTACACCTGTCACCAACATAAGGAACACAAAGCATAACTCTCTATCACTGAAAGACCCGGAGAGTTGGCAACACTGCTTCTCCCTCTAAAGGAAAGGGTCAAAAGGCTGCTTGACTTATCAGAGGAAGGAAAATGTGTAAACTCTGAATCTGTTTGTAACTGCCCACATTATTTATCTCTAAAATCACCTCTGGAGAGCATAATTAAAGTTCCTTTTGCTGAAGCATTTGGCTTAGCTATAATTTTGCCTGCTGGTAGCTCAGTGATGTATTTTGCAGTGAAAGTCTTGCAGTCACTAATTTCCTCCTCAGGTGACCACCCTTATTGCGAAGCAACTTGTACAGCACACAGGAACACTTAGAACTGATGTGAAGCCTTCACTGGAGACTGTACACATCAAGTTAACACTGAAAATATATACATACTTTATGAGATAGGTTTTTACATGAGCAGAATGAATGAGATTTTTCAGAAGCAATGAACATCTGGTGCTAGATGAAAGTGCTGTGGTTTTAAATTATGTTAAACTGTGATGTCTGAACACAATATATGGTGGCAATCAGAAATGACCCGGAACCTGTTTAACCAGAAAGTGGGATCCCAATTCACCATCCTAGGTATTTAGTCATTAGAATTTTTCAGCAAGTTTTCTTTATTGTATTCCATTATTCTCTAGGACATTGTGAAACTTCTTCCTCTGTTCACCAGATAAGATCTGTAACATTTTGGCTTACATCAGGTTTATAAAACTATGTAGTAGACACTTCAAGAGAGACAGGTTAGGGGTATCTGGATTACCTAGATTAATGCTCCTCTGCAATGGGGAATAAAGAGGAATTAAACTGATGTAAAAGAGAGAAGCACGTATAAAATAAAGTGAAAATCTTATGCATTTTCTGGTTAATTTCTAGAAAAATGGCAATAAAACTAGAAGCTCTGTTTCAGACCCTTAATAAGTCTTGGAACTAATTTCCAGCCTGAGTGCTACCAAAGCACAGGAAAACACTGAACTTTTCTATTCTGGTTTTCCTGCAATGATGAGAAACTAGTGGAAATGGAAGAGGTTATTTTAATTGTAAATGATTGATAGATCATTTCTCTCATATCCCTCTCTGACTTCAATAATTTATATGGATAAGGCTATTAAAAAGGAAGCAAAACTACAGTTTCTGAGGTTTTCTGTTTGACAGCTTATCAGAACACGAAACACAAGAATAGGAAGGAGGAATGAGTTGAAGCAAGGTTTGAGGTCACACCTCAAAGGTTGCAGTGGTGAGTGTCAGTTATATGTTATTACCAGTGAACAAAACAGTCCATCAGCAAGCTGGAAGGACAGCTTGAAGAAATGACCAGAATCTTCATGTCCACCTTGAAGTAGCTTGAAAACAATGAGGAGCTGCTTTTAACTTTTCCTTTCTATGACAGGGAGCTGGGAATAAATATCAAAACAAAAAATTCAATATAGTCAAGTATGGTTTGGCAGTCAGTAATATCACATGTGATACTGGTAGGAGAAAGACGTAAGAAAAACGTGTTCTTCTGCTTTCTGCATCTATAGCTTAGATACAGGACTGTAGATTCTCCAGGTTTCTTTTCATTCATTGAAAGAAATCAAAGTCATCAAAACTGAAGGCAGAGGAATTGAAAAGTGATATGACAATAGATATTTTATGATATAAGATGCCTCTCAGTGAAGTTCATTGTTAAATAAGAGGTCTCTCTCTGCCAGAAATGTTCTTCTCCTGATTAAATAAAAAAAATGAGAAGGTGCTGTTCAGTACTTCAGATTAGCTATCCAAGTTATTATTGTTATTAATATAATTAGTTGTCGTAGTAGTAGTACCACCACTACTATTACTGTCATTATTACTAATATTGCTATTATTGTATTTATTTTAAACCGTAAGAATAATTCTTCAAAATCCTATCATTTGACAATATTTTTCAAAATTCCAAGATGTGCAGGCAAAGTATTTAGCTCATTTTTTTTACAGCAATGTTACTTACTATCCCTAAGTTTTAAAGAGTGATCAATCAACATCCTTCTTTTAATCACTTCTGTTCTTTGTTTTATTCCCTCAATGTAAGAAATTTTAATTATGCTTCTGCTCATATCACTTTATGATACTCCCTCTTCAGTCTGATCAGCTTTGTTTGCACTCCTGTGTTTCCTGCACTTTCTGGACTGAAAACCACAGTTCTTCCAATTGGATTTAACTAAAACTTCTCCTGGCTTCAGCAGAGGGACAGTTCCTTTCTCAGATATGCCTTAGGAACTATGAGTAGTGCAGATTTCACTGTCTGCAGCTCAATTCTCTGTCTTTTTCAGTGTAATGGCAGTAGACTATTTTTTTTACCAATGGCGTTTTAGTCGTATTTTAAGTTCTTTTTACTGTTACAGAAGCTTTTGAGAAGGATCTTCACGTAGCTCTATTACTGAGATGCAGGCAGATCAACCTCTTTGGCTGCTTCTAGATCTTGCTGTGAATCTGATACCTTATCCCTCTGCATCAAAATACATTATTCACTGAAGTTATTAAAAAATGCTTTTTCAGAAGCACTTATGACTTTTACAACATTAATTCCATTGACCTTTAGGGACATGCAGGACTAGCTCTCACTGTTTCTACATTCTGGGCAAAGAATTTCCAGATCCCCATGGTGAATTGGGAGCTACATTGATCAGTTAGTATTTAATGCCTAATTTACTTTAGTAATGTTGTTTTTCTGGTTCTGCCAGCTGGCTGCAGTTTATTCCAAAGTTGAATCAGCCTCAGTCTTTTACTTCTACAACCCACAGCTTTAAAAAAAATAAATTTTTTTTGCTAATATTATTTATTAAGTACTTTTGAACACTAGGTACTTTGTAGTATGGCACTAGAAAGAGGTGGCTAAAACACGCAGATCTTTTCCAAACAATGCTTTGTAACTTGATGCTTGAAACAGAAGTTTCTGGTTGAAATTCGGTGGTCTGTATAGAATGGGATGTCAGACTGCTTATTTGCTAAGAACTTTTGGAAATTTGACTATTGATATTTGACAGTGTAATATTCACTGAACCAAATTTCAGCAGTAACAGTGATTTCATTAGACCTAGAGAAGGAGATGCTCTGTTATTTTGTCATAGTTGTTAGTTTTACAAGAAGCTTATGTAAAAGGAATAAAATATTTTATCATGAAAATGCTATTTTTGATTCATTTTTCAGGCAACTTTTTATGCTCTGTAAACACCAGATAAACTTTCCAGTGCAAGAGAGGACAAAAATTGAGTAGAAACTGTGTTAATCTTGCCATATGAATTTTAATGCTAGTATGATAAAAAGTACCGCTTCACTATTTTCTTCCTTCTTTCACTGGTGATGTCACGCACCATAAATCAGACTTACTGGTTTACGAATTAACAGACCTCCAAGTACATACTGACAGAACAATTAAATGGTTCAGAGAAAACTGTTTTCAGCCCTAAACTAGAAGAGAAGGGGAGGAACACAAAGAATTCTGCGAAGAACATCTGCTTGACTCAAGGAGCCCTATATCAATATCTAATAGTATCTCTGCATCCAGTGATGTGAGTTATCACTTTTTGTTATTGCTGAAAGGAATCTTGTTTAACATACCCTAAATACATGAAGTTAGTCAGAGAGAAATTTCATGTCAGATTTCAGCTTAGTTATGTATGCCTTATTTGTATTTTCTGGTTTCCTGTGACTACTAATAAGTAGGATCAGTGATGTAGACAGTACCCTTTACCCTCAATTTCCTTTTCCACGAAGCATCTCTTTCTGGGATTATTTCTTTTTCCATTATTGCTCACATTTTGAATAGTATTACTGTGACAAAAGCAATCAAAGACATGGCGAGAGCTAAGAAAGTTACTTAAATCATGTTTGACTTAATGGATTTCAATAAAGATTCTGCTGAAACTGGGCTGTGAAAAACTACAGTACTAGCAAAAGTGAAAGGCTTTAAAATGGGATGTTATGTCATTGTCAGAGACCAGATTTATATGCCACTGTTTAATGGGTTGAATCAACCATTTTATGTGTGTGCCTGTGTGTCTATGTGTCTGTGTGTGTCTGTGTGTGTGTGTCAGGGAGGACACCAGGCCCCAGCACAGCCACACGCTCAGTCAGGGCAGCTGTTGGGCTTGGCAGCCACAAGGCACGAAGGCAGGGGGAGGCACCTTCCAGCCAAAGAGTCTGCCTGTTAACCACCCACGCCACGCCTCCAGAGCTTCTGATTGGCTGCAGCACCCATCACTGTGGCTGGGGCACAGTGATTGGTCAGTGAGCCAAAGGTCCCAATCCCAAAGGCCACAGTGACCAAAGTCTATAAATAGGCAGCACAAGGACTCTGTCTTGCCCTGGCCTGTTCTCTTCGAAGCCATCAATGTATGGCCTTCTGAGTGATAACTGTACCTTTCTCTCCTCTCTTTCTCTCTTTCTTCTTCCTTACTCTCAATTCTGTCACAATGCCTGAATCTCCACAGACACAGTTCTTAATTGAGCCTTTTTAAGGCTTTAAGAGGCTCCTACCTCTATCATTAAATAAATCACTTGACTGCATCTAGTTTTATGGGGTTTTCTGGTAGTTTATTTCTTGATTCTCGTCATCATGAGTTATAGTTACTAGGCAGTCGTGGAAAAAAGGGAAGAAGAGCTTAACTATGTTTATATTAACAGTTCTTAACCATTCTTGCGCAGAAATATACAAGTTACAGGAGGGACTATATGTAGAACTATTTTTCACACAGTTACACACAATCTTAAAACCTACACACACCATGCAAACTATCTAACATCGCACAGCTATAGCTAATTATTAAGTAATATGTATTTCACAAAATTGCTGGATCCAAGCAGTCCTTATGCAGCTTATTTTAACTTTATAAAGAGTTCTTAAGATGTGTTCTTCCGCAGGGCTTCTACAGGCTTCTTCTCTCACTTCTGCACCAGCTCAAGGTCTCTAGACAAATTCCATTCTTATATTAGAAGCTGGCACCTGCAAATTTGTCTTTGGTTTGCTAGCCTGAAAATATGTGAATCCCAACACTCTTTGTCTGCTCTTTTATTCCTCTTGTGGTAATGTAAACACCTGTTTTCTGTAAGTTGTTGGTATCTAACTTAAGTTGCATGGAATTTGTGTTTGCTGGGTATAACAAAGGTTCCCCACTCCATAGCTATGCTTGCTAGTCCTAGTATCCTGTTGTAATGCTTTTGTGAAGTTCTATGTTGCTTCTGTAAACCCCTTTTGCCAAAATGCCTATTTTCTCACCAAAATAAAAACAAACAAACAAACAAACAAAAAAAAAAACCAAAAAACCCCACAACCTCTCAGAGAAAAATGTATAGTCTTTCTTTCTCTGGAGGTGAACTCAAGGCATCAAAGAATCAGACAACAAGAGTTTGTGTAGGAAAAATCTCTTGAATTCTAAAATTAAAATGTACACCCAGTGAAGCTGCACCAGGGTGTTGCATTCATGAATAACAATCTGGTTGCTGACTCCCCCCCCCATTACTGTGCCACCCAAAATAGGACTCATAGAATCACAGAACATACTGCATTGGAAGGGACTCATCAGGATCATTGAGTCCAATTCCTGGCCCTGCACAGCATACCCCAAGAGTCACACCATGTGCCTGGGAGTGTTGTCCAAACACTTTTTGAACTTAGACAGGCTTGGTGCTGTGACCACTTCCCTGAGGAGTCTGTTCAGTGCTCAACCATGAATGGGGCCCTAACCATACATAGCAGACCCATGTTTAAAAATGCTGAAATAGAGAGTATGAGTAAAAAGTAAATATTAAGAGTCAGCAGCAAAAATTATAGAAAGGGCAAAATGATAGCCACAGTACGGCCTTATTGTTGACAGCACCACGGACTAAGCATTCATAGAATCATAGAACAGTTTAGGTAGGAAGGGACCATAGAGATCATCTAGTTCCAACCTCCCCTGCCATGGGCAGGGACACCTTCCACTAGGCCATGTTGTTCAAAATCCCATCCAATTTAACCTTGAGCACTTGCAGGGATGGGACATACACAGCTTCTCTAGGCAGCCTGTTCTTGTGACTCAGCACCCTCACAGTAAAGAATTTCTTCCTAATATCTAACATCTGCCCTCTTTCGGTTTAAAGCCATTACCCCTTGTGCTATCACTGTATGCCCTTGTAAGAAATCCCTCTCCAGCCCTCTTGTAACCCCTCTTTAGGTACTGGACGGTGCTGCAATTGCTTGTATGTGAACACCTCAATTGCTATGTCCTGATATCTCTATTGATCTTTATTGTCATCATCAATGAAGGAAATCTTGTGGCTATTTATCTATGGACAAAATTTAAGTCAGATGCAAATGATCACAACGAGAACATTTTTCAAAATGCTCAAGATAACCTATTTTTCAAAATCTCTAGGTAGCTGATCCCATTAAAAGTCAAAGAAGTTCTGATTGTTTCACTTAATTATTTAAGATTATTATTCACTTTATTGTTTAACCATTTCGCTGGTTAAAACTACCTGCTATCCATTTTGAGGCTTCTACTTAGAGCAAAGCTTCCTGGTTATGAAATCCTCACTAAAGTACATTAATTTATGTTACCTATGCTTCCCTTATGGTATTTGAGTCTTGGCTGCCTCTGCTCCAGTCTGCAGCCAGTTGCCTCTCTCTGGATCAGGGCACACACTCTCAATTCATCCCAGAGGCTCCCTGGCAAGAACATGGCCTCATTTGCCAGCCAGTACCAGAAAGAGATGAGGGGAAAGGTCTTCTTGGGACAGTATGGCTTTTTGCCCACCCTCCACATCCCACCAGTGTTCCGCCTGCTAAACTGCTGAAAATGGCCAGCCACCAGCAGAGTGACCCTAAAAAGCTCCTCTCCAGTTGTAATCACAAAGATGGACATTTAGGTCCACTGTCTTTTTGCATTTTGTGAGAGGGAAAGGAAGATCTATGTCCTCAGCAAACTTGAGCTGTGCCAGCAAAAGACATTGAAAAAAAGTTATAGATCTGCAGTGCCACTTCATAATTCAGACAAAAATGTGGTATAATAAATACCTGCTCTCATCCTCCTTCACTGAAGCTGTTTTTCATTTTGATTAGTGATTTTAAAAGGCTCATTTCTTAGTTTTCTATTTTACCTCTAGGAAGGTTTTCCATTATACAGTTCCTATAAATATATGAAAACAGAGATCACAATAAACCAATATATTTACTGAGACTAGAAAATTCTTTCCTCTCAAATGAAATGATGCTAGTGCTATAAACAGCTGAAAATATTTTACTGAGGTACAGCCTCAGGATCTGTATTAATGACAGGCTTGTTAGAGTATGAAATGTCTGCTGGCTTTTCTCCAGGGTGTTTAAACTAATCAACTGCTAAGAATAAGGGAATGATTTTCCTTTCACTCTCACTTTGAGACTTTCAAATTTTCATTAACTTTACAGATATCTGTGCTACTTTAGAGCAGTGAAAGTGAGAGAAGCGTCAACCCAAAGTCCACACATAGCAGCAGGTCTGAAGGATGAGCTGGAAGTAGCATTATTGACTAAACCAAATTACTGAAGGGAGGATTAGCCAATCTGTAACACAATGACAAAAAATGCTTCTGAACTAGAAGTCTTTTCCCTTCTTTTATGGCATCCATGTAAATTTAGTTTCTCTAAGCTGACATTTAGCAATTCTGAATAAATTAAATTAAACAAAAAGGAAACCAAAAGAAGAAAACTATCAAGTCATAAAATTTGTATGTGTCTCTCCTTTTGTTCTGAGCTTGGTAGCAATGATTGATGCATTGCTCCAACTGCTGATTGGTTTTGTGAGTTGATTTAATTCAGAGAAAGAAAATCTGCCCATTTATATTTTCTATATTGTAGACAAATTAAAGGATATAAGCTGACCAGCTAGTTTTTAAAAGAAATGTGTTGTTCAAAAGATGAAAACAAGTAAAAAGGGATAACCTGTTTGAGCCATGAAATGACATAAAAAAAATCACTCCATCAGAAGTTCAGATGGAGCATATAAAGCAGCCCCCAAAAGTGAATCCAGAATCTTAAATGGAAGCCTTGTTTTGGTATATGCATGATCTTGTCTCTAAAGTGAGCAGAGATTGTTGTACTGCTGAATGAAAGGAGGGCTGCTGAGCATGCAATGTTTTTGGGAACTGAAGTTATCTAGCTGCCAATATAGAGGAACATAGAATATATAATAACGAAAATAAGTTGGCCATGTAGTTGCTCAAATTGGAGGGAAGCTCAGATTAGGGCTGAATTTTCTTTCACTTTTCCAAACAGTTTGGCTCAGCATTTTGTGACTGGCTTTGCAATATGTTTGCTGTTTGCCACACTGTAACACAGTGGGTGTATGTGTGCAAAGAGTGCTAGCTGTATCTGTGAGAGAAAAGCATTGACCTGGAAGTAGTTTTAAGTGTTGAATTTACTGGTGTCCCTTGATGCCTGAGGAAGAAAGCTGTTCAGAAATCTCTAATGACAGATAACAGATATGAAAGGTTGCAGAAGGATTCTGGGTTTTTTGGAGCTAACGACTGAGCTGCCTTGTCATCCCACCCAGGTAATACTTTCAGGATTAGCAGTGCCCTCAGAAGCAGAGCACTCCAAGCACCATCAAGCTTTGTGAGCCAAAAACAATATCATAGAAAAAGAAGAAGTCTTAACTGCTCTCACCTGCAAGAACTGAAAAAGCACTGGAAGACTAAAAAGGGCGAAGAAGTGATGGTATCACTGAAGACTTGAAAAGACCCAACAATAGTGGGAAAACACTAGAAATTCATACTAGCAGTATATCAAATGTTTTAAGCATTGGGCTTCCAACTCACTTGGCATTTCAATGACATTTCCTTGTCTAAAGGGTGAATTGTATTGTAAATGGTCTGGACTCACAGGTCATTTGAGCAGCTCCAGATTGGGCAGTGTTTGTTTGTAATTAGTTTTACAAGAGTGTGTGGAATGAAATGATTTATAATTGACTACATTAAGCATACTTTTGATAACCATATGTTCCCTCTAGTCATGCTTGAATTTATCTTCCATTATCTTTATCAACAAACATTTCCAGATTGCTTCTGACTATTAAAATATACTTTGTGATAATCAAAACTGTGCTGAACCTACTAATCATGCTGTCAGCTGCTACTAGCTCTATGGAGATGGCAAGATTATGGAAAAAATAAGATTTCAATTATATGGTTATCTAACCTAGTATCTGTTGATGGGCTTATTGTGTGTTTAATACACTGGAAGTGTTCAAAAGACATGTAGATATGGCACCTGGAGACATGGTTTAGTGATGAACACGGTGATGCTGAGTTAATGGTTGGCCTCAATGATCTTAGAGGTCCTTTCCAACCTTTGTTGTTCTATGACCCACTTCTATAATTCTATGTTTGTTCTAAAAAGGCAAGGAAAAAGAATAATCTTAGGAGGCTTGGACAGAGGTTACCAGATGCTTCAAAACTGTGGTCAGGTTTCTAAAGACCTGCACATGACAAAGGGTAGGCAAAGGCCCTTGCAAGACATGTTCCAGTGTGCTGTTTTTAAGTAGGATTTAAGCAATACATTTCAATTTGCACACAGTAAACAATGGCATGTCAATCAGGAAGCAGCAAAAGCAGAACTTTGTTGCATAATAAACCAAAAAGCATGATTAATTTTTTGAAAACACTTCCTACCATTCTTAACTTGCTGTTTTGTCTTACTGAATTATTTAATTCTTATTGACTTCCATGCCAGTAGTATCCACATGCTTGGAGAAGTCTCAAGTAGTGATTGAATACATGATCCTGGACACTCTCACAAACATATTCTTGCCTGAAATGTTCTGGTGTTAGTCAACAAGACAAGAAATACATGTATTATTTTTATTCCTCAGAATGGAAATGAAGACCTGGAGAGATCAGGGCCGTTAGGAGTTCTGCAATTCATTGTTACAAGTACACAGAAGTCTCCTGTTTTCAGAGGCATTTACATGAGCATAGCACAGGCCTACACTGAACAAGGCTGCAAGGCAAGATCCTGGTTTATCACTTAATGACCCTCAGTGCCATAGCTATGTGTACACAGGGTAAGTCCAGCAATACTAATTGATTAAAGGGACTGAGAAAGAAATAAGAGGCATTTTCAGTGTCGCGTTTGGTTTTCTTGGACTGTTGTTTTTTGTTTGGCTTTTGGTTTTGTGCGGTTTTTTTTATTTAATCACGCATGACTCACTAGTTAAAATATTAAATTTCTGCAATAATTGCATATGGCTTGTTGAAAGCATGAAAAATTGGGAAAGTGATAGCTTTCAGGAAGTAGTCATCAATCAGCAGGGAAACAGCAGGGTGAGGGGGTATAATAGAGTATGTCCAAAAATCCTTATGCCTAGGCACAGCTTGTGTTGGAATCAAAGATCAAAACACTTTTTCTTATAATAATCACCAACTGCCGTGCAAGCAAAGAACAGAGGAATTTGTTCCTTAGATCCATGTTTCTTAAGGCTCCTAAGCTTCTTAACAATTGCTGCTGACCCTTGGTGCACTCAGATTCTAGTTTGCTGCTGTTCATGGGGAGAATGGGAAACACCTTGAGGCAAGAACTTCCTCCAAACCAATTTACTGTCTCATTAAAGGGTGAGAAAGTGGGATTCTATCAATGGGTAAAAATCATAACCCTCAGATATTAGCTGTAGCCATATGAGAAGTTAATATTATGGCTATGATCCTGTAAGAACTTAATCTGTCTAATTTTGCCCTGAAGGAAATGAAGAGGGAGAGTTTTAGAATATCAGGTATATCCCTGAAAAGGAGCTCTCTTCTCTTCACTTCTCTACATGAAAACAGCTCCACAGCTCTGGTGGATACCTCCCTGTGTGTTGTTAAGGAAACAGGTTTAGCAATATAAGATTTCTAGTTTTATCTGTTTGTTTGCAATTGTTTTGTTCAAGACACTAAAAGTTTGTAGAAGTGAGGCTACAACATTCATTTATATGCATCAAACAATTAAATATAAAGTTCAGTGCAATGTATACAGCTATTTCTAGGAAATAGATACATTGGGGTCCTTTTTTCACAGAAAGAGCTGAAAATTCAAGTAATTTTTCTGACCAAAAATCCTGGAAGACACTAAAATAAAAATATCAGAAGAGAGATACAATTTCAGTGTGAATGGTAATGAATAAAAGTAGGAAAAAGAAATATATATATATGTCTGTATATATATATATATATATATATATCCAGTTTCCAGAGGTGCAGTGCCACACCCACAGCTGGTCAAGGTAAGACAGTTGCACTAAAAATGTTCTATTAGGGTGCATGTTCAATGTATGCTAAAAATGCTGGAAGAAGAACCACAAAGTCCATAAACTCTGAAGCTTACTAGAAGTATGATGATTTAAAATCAATGAAAGTCATATTCTGTCTCCAAAATATGGATATGCACCTCAGTAGAATGCTTCTGTCAGGCTTCAATTAAACCAAATCACAACACATGCAAATTGGAAACAGGTATTGGAGGAAAGGGAGCAACAGTTCTCAGTTATGAAAGAGATAGGTACACACACATTAAGGATTAGCTTTACTTCTGCCATCCTTCATCTGTTAAATGCAAACACAGAGGCACCAATGACTCATTCTACAAAGATATTCTATAAATGGCTTTGTAGAATGACAATATAGACTGAATTATATGAGAAGAGCAGAATAAATGATGTGTGCAGTGGCTTAGGGTGAACTTAAGAAATATAAGTCTCCAAGTGATTGAGAAGGTATCTTACAGAACAGGGAAAAAAAGAGGAACAAGAATAGCAAATTAAGAGTTGTGCCTAAAAGCAGGGGAAAAGAAGAGCAATAGAAATCTGGCTGGTAGCACGAATAATGTGGCCAGCAAGACCAGGGGGAAGATTGTCTCCCTGTACTCAGCACTGGTTAGGCTGCACCTTGAGTGCTGTGTCCAGCTCTGGGCCGCTTACTTCATGGAAGACTTTGAGGTGTTGGAATGAGGTCCAGAGAAGGGCAATGGAGCTAGTGAAGAGTTTAGAGGATAAGTCCTGTGAGGAGTGACTGAGAGAGCTGGGGATGTTTAGCCTGGAAAAAGGGAGCCCAAGGGGTGACCTTATCACTCTCTACAATCACCTGAAAGGAGGTCGTAGGCAGGTGGGAGTCAGCCTCTTCTTCCAGGCAGCTAGGGACAGGACAAGGGGACATAGACTCAAGCTGCACCAGGAGGCTCAGGTTGGACATCAGAAGGAATTTCTTCACAGAATAGGTTGTTAAAAATTGGGATGGGCTGCCCATGGAAGTGGAGAAGTCATCATCCTTGAAGGTGTTCAAGAAACTACTGGACGTGGCACTTAGTGCCATGGTCTAGTTGACAAGGGGGTGATCAGTCAAAGGTTGGACTGATCATCTCAATGAACCCAGAGGTCTTTTCCAAACTAAAACGGCTCTGTGATTCTGTGAAATGAGCTAGCAAACAAAACTTGAAGAGAAATAAGGGTAATGAAAGGAGAACTGGACGGCATTGTGCCTTTAAAGCATGAGGAAGAAAGATGTTTTAGAAACACCAAAAGATGAGAATGGAGATTTAACCTCAGAGTTTGGAAAGCAGTGACACTTTGGAGTTACTTTTGTTCTGGACAGGCAGCCATGTGCAGTAGGTGAGTTTGGCTTCTCCCAGGTCCATATGCAGCAACAACTAGATGGGCTGGCTGTGGGCAGCTATAGCACCTGTGCCCAGAGGAAAAGGCAAAGAACATCACAGATTGGCATGTGTTTATTCCAGGCATCATACTGGGAGAATGAGCATGCTTCACTTCAGAAGCTAATCTCAGTGGTGCTCTGGACAGACTTAAGAGAGGTGCTTGTGAGCCAGAGACATTTGTGCCCCTTCCAGCTTTTTTTTGCATTAATTCCTGCCTTCCTCTGGAAGACCCCTTCATCCAATGAATGTCCTGCAATCAAAGAAGTTTTCAATGTCCACCTCTCCTTCTCCAGTCATACTCCGTGAGGGCTCTTCTGTTCATTTATAGTGGCACTTAGCCCATTTTTTGTCTATTTTCTTATCTACTTCCTTGCAATCTTTCCATGCTTGTGGCAGAAATCTCTTCTTGCTGTCTCAAGGGTTTCCTCTGCACTGAACTACTTCTCTCCTGCTTCATACTTTCTGCTGCTCTGTCCCTAGCTATTCTGCCTTTTGAGCTTCCTATTAGTTGTATGTTTGTTCCCAATTTTGCTTAGTACTCAAGTCCTCAAAACTTTCAGCCGCATTCATGTTTCTGTCTTTCAGCCATTTTCCTTTGTGTCCCATCTGCTCTCACCACCCTTCCACCTCTGTTTGGAAGTAATGTGTCCCTAAAAGGGTTAACTGGTTGCTTTTGTGCAGATGGCTTGATCATGCCAGTTGCAAAATACCAAAGGGAGGGTCAGTGGTTTTACCAATAGCTGATAGGCAATCTCAAAGCTTGTACAAGGTCCCAAAAATCTTTAAGAACCCTTGAGAAGAATTTCTAAAGAATCCAGGAACTCAGTTTCATTGGTATGTTCCCTTTGTAAGACCCTCTTTCTGTGGTTGCATTTTATTACTGTATTACTGTTTTGAAAAAGAAGTGTGGTTTCCTTGATAAGGGAAGGAAGATGGGAAAGCAGCTAGACTGCTGTTCAAATCTTTTTGAGGTGCAATATTCTCACTTGATTCCATGTGAAAAATGGTGTTTCTCTGTGCTTCCACTCAGTATGAAAGGAGTGAGGTGATTTTCTTTCCTCACCGATGTGTTGTAAGGATGAATACATTAAAGGTTTTAAAAGGCTCTGTCACTACATCAGTGTGGCATTGTGAGTGCCTAAGAAACAAACACAATTTATTACTCTTATCCCAAATGTCTAACCATTTTCTGGTAGCATTAAGCAGAAATGTTTTCATAGCTTTGTGTAGCATATACTCCCTTTTCCTTTACACAATAGTTGCATTTACATATTCCCCACATATAATTACAGAAATATGTTACAATATCTGATGAGATGGAGAACATCCAGGTTCCTGCAGCTCAGGAAAGGTCATTAGAGTGATTTAGATTTCTTTAGGCTTTAAATAGGGCTGTTTATTCTATCAGTAAGAAGAACATTTTGTAAAGATCATTTATATTCTAAATGAGTATACATATCACACTTTTGAGCCTCTTGATTTTCTTTCTTCTCAAAAAAAAAAAAAAAAAACCAACCAAAAAACAAAATAAAAAAAATAATAATGTGAAGAGTGTGAAATCCAGAAAAACACCATGGGCATCACTCCAAGTCCTTGTACACTTTATATGAATATTCATTTTTGTAACTGCTATTGCAAATTCCTATAGGTAAAGGGGCTTCAGGGCACTGCTGGAGGTCACATTTTCGTGACAACTTCTTGTAAACGTTCCTAAGAGACTACTGGCCTTAGTCCAATATCTAAAGAGACTTCTCATTTGGCTTCACATTATTATGACAGATAAATCTCTCATAGAGAGGAGCAGAAAAGTTTAAGAACAATCTGGTTTCCCCTTGTCTCACTTCTGAAGGCTTAAAAACTGGCACAAATACTCTTTAAAGCCTTACTCTAACCTGCAGTACTATATATGTTTCCCCTGAAGGAAGAAATTGAAGGATTTCACATTTTTCCAAATTAAGTTAATCAAAACTTTGATTGTGGCTTAATTCACTGTGGGATATTGCTCTAAGTTGCTACAGATCTGATTGCTCAAAGTGCCAGGCACTCATTTCATGTACAGAAATTGTTAGATATTGCAAGGGGTCAGAACCACAAAAAATCTGTTTTGCATATGATATCTGACAACAAAAAAGCAGTGCATTCAAGACTCTCCCATATCCACTTTTCTCAGTGTAGAGGTGTTGATAACTGCAGTTGAATTCTTTTTTTTTTTTTTAAACTAAGAAAAAGGAAAGAGGAGAAGGTTGATACTTTCCCAGAACTTTAATGGTTGATTGTGTTTATGCCATTTTTCTCTGATGAACAAGTGGAAGACTGGTAATAAAGTACAATTTCTTCATAAAACCATTCCCTTTTCATCACATAAACATTATTTGTTTTTCAGAAGGACTAAGGAAATAAAAAAGGATTGATTGTTCTTGATAAAAATCAATCAGTATGGCATGTTACAAGGACTTTGAAGTGTGTTCAACACAGCAAATACGTCATACGTTGAATCTGCCAACCTTGAGATGCCTCCTTAATTCTTAGCAAGACATTTTAGCGCAATGTATAAAACCAGACCTTTAAGTAACCTGGAAAATAATCTTTGTAGAAGTAACTCAAGGCCATTTATAATCACAAAAATAAAGACAGAAACAACTTCTTCAAAGGCCTTATAGAAACTGGAGGCATGCAACATTTTCTGCATTTTAATAATTGTATTTCACATTGCAATTCCCCTCTAATGTTTTGGGAAGGCCTCCCCACAGAGTGTCACCTGTCCCATGGAAGCAGAGGAGGCTGTGATGACTATGGTCTAGGAGACATGGTGTCAATCAGGGCTGCTGTGAGAAAAGGAAATGTACTGGAGCATCCAAAGTCAGAGATTTTTGATTAGAGGGGTTGTCCTTGGACATGCAATTTACTATTAAAATCTCTCAAAGACTCATAATGAGAAGGTTTAATTGCATCATTTGGTGATAATTTTTATGAAGAAAGAAGTGTCTTTTAACAGCTTAGCTCAAAGTTCATACAGAACTTTGGGTATCTACAGTTTCATGCTGTAAATGATACTGAAAAATGGTGAAGGGATGTCTTTCTGCCTTTCTTCCCTCCCATTTTTTAATTTTGAAACTGTCTAGGGACAGGGATTTTATTGTACAGGCTTTATGCTTTAAGTTCTGCTCAGCTCCTGGCAGAAGCTGCTACATGTGGACAAACCCCTGCTGATCTCCCAGCTGCCCTTTGCTCCTTTTGATGCGACTCAGGCACCCAACCATGGCAGCAGCTGGAACGTGGGTAGGACAGATATAAGGGATGGGTTTGACAAAGGGTTTGGGGGGTGGGGGAAGCAAATTTCCCTGGCTCCCACTGCTTGAAAAACCTGTGCATCTACCTCAGCTCTTCCAGGCACCCCAACTTCACCCAGAAGAGCACATCACAATGACAGCATTCTGTACTGCCCTGCTGCCTGTCAGCTATGCACGTAAACAAAACCACTCCTGGATACACTGCTACTATCACAAATCTGTCAAGCTGAGACACCCCTCATGCATGCCTTCCCTACCTCCCTGCCTCCACACACCCAGCAGCCTTAGCCACCCTCCCTGATGTACCCAAAATGGGAAAAGCTTGTGCTTATCTGTGTCTTTCTCTAATGTTGTTTGTGAAAGGGCAGATTAACCATAAACTGAAATTAATTGGCATGCAAAATTACTGGGAAAATGCAAATTAGTCCATCAAATCATTTAAAATGTCATGCATGGTGCAGCACAAAATTTGGCAGGGAGAAGGAGTGATTATCACAGGTAGGCAAGCCAACAGAGTCAAGCTGAGTGCTCTGAAACACTGGCTGTGAGAAAAGGATGTTGTTCATAGCTCCTGGACTGCCTCTTTCCATGTTAATAAACAACTATGAATGCAGTAATGGAAATGCCAATCAGGTCTTTTTGCTGTGCTGGGGAACCTGTTAACATAACACTGATAATCTGCATAGCTATAATACAACCACATACTTATCTCTGAAAGACCAGCTTAAAGTTTAATATTTCCAAAGCTGGTAAATGGGAGCTGGTAAAGTGAGTTGTGGTTTTAGAGGGACAGTAATGATGCCCATTATTTTCCACATTCAAACTTCCATTAAGTGTTTTCATAAATGTTAGTTTTAGCTAGAAAACGGTGAAAACTCTTTCTGTGTAGATGTATTTGCTTCTTCGGTAGTTCAGGTGAACTGTGAGATGGGGTTTTTGTTTGTACTGTGTGCTATTCCTTGGTGATCAAATGAATTAGAAAACATTATAACTGTAATTAATGTCACAGTTCCTAAGGAGACGGATGGTGCCTGTGTGGCAATGTGCACATTAGTGCTATTCCTACAGTGCAGGAAAAGAAGATATAACCAGACGGAATCACCCTCAGAAAAGAAATGGGGTATCAAGCAGGTGGCAGGTGAAACCGCCTGTATAAGGAAGTCCATATGGTCAGAGCTGCAAATATGCTGTGCTGGGGAGGCTGGACCTTCATTCCAGGACCCCTGGCATATGTATTTCTTCTTACAGTCTTCCTGAATTCAGTCTGGGTTCAGACTGCCCACAAAATCCTCTGGTCCTCTTCTGTCCCTCCCAGTCTGCACTAGGAGGATGGGGATATTTGCAAAGGACAATCATGGGTCCTTGCGACTGCTTGAAGTAACCCAAAAAAACCTTGTGAGGAGAAATAGGAAGGAAGGTTGCTGCAGTGCTGGCCCTCATGACACCCTTGCTGCAGTCTCAGATCTGAAGGTTTCCCATGGGACAGATTGCATGCAGAGCAGACACCACATCCAGAAACTTGCTGGAGTCATGCCTAATGGTGACAGAGATTGCAGTACACCGAATCAAAACCCACTTTTGCTTAGAGGCAGGAGGATAAGGTGGAAAGTGTCAAGAAAGAGGCCTTTGTTTGAAAGGAATAGTGCTTGCATTTCCATAACCCACTGTGATGATTGCCACAATACTTGGAGTAATCTTTCGTGAAGTAGATGCAATATGTAAAGTATCTTTAGGCATTCATATACATTGATATCTGTGGATATACTCAAAACCTGACTGGACATGTCCTGGGCAACCTGCTTTCAATGACCCTACTTGAGCAAGGGAGCTGGATTAGGCAATATGTAGGGGAGCCTTACAGTCTCAACCTCTCCAACCCTTAGTTTAGAAGCTTATGTAAGATATAGTGACAAAACACTATCTGCAACTTTTAAAAGGTTTGAAAAATGCTTTGAAAAACAGAGTAGATGAAATGTCAGGTGGTCAGCATGATATTCCCACAGCCTAGATTTATGGCATCATATATTTGAAATCAGACTTCTTTATGTCTGCCTAACTGAAAGAATCACTTCTGTCATCAAGAGCTCTACAAAAAGAAAAATTGCTTTCTATGGCTGAGAGCACATAATCTTCAAGTTCATTTCTAAAACTGGAATCTTGTATTGAAAAAATATGAACCTCATGATTTCACTTTTCTCAGTCTGAACAGGAGAATATTGTCCAGCATGTTATCATGTGAAAACTTCGAGAAGTCAGAGTTATACTAAGTGGTATCTCTTTAGGAAAAGAAGTGTATTGCAAAAAGAGCAGCAGCCTATGGAGGAAATGGAAGATATGTCAATATACAATTAATGTTCAATATTATTTATACCTATACTTTGGATTTACCTTCTCACTGTGGAACATGTAATTAATATTTCTCTTTATCCCAGTAACTTGCTGTGAGATATTCATCATTTAATAACTTCACTGAGGTGAAAGTAACCTAAGAGACCCTGTACATTGTCAGTACAAAGAAAAGGTGATGTTGGAGTCCTGGGTTTGTGTATTTGGTGGGGTTATTTTGTTTGTTGGGTTGGTTTGGGGTTTTTTGGTGTTTTGTTGTTGTTGTTGTTGTTGTTGTTGTTGTTTGTTCGTTTGTTTTTTGGGGGGTTTTTTTGTGGTAACATCCATAACAAAACATGACACTAAATGACAAAAAGGTCAGTCTGACCTGTCAATACTGGCAGTTTCTAATTTCTTTGCATGAATATGCTCTTCAAAATCTTTGCACAACCTATCTGCATGCTATAATCTGTTTAATATTATCCAGCTACTTTTTAAAGACTTCCTACAGACTCATCATAGGACTGCTTTTCAGATAACCAGAATTTTCTTGTTGTGTGACCATTTCCATTAAAACCTGAAAAAAATATAGATAAGCAGTAAATACAAATGAAAGAGACAGGAATTTGAGGTAGCTATCAGATCTCATGGCATAACAGGCTTCTTTCTTACAAGTGACAACATTCGTTATCATGACTACTCAACCCTGAGACTCAATTAAGGCTTTCAAAGTGCTTTTAAATTATTGATGGGAGGCAACAAGGAGGAACCTATAGTTGAATAAGACTTTATACTCCAAAAGTAACAGTAATTTAACCTGAAACACACAAATGGGTGTTTAAAAAGAGTATTTAATGGAGCAAGGGCTTGCCAAACAGGGAGGCAACCCCCAGTCTTGCAAATTACTGATTTTTCTCTAATTTTAAGAGCTTTTTAACCCCATTGCTCAGAATGACATACACAATCTTAGCTGTCAGACAGTAATGGAGTTTCTGTTCAACACACTCTTTGATATGAGAAAGTCAATGCAACAGCATTTGTCAAAGGAAAATGAGATGCTGCTAAATCATTTGAGGCAGCATTTGACCTCCTCCCTACCCAAAGAAAGTGAACAAAGGAACCTAGTCTAAGGTAATTGGAGCAGGGGCTGGTGCTGGCAAGGTCTAAGGTATACACACTTCTAAAAAACCCCACTTTCTACTCTGGGTATGATTTCAGTTAGCATTACTTTGGGAATAAGGTTGAGAAATTCAGGTTATTAGGTGCTCTGTTTATTTCTGAATTCTGTAATACCTTTGACGATTATAAGAAAGCTTGTGCGTATCCAGGACATTCAATTAAATTATCTTTTAGAACATAATTTCCCTTGTTACTTGATTCTCCCTTGGATGGGAGTAGTGGATTTGACCAGTAACAAGTATCTGCTGTAAATTCTGGTTTTACGATCTGAGGTAACATGTAGTTAAGATCAGAGTAGCCTGAAGTCTTATGCTCTGTTTTATCATCAAAATAGATGCATTGTCTCTAACTAAGCTTAGGTCTATGGGTTACATTTAAGAAACATAATGTCTAAGAATCCTATTTTATTATTGGATTGTTTCCACTCTACAGAGTAAGGAGATGTGCTCATTCTGATAAGGACTTTTACTGTATTCTCATTTTAGCAATCCTATGGCAAGGATAGAACAAGGATTATAGGTGTGAATGTTAGACATTAGACCAGTTATTATTGGGTCAGAACCACCTCGGGGGAGGAGAGGGGGGTGGGGGGCGGAAGGCGGGAGGAGTGTGTTTGTAGAGGGGGAAGGGATGGATTGAACCTCACAGAGGTGTGGTGGTGTTGTATCCCTCATGGCAGGCCCTGGAGCACATACAGGGGTGCCCTAGAGCAGCTGCCATTCACAAACAGCTCGGAAAAACCGTAACACCCCAGACCTTCTGGAGCCCTTGACCCACCTTGGATTGGCAGGAATGGTGAGAACACTGCCCCTCACCATGGCCTGGGACCCCAGAGTGGCTGGTGGGTCAGAGGCCCCACCTGGGAGGTTTGGCTGTAGAGACCAGACCAAATAAAACCAGAGGCACAGGGGTACCACGTGTCACAGCCCTGCCACCTGTGTGTGTGAGAGGCTGGTCTGCCACAAGGTTCCAATGGCAGCTATATGATCTGTCTCTCCCTCTTTCCCCTTCTCTCTTCCTGCTCCCTCTGCCTTTCTTTCTTAACACTTTGGATGGCTTGGAGCTGGAGGGATTGGATTTTGACTTAAGTGTTGTGGATTGTTTGGATCTTGACTATAGTGTTCTGGATTATGTGCTGGGATGGGATTGAGGTGGAACATTTTGTCTAGCTTGTGTAGTGCCCTTTTTGAACCTTTGCCAAATTCCCTTATTTTCTCCCCTAAATTAATAAAGATATCTCTTGGGAACAAGTCCATGACTTGTTCTCTTGATGCTATCTCGAGATATTAAAGAACCCTACAAACCTATTTTAAAGTAAAACTCCTATGTGAGTCTGTGGGACTGGAGTGTTACAGAGAATATAGTTAATATTGGAAAAATCTGAATACACAAAAGCCTATTTTGCTTCAAGATTCTTCAGTTTCTAGACAGAAATAAAAATGTTATTGCTACTATCTTCTAGTGTAAGATTTTTACCCAATCTTACAAGTTTAGGATTTTGTTTACATTTCAGCCATTCAAGAATCCTATAAAGATCCAAAAATCAGGAAAAGAACAAATTGGGATTGGTCATTATATTCTGTTTTACAGTGGGCTTTGATACCCAGAGAGTAATAACATTAGTTCCAAGAATACAGTTAAGGTTGGAGGTTATAAAATAGAAAACATCAAACATCAGCTCTGCACATTCTGAAAAGATAGAAAGAAAATAGGTATAAGATTAAGGACAAGCCCTCAATCTTATGCATTTACATGGAATATCTGTAGCTTAAATTCTGAGCTAGAGTCAGGGTTCAGGCTTTGAAGCATCTAGCATAAAAACCTGTACTTGTTGCTGGGTTAGTCCAAACCTTTGGCATTGGAAAGAAAGCTCATAAATGCCAATAATATTTTTACATTACTGTATTATTTGATTTCCTAGGCATCTTGGCTGACTACTAAATAAAAGATGACAAGCAAGTGACTCATGCATTGGTCCCTGTAGCTTAGCAGGAACTTGTTAACTCTTTCCTTACCTGCTAAAAATAACACTCCTCAAGACAAATTTCGCATGTGATATTAGAGATAAATTACTCCACGGGGAATTCCGCAAGGGCAAGATGGGCAGGACTGCAAAGGACAGTAAGTCTGTGTCTCTCTGCCCAGCCTAGTCCTCCAAAACCATCTCCTTAGCCTTTGCACCCATTTCCTACTGCTTTCATTCCTGTGCACACAACACAACTTCCGTTACTTTTACAAAAATGCCGGCTCTAAATTTTCTTTTGCTAGCCTGGAGAGTAACAGTTCTCAAAGGAAATGCACATAGCTACACAAAATTTAATACTGATGAAAATTTGCTACTAAAATAAGGTCTGCTGTTTTAAATCTCCTCTGAGTCCTGGGAAACATTGAACATTTTGAAGGAAGAATCGTGGAAGAAAGTTCCTGAGAAGGCCATCAATTTAATATAATGGCAGAAGTTGTGTGAAGATATCATAGCTTCAAGTTATTCAAGGGAAAACATGCCCTTAGAACAAGGATGTACCTGCTTAAATTGCTTTTATGGTTTAATAGCATAGAGCACCTTAGAAATGCCCCAAAACTCAGTTTCAGCAAAATCTGTCCTTGAGGGATATTGAGATGTCCTGAAGGGCTGGGGCAGTGAAGAGAGCTCTGGACTGAAAAAATCCAAAGGGAAAAAGAGTAAAACCTGGACTCACAGCTGCAGTGATTTAAATGTAGATGGAAGACACTGGGGTTACTTAGAAAAAGGCTGATCCAAAAATGTGACCTTCATAAGTGCCCTAAATGCTATCACTTGAGGAAAAAAATCTGGCGTTTGCAATATGAAGGTTATTTAAAAAAAATAGCAAAATTCAGATGAATACCTGAGGTGTTTTTCAGTATGTGATCCTCTTTCTCCTTTTCACAACTGAATGTGCTATTGAAATCACATAGGTACGGCTGCAACAAAGCTGTCTCAGTAGCACTAGTTACAAAAGCACCACCATTTATAGATGCACTGTACTGGTAAATTAAATACCCCACACTTAAAGCAAAATTTAACTTTTCCAGAATAACTACAGCATGAAATGTATCCTCAAATTCTGTTCAACCTAACTACAAATTATCTTTATTGTGAAAACTCTCTGAGCCAAAAGTACAGGCTGTATATCTAGTACTACTCCAAGACACTCTGCAGTGGAAGAAACCTCTAATTATGCTATGATACCGGGCAGCACCTCTAATATAATTTAGTGATTGCAGTTGACGAAGGGAATGCATTTTTCAACCTCTTGGAAATTAGTCTCATAATGCTACATTTGCATGCGATGGAATTTTTTTATTGTCAGATTACTGCAGGCTGTTGGTACCATGTGTGACAAAAGTTGGGTTTAATCAGTTTCTGTCACGCTGAATCTTCTGCTATGGTTAGCACAGCAGCAGTAATGCGAAGGGCCAAAGAATCATTGAGGAGTAAGCACACACATGCCTAGAACCCAGGCTGTAGCTCTTCAGTATCAAAGCTGAGCTTCTTTGAGGGAGGAAAATGTAGACACTTCTATTGTCAGGTCCCACAGGACAGAGGTTCTGCAACTCATTATAGTATTATGACAGCATAACGCATTCATTTGAGCTCTTTGCTCATGGATTTTACAATGCATTTGCAGGCATTCATGTTCACAAATAAGAACAGTTATACTAGTTCTCTGAATATTCTGCCAGAGCTGTATCCTTTAAGCCTTCATTGCCCATGTATGTGGCTACATGGCTACCTAGCTTTGTGGATAAGCAGGATGGAAAAAAAATCTGTGTATGTAGTCCATACCCAACAAGAAAAATAAGCACATTTTTATGATTTAGTAATAGGCTGAGCAGTCAGTCTTGCACTCATCTGAAACCTTCAGAAATGCTGAGCAAGGTGTCTAGCTCTCTAGACCATTTTATGCATTACAAAAGCAGCAAAACACCCACCTGCTTGCAGCTGTCTACATGTCAGTGTGGAAAGTTCATTACATTTTAAAATCAATAAAGGCTTTGAGCATCTAGCTCAGGATTTTTGAGATACACTGAGAAGATTAAATAACCAAAATATATTTTTACTCCCTTTTTCTAAATGGAGGAGATATTTTACAGCCTTGATTTCTGCAGCTGCACTACCCCCACTCATGGGGACTGTAGTCACCCAACAGAGGATTCTCCAGAGAAACATTTCCATTGCCCTTGTGGCAGCTCACATTTCGCTCTACATCAAGAGAAGGTACATATCTATGAGGTTTCCCATGCCTCTCTCCCTGGTGTGCCATTTATCTGGGGCAATGTCTGCCTGGCACAAAGAGGAATTCTGAATATCATTACTGCCATTCTGAAACATCCGCTGAATAACATAAGGTCTCAGTGATAGCATATTTCCATACGCAGACACAAAACACTCAATTACACATATCCATTCTTACCTACTCAGCTACTTAGAGCCCTTTTTTCCTCAGTTCTGCTTGCCCTCTTTTTCCTGATTTTCCTTTTCTATTTGATCCTGTTGCCTTCCTTTCCTTTTCCATTCCTGTAGCTGGAGAAGCACTTTTTTTGGCTCCGCTCACCACACTTTCCATTGAGAATATCTCTGACTTCTTAAGTCACTGCTGCAAACAAGCCCAATTCACATATTAGATTATATGTTGACTGCCTTGAGAATTAGGTCCATTCTCAAACTCTCCATAATTTCCAACTTTGCTGTAATTAAAGATATTCATAATATTGTTATTCCCACCATGTTGCTTATTAAACATTTTTTCTTCCACTGATTATTTTCCTTCCACTATTATTTTGAGGTAAAATGCATAAAACTTTAATAAAATTTGTTCAAAAGCTAGCTTAATCTGATCTGTTTCACTCATGAAAACCCTCAGTTTTCAGTCAAATTAATTATTGGCCATGAAATTCCCTCTTAAATATTTTCCTTAATAATGCTAGATAGCTCTCTTGAAGCTATTCCAAATGTGTCTTTTTTTTCTCACTCTTTGTAGTCCAACTTTTCTACTTTACAAACTATTTTTTCTGTTGCTGATACTCATGAGTGTGAGACAACTGAAAGTCACAGAAGATACGCTGACTTTCTAAATATTACTCCTTGAATTACCTTTCTGTAACTGAACAATATTTTATCAAGGTTTAGCCAAAGCCTGCTTTTCTTCTTGTCATTGGGGAAGGGCAGAGACCAAAACCTGTGTCATCATTTTCATTGAGAGACACAGCCATTAGGTTACTGGGAAATCCTAACGTACGGAGTTCTCCTCCTAGTTCCTGGCCCCTAAGTTCCCAGCCTAGACACAAAAGTAACCCACCAGCCAGTTCATCTAATCCTGTTCCAGGGGAAGAGCAGAGGTTGGCCATGACAACCTTTAGGCAGACATGGGATAAGAACTTCAGTGTCTTGTTTCCAACAGAAATTATTACTACCCTATTAAATTCCAGTGGGGACTAGAAAGAGGCTGCTTCTCTTCTTTACAGCTGTGTTTTGTGAGACAGCCTTGGCTGCTACGGGTTGCAGAGGGATTGCAGTCCTATCAGTGTGTTTCACAACACTTTCAAGATACATTGTGAGACATATTTCTCAGGAGATGAAAAATGTCACTTTTTTTTCCTTAACTCCAGTTGTAACTGGAACCTTATGAGAACAAAGAAGACCATAATCTACAGTGATTAAAGAGACTTCAAAACATGGTACAGTTAAGCTGAGTTTCAGGAACAACCTGGGATGTTTCAAAAATTGTTCAAGGTTTATTTGCATGCAGTAACAGGGAAAAAACCACACTCAACAGTAAATCGAAAGGTCAGCTCTTCCCTAGTCATCAGTCTGTTTTACCATTTTAGGATACCTGCTTGCAGGAAATTTCCTTCTGTCCTGTTCAAGCTCTCTTCTCCTCACTGCAATGGACTATTGGTTTGAACATCATTCTGCAATGCAAGCAGAGTTTACAGGTATTTTTATAGTAGCTAAAATAAGCAAAATAAAATCCCTCTATGGGTTGTATCTTAAATTCAGGAGATATCCCAAAATTTCTAACTTCCTTTATTAAAGAATAGTAGTATACCATATGGAACAATGAGGAATTATGTAATTAATTGTATTTATTTCAAATCAATAGAAAAATACTTCTATAATCATAGAGTAGGAAATAATTTGTAATTATAATACAGAAACAACACATGTAAAATTACATGCAGGTTTCCAGCAGTGCATAAACTCAGTAAGATTGGAATTTACCAGCTACAGGAGACACTTGTTAAAACTTGCATGTATTGCTATGATATACCATAATCACTTTGAGAAGAACAGTATCTCAGTACAGATAATTACTTGCACTGCAAGTAGTTTTAGGCTATTGAAACTAGCAAGGAGAACTCTGCGGGTGCTGAGTGTAATCGGTGATTCACAAGTTTCATCACAAGCCATAAGGAGCTCCATGGCAAAATGGCCCTATGGCCCTGGGTAGTCACTACTCAAAGGAACTTATGACAGGAAGTTGGTGAGCATCACCCACACCAATTTTCAGCATGTGTGTTGGTGGTATGCAAAGATCTGAACTGTCAGCTTTTTTAACTACGTTTGTAACAACAGCACTAAATTATCTGTATGCATTTTGTTCAACTCATTGTGTTCATAGAGAAGAATGGTCTCTGGAAGGTTTTCCAGGCATGTCACTAATAAGCTATATCTGGAAGTGCATTATTTGGTTTCATACCGTGCAGTCATTCTAAGACATGTTCTACAAGCATGCTGATGTTAGTGATTAGGTTCTTAATGCTTAATTACATGACAGCCATGGGACAGTGGCTGAAGTACCTGGGTAGTGCTGTGGTCAAAGTCTTGACTCAACGATGTGAGGTTATTTGGGTAGGACTATAAAAGAAATTAGTCTGATAAAGTATTATAGTTTAAATGCTTTTTTTTTAAAGTGTCAGTTCAACAAGGTTGGCTGCAATAACTTCTCTTGATTCTTTTCTGGAGATGGAAAGCCTCAAGGGAGCTAGGCAGTGTATCAATTGAGTATCAGGCTACCTGGATCCTGCCTGAAATGCATTTGACCACAAAAAGGAAACAGAAGCATATAGTGCCAAACCCATGAAACTTACCTCAGAGGAGCAGGCAATGCACCACCATGTGCCTGCTTGCTGTCACCCTCGGGAGCCCAACATCCACTGCCACCTGTGTGGGCTAGGAGGGTTGCTGCCTGAAAGAACTCTTTCCAGAGACCAATTTCTGGGAGACTTGTTACAGAATATGTAATGAACACATTTAGATTATACGCATGGATAGAGTAGAGAGAGCTATTCCCTCAGGAATCTTGATTTGTTTGTGTATATAAAGAATCTGAAAATCCTCAGAGAAAAATTGTAATAAGCACTGCAAGATAATCCTTGTAAACATCAGTGGGGGAAGAGGAGTACCATTGCCCCTGCTTCTGTAAGAGCCCGATAAATTCAGCTCACCTGTCAGAACATTCTCATTACTTACACTTACTTCAGTATTGTAATATAACAGTATAATACTTGCAATATTGAAATTTTTTTCCTCTGGACACATTTTAGCAAACTTAAATTCAATGCTTAGTTTTCTGTTTCTGAAAGGAAATCTTCCTGTATCTTTTAACACATTTACTTCACTAACTCAACTAATATGTTTCAGAAAGTCATCAAAGGGCAGAGAAGTGTCAGATTTATCAGTGGAGTAGGCACTTGATTCAAGGACTCTTTTCTTTAATAAAATTATACTAAAAGTGCGGAATAAATCACCTAGTAGAGAAACTGTCTTAATCTGAGCTAAGGGTGGCTAAGTAGGGTGTTGGTAGCTAGTGATAAACCAGAACTTGATTTTACATTAGTATTACCTACAGAAAAAAAATCAGAAAAGTGAATCATTGAGACTTCTGAATCTTGTACTCATACACCAATCCTGGCTGCCTGCTTACCTGCAGTGAGAAATATAATCTCCAGGGGACAGGATCTGATCACAGTTTAAGTGCATTTCTATGTATTCACTTCCTTTAGGAGAAGCAGAAATAAGGTAACTACATCAAAATGTGCTGGAAGTGTTTCTGCAATACGATAATCAGTAAGTGCATTTTAATTCTAATTCTAGTCTGTTTTCACTTGCCATCCAATTCAGATAATGTCTCCTGTGGAAAAAAACATGTTTTCCCTGGCAGATCTATTAGAATTGGACACCATTAGGGACAAATTCTTCCTCTACAGCTGACCAAAATGTGGTCATTTCTATGGGACCACAGAGCATATTCTGCCCCTTCCCCCTCCCTTCCCAAGGAAAACAGAAATATGTTAATAATAAAAAAAAAGGGGGCACATTATTCCCTGAAATCAGGTGTGTTTTAGAGAATTCTACAGAATGTACATGTTTGACATGCACATGCAAAATTGACAAGTTTAGCAAGAAAGCAAACTAAAAAAGAGCAGGAAACAAAGAAACCTTGAAGGAAAGAGAAGCGTATCTTCACTTTTCTTTCTGAAGTACAAATAACTGGAGTTCTTTGTGATTGCAGACAGGAAAACATACTTGTTTCTTTTCCTACTACAATTAAAATTATCCAATTGTAAATAAAACAAAATTACTACTAAACAGTTGGAAACCAGTGTATTATATTTTAACAGTCTAGTCAGTCTGTGTCCTTAATATTTCTCCAGAACAACTATATCACACTGTTATTGGCAATGGAAGGATATCTTTTATCATTTCTAGAGAGAAAACTTCACTCTTCAGGATTAATCAATGAGTTCAGACACAAAACACAGCCTTTGGCAAGCAAAAAGAAAAAATTGTGCTCTACACAGAAGAAGAAGAGAGTCAAATCAGGTGAAAAGTAGAAAAATCGCCTTTGATTTGTCCTTTAATTTGACAGAATTTTGACAGGAAGCTCCTGAGATCTGGCAAGAATATAGTTCAATTCAGCCAGAAAGCAATGACTTTTTTGCTTTGCTAGCTAAATATTTGTGAATGGTTCAGCTGAAAAGACACATTCCCATATAGAAGGTCAAGGTTGTAGGAACTACAGTTCCTACCCCCTCAAAAATTCAAAGAAGTGTCAATGCTTGGGCTTTTGTCCAAAAGTGTGTTAGATACCATTGCAACAATTTAATGGCATGTATTACTGTATTACGGCCTCTAGTAATCTTCTTTTTTCAATTTCTGCTTTAGATTTAGCCAAAATGTGCAAGGGTAGATCACATTTAAGCTCAATGTTCTGCGAAGGCAGGGTACAGTTATTACAAGGCTGACTTGCTGTGTTAGTATATTACAGTGAAATAATTCATTTGAGTTAAGCACATCTGTTTTACTTAGCAAACAGTGTCAGTAAACTACTAATGCTGTATAATCCCACCCATGGCAAAAAAAATTTTACTTGCTCCCTCTATTTCATAGACACATATGTAGTTTTAAAAACTCATGGTTTGTTCCCAATCCTCTTTTACATAATGAGACAAGACTCGCTCTGGGTGATTTTTCTGGACTAACAGGTTCTGACATTCTAATATCCTGAAACTGTAAAATTTTACATGCTAACATTCATCTTAGTCTTGCTTAATTTCATCCCATTCATTTTAAATGGGCACAGTTTGAATCACTCTTCCTGTAATATGGTGTTTATAATCTTCAAACACTTGGCCTTTATTCCTTCTAGTAACTGACTTCTTGATATGTGCTTATATTCAAGTCTCTTATCACACCAGAATGATTTTGTTGCTCCTCTCCCAAACCAAAATGCCTCCAACTTACTGAAATATTTTTTGTGTTAATTTAATTAATATTCTGTAGGTGGGGACTAGGCTTAGATGTGTGAAAGAAAAAAAGTAATTTTCATGGGCAATGAAAAAAAATGTTTCTGAGAAATTAATCAATTTCTCCTTGGCTGCAATTCTGATACACTATTTGACATCTTTCCTGGACCACCAAAGATGCCAAATATTTCCATTCTTCTGAATTTTGAAGTTTTCATAGTGACTTAAAGTATTCAGCAGAGGCATTTTTCTAATTTTGTCACATTTTTGTCACACAAAAGATTGTGACTTCTTGTCGCATTGAGATCAATAGTGTAAAGAGTTTCCACATGTTCCCTGGAAGATGCTATTTTACAGCAAATGTACACATTGGCAGCATTTACACTCATATTGCACAATTGTGGATTGGATAAATTTTACTGAAATAGTTTTTTTCTTACTAGGTTTATTTTTTCCTCCATTCTATTTCACAAAACTGTTATCTAAGCTTTAAAATAAAAACACAACCATCTGTAAAAGAGAAACAAAAGGTAATGATACCCTTTCAGAATACCTTTTTTTTAAATCTTCTTCTCTGTATGTGTGGGTTTTTTAATGACAGGTCCTTTTTCATTCCTGACTATCCCAGAAGGAGGAACAGCTCTCTGAACAGCAAACTAATTTTACAGTGCCCGAAGGTGAGAATCTCCCTCTACATCTCATCTGACCTCTAGCAGGCTATTTCTCTCAAAGATTGCAATTCAGTCTTCCTTAATTCTAGTGCACAGCAGCCAGAACACTGCTTTTCAACGGGAAGGTCCAGCCATCCCATTGTGTCAGTGAAATGGAAGAGCCTGAACTCACTTGTACCATTACACGAACAAACTGGTGTGAAGGACAGAGAGAACAAACAGCAACAAAAGCTGGTGCCATTCTCCCTTGTTGCAATCCCCCATCCCTTCGAAGCTTCTCAGAGTGTTCTGAAGGAGTAACTAAGGAGTAGCTGGCAGCCCAGCTGCAACATGTCAAGAGGGGAGTGAGAAGACAGAAGAGCTGTCAGATCTGTAAACAGTGTGGTTATATTTCCTGAGATGTAAATATCGGTCATAAAACTTGTCCAGAAGTTCAAAACCTAGCAAAGGACAGTACTGAACATCTTCAACACTGAACCACTAAATTAAATACGACATTAATAGGAACCCTTTAATGTATTTCAGATCTGCTTTGATAGCGATTTTAATTAGATTGTTGATGTGCTGCTGACAGCATCAGACAACCAAGGCTTGAAATACAGAACCTTATAAGAAGATGCTGAATTCCAATTTGCATGCATAATTAATATGCCTCTCTCAGACACCTCTTGTAGGAGTGTAATTTGATTCACATGTTGGGCATATGGGTATTCACTGTCAACTCTCTGGACTGTGACCTGACTACAAGGGCCCTTTCCTCTGGTGGGCTCCAGTGGTGCAGTGCTGTGACTGCTGTGACAGTCTCTCCCTGATAATGAGGCTAATAGGTAACTGCTCTGATTTAAAAGTCTGTTGTTTGTCACTGCATGCATAGACAAGGAGGTAAGATGAATTTTAATGGCAAGAAGGTGAAAGTTTACAAATACCTCTCATAAGCAATCAAAATGCCAGCAGAACTAAAACCTTTTATGAGAAATAGTATCCCACGCAATTTTTTTTTATGTGTAGGAGGCCATTTTTCCTCTAACTTTCTAGAGAACTAAAGAAATTAAAGTTCAGACTCTTTTGAAGTCAAAAGAAAAGAAGGAAGGAGAGTAATTCTTCTATGACTGCATTACATGGATACTTTTGAATGGCTTTGAAATGTAGAAAAACTGAAACTTAAAAGGTCTAATATCTCAAAAAGGCTTAACACTTCAAAAGGGAAACCACACCACAACCTCATCATTTCAATTATATGTCTGGTCACTAACCCTTTAGAAATATGCACACATATTACAACTTACCATGTAACACTTGTCTATCCAAAAGTTTTGAAGTCAGCCTGTCTGCAAGAGCTGAGGCATTGAATAGACAGAATTTGCACCACCATCCTGTTACCCAGAAAGCTCTGGTATTGGCAGTCCAATGGCTTTTACTACAAAGCCTGACTACTGCAATAGGCATGATTTAAGGAACTCTATCTTTCTTCACACATGCACAGGAGAGCAAAGATCAGCTCAGTAATAAATAAAAATGAAACTGAAAATAAAATGAGTAATTTCAAAGGATTATTATATCTTCAGTGCTGTGCTTTGTTCTTGTCATCCAGCCTCCAGAAAGGTTCAGCAGGAATTATGAGCAAAGAGTTTTGGAGAGTAAAGCTTTCCATGAAGTAGAGGTATTGAAAAAATGTCCTGAATGCTATTTCTTTAGAAAGATTGATGAAAATAGGGCATGATCCATTCATTCAAATGAGAATCAAGTTCATATCAAATTCAATATAAATAGTAAGCACTTCAAACATCCCTTCAATATTTTCTTATGCAACATAGTGGATAAAGCATCCAAAATAAGTAGCAACATAGAGAAGTCTGTCTGGAAAATTCCATTAAAGCTGTCTCATAAAACAGAAGCACAGTCTCATGCAATTGAAAAGCTGGAAATGAGAGACAAAAAAGTTGTTGGCTTGCTTTTTAAATACAATTCTTAACTGTGGAATTCCTTGTCATAAGATAAAAAGAACTAGTTAAGATTCAGATAAATGAACTGGGCTTTTGTAGTTACTAAGTCCTCTAAGTCACGTGACAAATCAGAATATTGTGCCATATGTAAGGGAAGGCGAAAAAGTAGAATATATGAAATATCAAATATAGTCTGTACAATATAGAGATCTGAGCGATTCTACTGCTCCTTGCTCTTCAGGAAGGTCCACAGCTTGTAACAGTCTCTTTCTTCTACAATCCTGCATTCAGTGGTTGTTTTAATGTTGTTTAGTGTTTCATTTCAGGCCTGGAGTGCAATTCTGAAGAAAATATCCACTTCAGCTCCAGAACCTACACACCTCCTTCTGTCACTAGTGACACTAAGAACCTCTCCATTTTTATAGAGTGCACTTGACAGCAATTTGTTTTGTCTATGTACCTATTATCCCAAGCTCCCCTATCATGTGAACAGACTTCAGATGATCTGAAAATACACATTGAGGGAGGGTCTTCAGAGCAGATGGCAGTGGAGTCCAGTGAGATGCAGTCCTTGGCATGCTACAGGCAGCAGGTTAAACACATCCATAGTGGGTTTAGAAATGCAAAAAATCTTTTGGAGATGTGTTGGGGCAGAAGCTCCAGTTTTTTCAAATCTCACATGAAAGATCCTGTGTAGAAAAGGCAATACTGTCCTCTTGTTAGCAACTTGCCAGGTACCACAAGTCTGGCTATTTTTTCTATTCACCACTCTCATCTACTCTTCTTTCTTCTCTTTCCCCGTTCATTGCCTTTCTTCTTGCTCATTTGCACGTCTCTGCCAGAATGCCCCGTCTTTCTGATTTTCTTGCTCCTTTTCCGCTCACCGTACTTCTGAAGAGGATGCAGAGATGAAGGAAATGTGTGATGTACACAGGTCACTGTACTGTGACCCTCAGAAAGAAAGGGAAGGAAGTAGTTGTTCACTTCAAGAAGAGAGCAGTAATTATTATGCTGTGAGTAAAAATTAAGTAAAGGATTGAACTGCCTTGTAATTTTTAAGATTAAAAAACTTGTGCCCAGCAATTGATAATTTCTTTGGATAAACCCCTAGATCCTCCATTTATATGTTTTTGCCTTATCTCTTCATCTTTCCAAATCTCTCCCTTTTGAATTCTCCTGACTTCACATGTGTAGGATAAATAAAAAATCTATATGGAGTGCATTATAAACCCAACTAAGTATCACCTGAATTACTGAATGGAGTAAGTGGTGTGACATTATCAGACTAGCAGCAGAAATCAACATTCAGTTAAAAGCCATGCATATTATTCTATTGATGTAATTTACTTGAACACTAAGTTTCACATTTTGACCTGCATCTCAGCCTGGAGGAGGAATTGCTGGAAGAGATGATACAGCATGGAAACATATTACATAAATATTCACATTATTGAAATGAAGTATTTTAAATCTGAAACAATCTGTTAACAATATTTTTTAAAAGACAGGAAAATGAAACATCCTGCTGCCACTCTTCAGCTTTTTCAGTGTGTAACTTTGTTGTCTAAAGTAGAACTTACTACTTAATTTGCTTTATTTTATTTAAATTACAGTCTTTGCATGTATGGGGTAACCTATCTCAGTGTTTCAGGAGAGGATTTTAGCACCTCTTGCACCTCCTTATTCCTGGAAGGATTTCCCTCTGTAGGCTGTCTTGGCTGTATAACTTGAATTAACCTCAAGCCTAACTGAATAGACAGGTGGCAACAAGGCAAAAGATGAGGCAAAAGCACTTGACCAATGCTGAGGAAGGTTAGATGGTATTAATCTCAATAGGTAAAATGACTGACAGCCTTTGGGACTGGCACAGGAGTGTTAACCCCAAAGAAAACAATTCACAACCCTGTGGGAGCATGTTGCTAAAAAACAGGGATAAGTGCACTTTCCAAGTCTGGAGGAGAATGGGAGATGTTGATAATTGGAAGAGGTTTTTATAGCCTGCCAATGCAAAGCAAGGATTTCAGAGGAAGGAGGCTGTAAAACAACACAGTTGTGATCCAGACGACCACCTGCAAAAAGCTCAGCGATCATTCATATCATTGCCAGTCCTGTTTGCATGCAGATACTTCTATAAAGAGGAGTGAAAATTCACCTACATCAGGAGACCACCACCTCTCAGCTAACTTTCTTATCGAGTTCTAGTGTACTATAAAATATACTCCAATAATGTTTCCTGAAGAAATGCAACAGTAGGTAGCAATTGTTTTTGGGAGTTGCACTAATGTTTTTAGTTTAGCTGGGTCAATTTTGGATCATTTGAAATAAAAAAGGAGAAGTATGTAGCATAGGATCTAGTCTTTAAACTTTTGCCTGGAGATAAATACATGTTGATCAATACATAAATATTTTATATACATCAAGGCATGTTTTGGTAACTGGTTTTGTCCATTGACAGAGGAATCTATAAAAACCCCTGAGCTAAGAAATTCCTATCTTCTGTTCATGCTGCAAGCATGTGCAAAAATCATAGACTTTCCAGTTAATTGTGATGAATTATGTGGTCTTGTACAAAATCAGTGAGGGAGAGAGGGCAAATCATCATATTGGGTTGATAGTGGCTCAGCAAACAACCAGATAATCCAGTTTGGGCAAAGTGGGCAGCCCAGTGGAGCCCCGAGGGTCAGTCTCAGACCATGCTTTCATCACTGTTTGCATTTGTTACAAAAATCAATGAACAGGAAAGATTGGGCAGCGATTGTCTCTACTCATGCATGCAGTCAGTAGTAGGCAGAGCAACAGTAAATTAAACAAATATATAGCTTGTGATCTCTACTCTCTGCCTCAGGATAAGCTTTACAGAAGGTTTTTGTTGATAGGGAATATGTACACTGGGATAAACTGTCCATTTTGACAACACATTTCCTTGGAGCATCTCAGAGGAACCTACAGATACTGATTAAACTTCATAACACCCTAAGTATCTCAGATTTCTGTTCTTATGTAACAGATGAGTAGCTGAAAGGCAGAGAGCAGTTTTGCCCAAGGTCATAAATTGAGGCATTGACAAGATTAGAAATAGGTCTCAGGAATTTTGGTATGAGTCTTGCTTAAATACAGTGCCTCTCAAGAGCAAAAGCACATATACTGCAATCATGGTTTACATTTCCCAAAGCTTTCCTGTATAAAATATACTTAACAACTGACAGAATGCAGAAGAAAATGTGCAGCATAATGCAGAAACATTTTATGAGATTGTGAGAGGGTTTCCAGCCCAATTGTTTTTATTCCTTTTCAATAAGAGGGAAATATCACAAAAGAAAAATAAAAACCACCAGAAAGTTCTATTCCAGCAGAAAAAGAACAAGAGTTGGGAAAGGACATGTCACTTTCATCTGCCACAATTTCTCTTTTTATTTGTCAGACATCATACTTTGGGAAACATGAACGATATGAGGATATCTATCTTCCATTCATGATAGAATTACCTTTGGTAATTTCCAACCACAAACTGCTAGAGCTGGTTGAAATATTTGTCATAAAGAAATTTCCCTCTCTTCTCTCCCCTTTCTATCTGCAAATTGGATGAGATAAAATGAAGAAAGTCAGGAAAAAGAAAACTAAGCAGATTTGGATAAAAAAGGGACAAAGGATTTTGAAGATTATAACAAGTAATCAGAAAAAAAACCTCCAGAACTTAAATATTCCAGAAATTAATGTCTTGAAACACTGTTTTTCATTCCATTTATACCTAAACATGGCAAAAAATGTCAGGCTATATTAATCTCAAACAAGAAATGTAAATCAGTAATGTTTTGTTTTTCTTGCTATACAACATTTCCAGAAAGATATTATTTTGATAAAATAATAGTACAGTGAAAATTTTACTAATTCACCCTTCGTTATGATTACAGGGTGTTATTCTCTTCTTAAACTTAGAAGTAAACTTTTATCCTAAAATATATATTAAAGCTTATGAATTGAAAGTTCTACCAGTGCTTCTAAGTTTTTGAAAGTGATGAATGTGATTCGCTACACGAATAAACCTCTATAACAATGTGAGGAATCAGGCCTGGTGTCTTAAATTGGGCACTGTTTCTGGCAACTGCAAGCAACATGTGCAGCTCAGGTAAGTCCAGTAAGTGACTTCCATTAGTTTTAGGACAGCCCAGCCTGCAGCCACCTGTGAGGCCTCAAGCTGCCTTTATGAGGGACTGAATCCTGCTGGGGTCACCTTGCCATATCTCTTGCTGAACATCAGCTGGAGTCAGTGTTTTACTTCCTCCACTGGTCTCCATTTACGCTTAGGATATTAAAAAATCAAAGTGCAATGAATCTGCAGTGCCATATTATGTTTATGGCTTCTCAGGGATGGTACAGGGAATCCGGACTTAAAGGCTAGTGGGACACAGTGACTGCCCTGCCTCCCTCTTTCTATTTTCTTGCCCAATTCCATTATTTGTGTTATTTTCTATTCAAGCTTGCACAAAAGTGCAGCAAAAACAATTACCTCTTTATCTTGCTCATACTGGAATGCAAAAAAGCGTTTAGTTTGCATTACTTATTTATTGTATCACTTGTGATAAATTTTGTGACAACTACCAAGAAGGACTAGAGATTGGAGCACATTATGTAGGATCAAAGACTGGACAGTTGGGTTTACTTACATTTGAGAAGAGAAAACAAAGAGAAATCTAATTGCATCTTCCCCTCTCTAAAGGGAAGGACATGGAGAGTCAGACTATTTGCAGAAGTCCACAATGAAAAGAAGACGTGGCAGTCACAACTTGCAGGGCAATTTCAATTGGATGAAAGGAAAAAGTTCACAGTGAGGGTGCTTCAATGCAAAAACAGACAGCCCAGAGAGTCTGGGTATCTCTACCCTTGGAGGTTTTCAAATTTTAACTGGGACTGGCTCTGCACAGCCTACTCTGACATTGAAGTTAACCTGACTTTCAGCAGGGACTGGACAAGATGACCTACAAAGAACTCCTTCAGTATAGATTATAATAGTTCTATGGAATGCACCTGGGCATCATTCTGAGCCTGAAAATAAGTAAAGCAGAATACTCCTTTAAAGTATGTTTTCTGTTATACCATTATTATAATTTCTTGCAAGGAGCACAGGAGTAAGAGAAGTTATTTTGTAAAGTGTTAGAAGGAGCAATGAAGATTTTTTTAACTTCTCATTTACTAAGCCCAAGCATTACCTGTATGGCTTTCAAAATAGAGATTCACAAAGCAAACTCATGCCACTTTGAAGCTTTCCTAGTCTACCATCACCTTTTGTTTCTAATCAACATAAGAAGCTTATCACAATTTATCAGTAAAATGGGTAATGAATCCCTGTGCAATGTATAATGCAAGCAGGGGTTAATTAGAAAAGGAAAAGGTGAAGTTGCAAAAGTGTCCTTAAGGAAAACCACATCCCTGACTCTGTAAATGAAGGCTTTGTAAGGATCACCTGTGGTTTTGGCTATTAGCTAAGCTGTACACTGATTTTCAATTATTGCAAAACTTGTAGTCAGAAAGGTTTGGAAGGCAGTGCTCAGCAAGACTTTCATAAGAAATAATATTTTAGAATTGTGCAGGCTCAGAGGAATTTTAGGATTTGGATAACTGAGCAACTGTCTGTCCCATACTGTTAAAAAAAGCACCCCAAGGGGCATCCACCACAGCCTTTACTGGATGTTACTCCAAGTTCCTATAGTGAAGAATTTATTCTCCCCAAGGATTGTTATGGCCATTGCTGGTATCATTCCTGTAGCCAGGAGGAGACAGGAGATATAGGATATTGTCAGGGAATAATTGGAATATGAGTGAACTCAGGAAAATGTGGCATTAATGGCAGGTGGGTAATGAGAATGAGATAAACTAAAGTCTTTGGCAGGGAACTGTCAGAATTACCACCTCATAATATTCCTAATCTTAAATAACTTCCAAATGACAGCCACTGTAGTACAGACTATCCTACCCTTGTGTAACAAACTCCCAGATTCTAAATGCATGAGAAAGTAAGATTCAGTAAGTAATTTTCCAGCTCTAACTGGAGGATTCAGACACTCCTTTCCTTCATTATACATTAAGCTTCTCTGTCATACTAGCTAGGATATAAACAGGAATGTCAACCCCAGCTCAGGGTTTTATGTAAAATGATTTATAGGGTGGAATTGGTTGGAACTATTAGCAGAAGAAGCCCCAGAGACTTTCTCAGGCTCACAAGAAATACACAAAATTGGGTAGCCCCAAGGGTATACATAACCTTAAGTGACCTAGTGCCTGTGATGCTTCTCACTGACAACATCCTACATTAATGCAAACCATAAATATGCATTCGTGCTGGGAATTCATTGGTTACATTACTGCTGATTTATTGCTGTTTATGAAAATAGAAAGGTCCCCAGCTAGACTTACATGGCCTCTAGGAGCTCCTTACTGTGTTCTCTGCTACAGGGCAAACAGGGTGAGACTTCACGGTATCTGTAACACCCCTCAGGGTCAGTAACAGCTGGGGAAATGTATGAACTCACTTTGTTGTCCAAGTGTTGAGGGGTTTCTTGCAGAAAATGGACATCTGAATGATCCAGACTGTACCAACCCTGTGAGACTGAAGCAGCTACCAGCTAAGAATAAACAAGGCCACAGCTGCTGTTGACCAGTAAAGGAGAAATCACTCCCCAGGAGTTCACAGCAACTCCCTAGAAGTTTCTCATGAGAACTTTTCAAGCTTCTCACAAGACTCCAGAGATGCACCTGTGAACAATCAGGATGTTTTCATCAAAACACTGGATTTGTGAGATATGGATTATAACCAATTAGAATCGTAGTTTGATGGTGTGTGATTCAATTTAGCCAATTAGAATATAGCCTTAACCCTATATAAACTGTGTGCAGTGTGTAATAAAGGGCATTTACCATAAACCATAATGGCTTGTTGTGTGGTGTCCGTTTCCTCTGGGAATAATTGTTTCCTCTATCCTAGTGTTTGTTCTTCTGGATTAAGGACAGAAAACTATGGCCAGTAACTCAGGTTCGTTAGAGCTTTCCATACCTATTCAAGCCGGAGGTGAGGTTTCAACTTGGAATTCATTTCAATAGAATGTTTCCTTACTTTCAGCAGCATATATGAACTGAATTTCATATTGTGAGTCTTTTCAGTAACTCTACTTATTCAGGTGTATTATTAATGTTTATTGTGGGCCTTGTTCCAGACACAGCACACCAATGAGATGGGCTGTTTCAAAAAAAGTAGAGAAATGAGAGTTTGAGGAGGATGTCTGCCTCAGACATATCACCATCTAAGGAATCTTGAAGGAAAATTAGTATTTTTGTGCCATATAAACTATTCTATTGCATGCATTTGCATATAAGAACATGAATGTGCAAACATAATGCTTGTTCATCAAAATCACCTTCATTTAAAAGTCTTAAATCCCTGTAAAACTCTGCCTTTATGCAGCTTTACTCCTTTTCCATTCCTCCAGTAAGAAAATAAATAGGATTCTTTCTAGGCTGATAGGTGTCACTTCTCAATCACCTGCACACAACCAGTTGTCTCCATTTCATAGGTGATAAATAAAGGACTTTGGAATTGTCTTAAGTATCATCAATCACAGGTCTATTCAATTCAGTGCTTTACACATCACAGCCCTCACTTTTTCTGCCCTGAACTGCAAAGTGTTTCCTTCCTAAGAAGCCAATATTGCTTTTGTCATAATGGAAAGATTTTGCAGAGTCTACACCGTGCACTTAGATAAGTTTTCCCACAGGATTTAATCTCTTTTCACGTACTTCAACTGCCTTTTTTCTGTGATAAACACCTGCTCAGTTTATCAATTTCTCCTTGTTTTTAGGATTTTAGGTGATTTCAAAGTTTATTTGAGGTGATTTCAAGGCAAAGATGTCTTTGCAAGCCTATGTACTCAATACACATTGATACTACCTGTGTTTAAAAAATTACAGCTGTCATTTGAAGCCCAGCTTTCAATCAATGTTTGTCAGTACAATGTGACAGAACAACTCTGCAGACATTTATCATTCTAATTACTGCTCAGTAGTACATTATTCTTTGTTCAGTCATTTGGTACAAGGAAAAATAAGCATTGTAAGTGTGTCTTTCCTTGGGAACTTTAATACTATTATTGATGGCATATTAATAAAACATGTTAATGGATTTTTCTTTTTTCATACAAGTCTTCATTTTGAATACAGATTTCCATAATGAGGTTTTTTGAAATCACACAGTGTCAGATGAAAAGTAAGAGTAACATTTCTGCTACCATTTTCTATCATATTGTTGTGACAAAACCATGTTGTTCCTTAAACTTTCTGGGCTAAACACAGCATCTTTTCTCAAACTGACTTTGTCCAGATTCTGTGCTAACTTTAATAGAACATTGAACCATTCAGTTCTGGTGTCTGCAGTGAAGTTGCATAATTTTACATCAACAGTAGAAGATACATCTTTCACCCAAAAAAGGACTTGCATTTAAAAATACGGATATGTTAAAAAAATTGTTCATAGGAGAAAAAAAACCAGAGAGTTTAAAAACCAGACTAAAACATATAAATAATTGTGTCTGCATGGAGATTTTTGCTTCGACTCCTTTCCCCTTCAAGCCCTCAGTCTCTGCAGAATAAAGACCTTCTAGAGCAGTCTGTGCTTATTTCTGTATTAAGTGTACTTAGGGAAGTGCTGCAGTGCCTATAAGAACAATAACAAAGGTTTGCATTAATTCTGCAGAGTGCGTCCAGCAACACCAAGACAATAACAGGTTTTTTTCCTTAAGTCTTCCCCATCTAAGGGTCTTTGTTTGTGATTTTCAGCACTTTCTTGGAGATTCATTTTAATAGCTATCAACAAAATCTGTTATGAAGAAAGCTCACATTGATTGGGGTTGGGGGAGTGTATTACTCTTTAGTACTTCATATTTAAATCAGTTCATCTTTCACAAGTATTTTGGATCTTTATGAATGGAGGGACTTCTGGCCTATTCCACTTAAGACTGGATCTGTTTGATGTTTGGAGAGGAATCTCATGTAATCCTTTATTAATATTCCAGGAAAGGTTTTGACTGTTTATCAAGGTATTCTCATCAGTCTAGAGGTCTCCTTTTTTTCTCCTTTTGAATTAACATAACTAATGACAGGCAGCAGTAGAGCTTTGAAGATGGAAGCCACTTCAGTCCTTTATAGTTGGCAATACCTCTCACTTCATATGCTTATGCAGGAAGTTCAAAGAAAATCAGAGCACAAAAAATGTTGACATCCAGGAGGTGTGATTTATGCATTTCTGGCTCCTGCACTCAACTGCTGTCAGGTTCAGAAGATGTTTGCAGCTGCAACTTTCAAGACACAATTAGCTGCAAAGTCTTTAACAAAGACTCTCAGGTGAGAGGACAGAGAGGTGGAGAGGCTGGGGAGGGGCCATGGAGCAGAGGACCTAGAGAGGCAGGGGAAACCTGGCAAGAGACTGGTGGTTTTAAATATCATAGCTAGTTGGGGGAAATTATAGACAACAAAACACTTTTAGATAATTCCAGTTCTCTCCAACAAGATATAGTTATAAATTTCTCATAGTTTCAAAGAGATGAAAAAAGTTGTTAAAACCTTGTATCTATTAATAAACAATATCATGTATATGTCTGAACTCCTCAGAGTTGTGCTTGATAGTCTCAACAAGATATGTTTCTTAGTGCCTGGTGTGCACTAAACAGGAGTTATTGACACAAAATTTATCCAATATGGAAAGAACTGCATAAATTGTCCCTTAAAAAAAGTGGAACCTGATGGAAGAAATTTAAAGAAGGATTCCATAAGAGAGCAAAGACCTAGATGCTGACTGCAACCTCCTTTGCCAAGGTCTCTGGTAAGCTGGGGACTCTAGACAAACCTCTGTGACTGACTGCAGAAATGGCTTCTTGTCACAATGCTCCCTGGGACCTACCTTGCTGTAAGACACCATCATGCTTCAGCACAGTGCAGTGCCTGGGTAGACAGAGCTGATAAATGCATCAGCTGAGCAAAATTACTCTGGCACCAGCCTTCTCATAGTACATTTACCAGTTATTTTTCATTGCCTTCAGACACCCACCCCAAGAAGGGCTCTTACGCTTATCTATAACAAAATGTATGTCTACAAAAGAAAAATCAAATATTTTGTGGGGTTTTTTAACTCCTTTGTCCCTCCCCAAATCATTTCTGTCTTAGTTGCCTTCCAATTATTCCTTTGCCTCTTATTATTTCCCCCCAAATTCCCACTAATCATGTATTCAGCATGTGGCAAATGTTACCCTCAAAATGCCAAACACCCACACACCAGCTACCAGGTGAAATTAAAAGCAGGGCTGGCAAGAAAATTGGTGCAAGTTTTAAACAATGAATGTTTATGGGAAAGTTGCAAAGACCTGAATATATTCAATGTGAAGAAAACACAAAACACAGAGTTTGTAAATAAGTAAACACAGGTGTTGTGAAAGGAAGTAAAATCTATTAATCTGTCAAACCAGGAGAACTGAAGTTGCAACCTACATCATCACAAAGGAAATGGCTATTAATATTTCCTCAAACAGAAAAAACTATTCAAGAAAATCATATCCAGAGCAAATGACTTACCAGAAGCTGCCTTGTGAACTCCTTTTAAGGTAGCAATAGATTAAAATCTGAAGTGGATGAAGCACACATTTATATCTCAGACTGACAGGTACTCATGACGGTGGTAGGGAAGCCTTTTTTGCAGCAGGTGGTGACATCAATTATTTAGAATAATTTTGAACATTTCCACTTAAAATGTTTTCTTGCTACTGCAGTAAGCTAGAACATTGCCAACACCCCCTTGAACTATCCTACTCTTTTCTTATGTGACACAGAAGCTCTTCATGGCTGAATTGAGGTTTGCAGTAGGGTGCAAAAAGTACTGTCTGGCTGGTTTCCTGAGAGTAAGAGCTCAATATTCTGTGGACATGTCCGGACTGACTCCTTGATCATTTGTAGTTGTGAGGGACAGGACTGGATTATCCTTCCTGTCTGAAATCCATGGGAGAGAATCATGCACTAGTTTGAGGATGGAGTTTTCACCATTTTCTCTAAGGCTCCTAAATATACCACCACTGAATATATCAAAAGTTTATTGACTTTTGTAAAGAGAGGGTGTCTCACCAGAGAGGAAACGAATATAAGGAACTAATGCAATACATAACTAAATAGTTGTGGGGGTTTTGGTGAAGCTCAGAGTTGAGATCTGTTGTAATTCCCATGGACTAGCTCACAGGCACGCTGGGAAGTACAGAACTGGAAGCTGCAACTTCTAGCATCGTTAAATATCTATGCTTGTTGCTCTTGAAAGCAACTTTAAGAAAGCAAAGCTTCTAAAATGTTAGCAGAAAGCATTCACTGTAAATCCAGTCTCTGATAAACAGCTCACAAAAGCTTTTATGAAGAGGAGTATACCATAGTTAGACAGATAAGGCAGTCTTGCTGCTTTCAGGGTCTGGAAGTTGCCACCTAAACACTTGGGTCCCTACATATTTTAATTTGTAAAAAGGGATGTAATCCCCAAGACTGCCTGGTAATCAAAAATTTTGTGCTATACCACTGTTGAGAAGTGAACACATCAAGGATGGAACTCTTAACTTCTTTTTATTTTAATACTATAGATAAGGATCCTCTGTAGAAGAATTCTTATACAGAGCATGAAAACATAATGGATTTACTATATATAGTGAAAATATGTCAATATATATGAATATGTATAAATATTCCCTATAGTTCAGGCTTCATACCATGCATGTTTGAAGTCTCACACAGGCCACTGGGGGAAGAAGAGTTTTCAATGATAGATGGGGAAACAGCTCAGGGACTCCCTGCACTTTAATATCAGCCCACATGTAGCCTCAGTTACTTGTCTTTGGCTGCTTTCCATTTGCTCACAAGCTGTATGAAGAACTAATTTGATTTCTCTTTCATTGTTCTGGTGCAGACACTTAGGCTTCTGAAAATCAGTTAATTACATAGAGCACTTTCTTTTAAATTATACCAGCTCAAATCACCATGGATTAGTGTGGACAAAGGACAAGAGGCTCAGAAGAACTGGCACACTGTACACTGTGAACATATTGCTAGGCAGCATCAACCCAAGAAAAATACTATTTTGTTCCACAGAGACACATAAAAAAATTAATTCTCTAACTCTCTCTATTTTGTAGTAAGTTTCATTTTCAGTGTACTACTTATGGTACACTGTTTCAAATTCATTCTTTTCTTTTTCACATCCCTAACATGGCTGTTGTTTTCTTCATAAAACTTTTTCCATTGGACTAATAGATACTCTTTCTTATCTGTCAGGTTCATGTAACAGGTGATTGAAATATTTAGTCTACTGACAAATTGGGTGTGCAAACAGAGCTGATCTATACTGTCCCTTTTAGCACAAAAATTCTTTGGTCCTAAGGGAAAAGGAAAGATGTCATGGGCTGGCAGCATTTTCCCAGTGTAACTCTGGAATCTTCTAATGTGGTAGCATCAGTACTAAATTTCTGAAAGTTGTCTCTCTTCGCTCTTGTCACAAAATATGGCAGGTGTCAGAGCATCTTACAGAAGACATGATTGTGTCTTGGTTTGTTGTTTCTCTTTATCTAAAATAAGGAGTGCAAGCTGAAACTATATAACTATATTTAAGTATATAGTTCTATAAGTGCTAAATAATTATAGAATATATAAATATGTAAAAAGAAGAAACTTCAAGGAAGAGAAAACTTATTCAACATATAAATTAACAAAGTAGAATTGTTGGAAACAGATGAGAGCAACAGGGGTAGGGGGAAAAAAATGGAAAAAAGGGGGGTTGTTGAGTATCTGAGTAGAGCAAGCAGCTGCACAACTAACCCTGGCTGAGACTACACTGTGAAAATGAGTCAAGCAAGACCTTGACTGCATGCCATCCCATGCCACACCACCAAAACTTGGGTTTGGGAATCTAAGCAGTGCTTTCACTGTCCCTGTCACATGGATTTGTACAAACAGTTGATCCAGGAATATTACACAGATAAATGAGCCACTAAACTATGACATGGAACTTTAGGGTGTGCATGGGATGAGGGAGTGAACCTGGATGCACCAATGTGGCTGAATTTCTAGAAGGGGAAGAAAAATCTGGCAAGACATACACATGCATACTTAGTATTTCAGGAGAAAAGGGTTGATTTGTGTTCTTTTTCCACCCATATTTTCAAATCATGATAAAGGAAGATTGAGGTGATTCAGCCTGAAAAGGAAAGAATCTGTTACTGAGCGGCCGATCAGAGGTGCTGAGAATTGACAGTTCTCAAACCTGAGGGTTGAGGAACCCAGCAGCACATCACACTGAATGCAGCAGCTCCACTGGAGGAAAATACTGGCCAGAGAGAAAAATGGAAAGTGTTTAAGAATTGATAGAAAACACTTAAAGGCTTCTACACATCATTATGTTCAAGAAAAGAAAAGAGAAATAAAAACCTAGAGGCTTTCTGAAAGCTCCAGAAGTAAAAATACTACCTGAAGTGTTCTACTTATTGTTATAATCATGAAAGACACTGAAGCTCATCTTAATCACTTAAGAAAAAGCAACTTTCAGGGATCCAGCTAAGAATTAGTGTAATACCTAAATCTACGTGTGCGTGTGTGTGCGTGTGTGTGTGTGTGTGTGTGACAAAATGAGAGAAAAAGAGACTATTTTAAAGGCTTATATTAAAGGATCATTTTAAGATCCTTAAAGCAACTATAGTTTTATTGAAAGAGATTTATCACAATGAACCTGACATTTCAGCTTGCAGGTCTGACATGTCTGAACAAGAGGTATATCTGGAAAAATACTTAAGCGGGGGGAGGGTTCCTCTCAAAAGCGTGCCTGAGTGGCAGCTACATCAGCAGCAGCCCCAGGACCACAGCACAGACATGTCAGGCAGGGACCATGTCAGTGGCTCACAGCATGGTCCCTTGCTCTTTGGTGGCACAGTTCTGCTACTGCTTGACTCCTAATGAGTTCCCATGAACAAAGCATGTAATAAAGAACTACAGTTTCCACCAACACTAAACCCTCATGCTGAAGGTATGCTTGCTTGGAGGTCTTGGCAGATCTGTTCCCTGAAGTATTACGTCTTGAAACAATCTTGAAAAGGTGTCCCTCTCTGAAGTGATTGGCTTTAATTTCATATTACAGCTGCAGTTACTTTGTATGCAAGGATGCATATCAGAATGGGAGAGAGACCTCAGGTGCTGGTGTTAGGGGGTGTGATGGACTGAAATGTTGTTTATGTCTTAAGCATTGTCAAAACCACAGAAAACCTTTTTGACAAACTGCAAGGAAGCAACTATCTGTCTGCTGAGAAGGGCCATAAACCATCAAAGACCCCCAAGACATCCTCCGACACATTCCTGAGGTCTTCTACTGCCAGAGGACTGCACATGATCCAAGTGAGGTAACAAATCCAGAGCCTGGATGCAAAGCTGCCCCCTCATCAGGGGAGGTACCCAGGCGTCTCCTGAACATACAGTAATCCACTGAACTCTATGTTTGAAGAAGATCAGAAAAAGACCCATAGCATGCTGATGGGTTCCATGAAGTGGTGATTTTCTATTTTAATCTTTCTCTGTCACTCTCTTTCTTGTTTCCCTTCCTTTTCCCTATTTCTTTCTATTTCTCTTTCTCTGCCTCACATTTCCTGTTAAATAAAATCAGCATTATTGACTTTGCCATATGGTCTCATTTGCACCTTAATTCAGGCAGAGGCATTTCTAAGCAATTTTAATAACTGAATGATAACAGGGAGAGCACAGCAGGATCAAGGCAGGCAGGCCTGAATCCAAGAGCCAGAGAAGTGGAAAGATGCACTGTGGTGAGGATCTTGGCAAGACCATACTTGGGGTTATAGACAAGGGATTGTAGAGTTTGGCATAAAAGGGCAAGGAGAGAGCATAGTCACAGGCAGGGATGTGAGACCAGAGTGGCCAACTCTGCCCAGGGGTAGGGAGTACCAGGCAGGGGGTATCCAGTCCTGGGTGCATCCTGCCCTCACTGCTGTTGGAGACACAGCCAGCAGCCATGCAATATGCATTCCTTTGCCATGCCACTGCTGGAGAGAAAGGGGGAAAGGGTTCAAGGTATCAACATAAGGGCAGGAACTATAATCTGAATTTTATTTTGTTGTCTTCAGAAAGCTGCTCCATCCCTCACTATCCTGACCTGCAGACCTGCAATGATGCTGCTTTCCTTCCTCATTGGAGTGCTGCAAAGCTCTATTCATTAGTGTTTGTAGCCTATTTTAAAACTCTTACTGAAATGTGCTAAAGAAGTGAAACACATTAGGTACAAAGCATGCGGATAATATTGATGGTCATACAAAATATGCTCCAATAAAAGCTTAATAACTTACCAAGAGGCAATAAACCTGAGTGTTACCTCAAATGCATTATGCATGGCTCATTTACAATTCCTGGCATGTTTCTGCCTTGAGAGACAATCAGCACATGCTATTTCAGTGAAGGTCTTTACAGATAAGCAAAATTCATATAATTGTCTCCTTAGCTGGCAAAAATCGGCATCACTTCTGTGACTGCTGAGTCAGTAACTCTACGTGTGTAACTGGGCCCATTTTGCTTGGTTCAACCAAAATGTGTAATCACCTGCTGGAACATTTGGATATTGGGGCTCAAAGATAGAGCTGCCAGAGGACTGCAGTTCCCCAGACAAATTTACACACTCAACTGCAGTCAGAAAGATTATGTCATATTTATAATCTCTTTGTGAATTGAAAGAAATTCTTGGAATAACTCTTGGGAATTGAGGGCACAGTGATATTGTGATCATTTGGAAAACTGCCATAATTGCTTTTGCTATAAAAAGAATATCCATATCATACATTGTGGCAGACAGAATTTTTAAAGAGATGGGGAAGACTGACATGAGTGGATTAAAGCTGAGGCACATATTTTTAACGGAATGAGGTAGAATTGGATAAAACTATTTTACATTTGTTGCACTAAAATAATCATTTTAGGCAGCCCTTGTTTATGCAGTGAGTTGAAAACTCGGTCCAAATTGTAGAGGTAGTTTCCAGGTCTCTAACTGTCTCTTAATGAGAAAAAATTATGGAAATACATTTTGGCATGTTCTTGCATGATGAGAGGTCATTAATAATCACAAGAGTATTTTGTGAAGTATGTTCAACTAATCAGCAGGAAGACACCCTCAAACTTTTGTAGCCTACTTGAGCTAAAAAACTCCCAACCAAATTTAAAAAAAAACAAAAAAAAAAAAACAAAAAAACCCCACCGAAACAAAACCAACCAACCAACCAAAACCCAAACCAAACAAAAAGAACAAAAAAACCCCAAAAAACAAAAAAAAACCACCAAAGAAAATTGTGTCAATTGTCTCTTAAGATTTTTTTAATATATATTTTTATATTATATTCTTTGAGGAAATACAGAAAACTGTAATTTTCTAATTTTTTTCACTTTATATTGTTCTCATTATTTTTAAACTGCAATTGAAATAGAGTTAAGCAAGAACACTTCAGAAAGTGGTTCCTACACAGAATTTCATGTATGCTTTTAAGTTTCTGTGCTCTAAGCAAGCCTCATGATCTGGCTACAAGTTAAGCTCATAGATGTGCTAAAACTAAGAGTTCTTATCTCCCCTTGTCTTTCTCTCATTCCAGCAAGAAATCCATCCTATAACTTTATAGGCCCTCTTTTGAATAGCATCTTTTCCATACACAAGGATCCCCACATTCTGCTTACTACGTGAATTTGCTTCAAAGTCCTTGTTTTCTGGCATCCTGCTCACTTCCCACTCCCAGCAGCTCAGTCTCATGCCCAGACTACACACTCCTGGCAGCAGTTTGCAGTCACACAGTGAAGTTGCTCGGAAAACTAACGTGGCTGGGAGCAACCCATTTCTTGAGCAATTTTTCAGCCAGTTCAGTCCCATAGCTGGTACAATGAATGATGGCACAAATTATTTGCCAGCCCCAAAGGAAAGGTGATTGGGAAGGGAATGAGAGGTACACCCTCTTGGTAGCAGCACAGAATTATGCCATCTTAAGGTGGGTTTTCCAGATACCCATGATAACAGTATCAGTCTATTTTCATCCTGTCAGACTGCCAGATTATCAAGAAGAAAGATCCTTTCTCGTCTAAATGTGAATTTCTATCACTCCTGCAATGCTGAACAGCTCGGTCCTGGCATGTGCAGTGGGCTGCAGGGTACAGAGACTGTCTCCACACCCCATGCTGAGTCTCATTCCCCATTCCCAACCTTCTATTATATCTAGTAAACTGATATGCCATCTGAAGACATAAATTTAATTGTCAGTCAAATCTGCAAACTATGTATAGTGTGTGTTTTAATTGAGAAACGCTCAGAAATGGAAGGTCTGGGCTCACCACACATCCTTGAGAGTCACTTTGGCACTGACTCAATGTGTAAGCTGTGCTTCATCAGTGGTATAAGCCAAGAATATCCAAATTCTGAATACTCCTCTCTGAATTCTTCAGATGAGCAATACATGCTGTTTTCCAGAAGAACATATTTTAATCACCATAATTGTTAAAGTGCAAGAACCCACTGCAAAAAGGAAAAAATATCCTCTGAATGTCATATCTCAGCAGGCAAATGAGCAGGATGATATTTAAACTGTGAAGTAGTGTGTACACCTCCAGTACAAATGTTCTCTATCAAGCATCTTACCATCATGAAGCTGATAGCAGGCAAAATATGTTATATAATCTCTGACAAGAAGTGAGACACAAATCCCAACATAAGGAAACAAAAGGATAACAATTATTTTGCATGAGGGCTAATTTTCTGCTCTTTCCCAAATGGAAGAAAAATTCATTCAAAGATTGAAGAAAATTTCTGGAAAGTTAGAATAAGTACCACCCAATTAAACAGTCAATTTAACTCAATGTCTTGGGCAATTAATAAATATAAATACCAGCAGCAGATGCTGGAAAGCAGTAGTAAACTGCTCATGGCAAATTGTGTCCTTTATAAAAGAGACAAGGAAAAATAATGGGCATTCACTTACTTTTCACATTGCTTTAATTATAGTCAGTTTTTTAATTTCATTTCATAGACAAGATATACCATAAATAATATGACTGGCAACATTATTTACCACTTTCCAGGTAAGGAGAGTTTTATTACTATTCATATTACTATTATTAATTACTATCACTATTACTGTTTATTACTCATAGAGATGGACCAGAAGAACAAGGGCAGTAATTGTTGGTATGTCTATGTGTGACTGTCCTCTTAAAAATTAAATCTTACTGCATTTTGGGTCATTTTGAACACCAATAACTTCATACATAGTAACTAAGCATGAAAAAAAAAAAAAGATATATTAAAGAAAGGAATAAAAAATTAATTTGATTGTTTTGGTAACAAAATCAGTTGTAAGAGTGACCCAAAAATCAGTACGTCAAAACAAAATCAGCATGCAAAGTCATGACAGTATGAAGTTCCTCATGACATTGGTGAGCAAGCTCAATAACTTGTTTAATGAACTCAGTCACAGGTGGAGACTACACTGGAGACTTTACAGAAGCAATTCTAAGTCCTTCACAAAGGTAACTTTGTCAGGCATTTAGGGACTAAAATTCTCATAAGAACCCACCTTAAGAGGACACCGAACTGTTTGCATGTATTCGTGCCTCTTATAGTTGTTTGTTAAAGAAAAGGGAGCAGAGAGGGGAAACAATGGTTTGTGCCTGGAAAGGCACTGCTGGTTAATTCCTGTTGGTTTCATTCTGGGGAGGAACAATCACCTCTCAGGCAGTGTCCTAAACAGTGAGGCAAAGGGATTAAACAGACTGTGCTGTGGTGGGGTTTTGTTGATAATCTAACTTTTTCTCTAGAAACCACTTTTGAGATGAACTTGTAGGGAGACACTCACACAGAGGTTCCATCCCCATGCCAGGTGCTTCCCCCAGGGGCCTCTGCTTCCCACAGTATCCCAGCACAGACAGCATGCTGCTTGCACTGGCATTTTCTGCACTCCACTCTTATTCAGGTTTAAGATCCTCTACAATATATAAAGCGCTCCATCACCGGCTGAAAAAGGTGGTGTCCTGGAGCGCTATCTGGCTAAACTGCATGATGAGCAGGAACGGAAACAAACCACCAGCTGTATTTCCAGCAGGAGCTGGTCCCATTTAGGGACATGTTTTCAGCTACCCCTTGAGCTGCACCCTCACAGGATTCCTGTGTCCCACCCCCTGTGCCCCAAACCCTGGTTGTGCCTTGCACAGAGGTTTTGGCAGAAGCCAGACCAGCATCCTGCTGTCCCAGCTGCACAGCTGCTGCTGTGCTGGGCACAGCTTTAGATAAGCTTAGTCACAAACTTGTATCCAAACACCCAAAATCTACTGATACCTCAGTTCAGGCTCCCCTGCCTGATACACTGTTCTGAGCCCAGATTTTCCAACTCCTAGTTCAGCTGTCCTTTCTAATAAATTTTAAACCAACATTTTTATTTTTGTTGTAATTGTTTAGGTTTCATTGCTCCTCACAGTTCTTCCAGAGATTTTCACATCACTTAATCTTTGAACTCTTTTTGGCAGGGAGATTGCAGGGAAATTGTTTTGTTCTTCTTCTTGAGCAAATGAGCACTGCTTTCTTTTTCCACATACCACTGATGATATAGGCCTGGAGTCCTGATCCAGCACACAGAAATGGCTCTGATCTTTCATACAAGATGAGCTTTTGGATTAAAGAACACTCCACCAAATCAAGATGCCCTGGTAAAATTCCTTTTCCTGTGATTTTGCTGCAGTGAAATAATTTTCTCCAAATAGGAAAATATATAATGAATGATGAGGTTATTTTTATTCTAAACTGTATTTTATGTGAGGGAGTCATCAGAAAAGTGAGGATCCAAGAGGTTTGGTGTTTAAAGCCAGAAAAAAACATTAGATCATCCAGTCAGGGTTCTGAAATATCATAGACCATTAAATTTCATTATGGTATCTCATATTAAATCCAAAGGCTTTAGAGAAACTAAAGATTTTCAGGCACTCACATCTTTGGAGGAGATTAAACTGCATGTTGCAGGCAGAATACCAGAGAGACCAAGTCAGGGCCAGGGGAGTCATGAACAGCAGAGAATTGATTAGGTGCAGGATGTTCCTGGAAAGCAAATAGTGCCCTCACCACTGAGGAAAGAAAAAAACATCAGTCAATCTTCCCTGGAATTTAAGCTGCATTTCTGACCCCCAGCCTGAGCATGTTGTGGACAAGGTAAGAAATCTCTATCAGCAAAAAAAAAAAAAAAAAAGGATCAAAGGCAATCTGGTCCCACTGACTTGCAAAACAAGGGAGACGCCCTTGGTCAGTCTTACCACACTGCAGGGTCTGTAGCATTTTGTTAAGAGACAGCATTAAAGTCTCTCTTCTAAGAAAAGTTTTTAGATAATCCTTTTTCTGATGAGAAATCAATTCTGCATGAAGAAAGCCGACTGAAAAGACCTAACTGAACTTTTTTAGTGGCACTGGCTGGTGGGGTGAGCCAGCTCCAGAGCTGACTGAGGCAAGTGTGTGAGGGCACAGTCCTCATCCAGGACTCAACAGTCATGCTGGGTTCTCCTCCAGCTATAGCTCTCCAAGAATGGTAAACTTGGAGTTGAGATCACGCTTGATAGAAAATCCTGTTCCACATCCACAGCTTTTATAGTATCTGGACTTTCTAAAATTTAAGAAATATGACTATATTTAATGGTCAGCAAAGACGAGCCTTGGATTAGAATAAATCATGATCTTTGGAATAGAATAAGTGAATGGGAAAACCGACAGGAGAATTATTTCCTAGGGAAAGTGGCAGAAGAATGATCATGTTGTTGAAGTGCCCAAAATTGCTACTAGTTAGGGTGCATGTTTATCAAATATTCACGGACTCCATCCTGCTATAGGCTTGAAATATTTAACATGAAATTGTCCACTACTTTTTAGTGATTCTGAAGGGTTGAAAAAAACCCAAAATCCTGAAGACCAGATGGATATAGTCAAACTTTCATTACAGTCTTCTCACAGTGAGGAAACTGCATTCAAGAGAATTGCTCAAGAGAAGAACTGTGAAGAGCTACTTTGTCATCTCACTGCATCAAGACACATTTTCTTAGATTACAACAAAAGTCTCTATGCTTGGCTGATTCAGGAACTCTCAATGTATTTCTTAAGTGATTGTTTATTATTGAGCAAGGATAAAATAAACAGTGAATTTTCCTAGAGTACAAAAGACATCCTTTTGGTTTATAAGTGAGCAAGAGTCACTGAAGTCTGGCAGGCACCTGTGCTGCTCAAAATGGAATATTCAATATTCTGTAAATATGTCCTCGCTTTGAAGGGATCCTCCTGCAGATTTGCAATGTGTTGTCAGCCACTTTGCTTGCTATCTTGAAGTAGAATGGTAAGCCATACAAAAGCAAACTGCAGCAGGATTTAAGTTTCTGAAAGAACAGATAAGTAAATTTCTATCTGATATACTGAGCATTCTGAGTCTTTACTCAATGAATTTCTCAGAGCTGTCAGGTCATCCTTTATGCTAGGGGAAAGTAACCTTAACAGCTCTTATCAACATCTCTACAGAGATCAGCCCTTGATTGGTGCCTTTGGCTCTTGTGTCAGCTTTATGCATGTTAAAGGAAATAACTCTGGGAAGCTACACAGGTGGGCTGTGGTATCTTGTGAATTCAGTCTCCAAGGTCCTTGAGCAGCACAGAGTATGGAAACAAGGATGTGAGTGAGTGGCATTTAGTCCAGCCTGTAAATGAATACAAGCAAACTGTCATCCAGTGCTTCAGAATGGAAGAAAATAATTCCTTTAGACAGTCTGATAGAGTTTTATCAGCATTGACTGAAGTGGCAGGCCACGGTGAAAGTCTTTTGAAATTTGTATGTTGGAGCAGGAGAGATTTGCCAGTCAACACAGAATAAACTTTACCCAGGATTTATCTTCTCTGACAGATTATTAGACAGTGGAATCCACAAGTGAAATTTCATAGCTTGTTGTATCCAGGAGATCTGACTAGATGATAAAAATGGTCTTTTCTAAACAACAACCACATCAACAACAAATATCATGGCTGTTATTACAGAATCCATCCTATTTTAAAGCTGATTTAAAAATTGGTGAGTGAAGGAAAGAATGTTGCAATAAGAGTGGAACAGAATAATTGGTAGTATTTCTCTGTTCTTGCCAGATTTCGCCTGTGCTTTGCAAGAGAAGAAAAGATTGTGGCCTTTTCCTTTTCCCTTGCACTTGCTCTGTTTCAACATGAAGAAGAGTGATATCAGCTCTGCACAGCTGAGGCTGAGTGGTTTATGACATTTTCAACATCATAAAATAAAGATATTATAGCTGTAACATATACTAAAAAAACTCAAAACAACAATGACAATAACAACAAACCCACAAAAAGCACCCAGAAAAACCCCAAACGAAACCAAAAAAGCAACCAGCCAACACCCTTACCCCCCACCCCACCCCACTCTGATTTTAACAACTGTTAGCACTGCAAACCCTCTTAAAATCTTGTTCTATTTTTTCACAGAGTTGTTCTTCCATACTCTCCCCCTACCCACCAAAACCAAGTCCCACACTGCAGATCTGGCTTGCCATGCACAAAACTCTTTATTCTGCCTTACTGGCTCCAGCCACCCTGAAATAAAACTGGGGATCCCCTTAACCTGGAACATTGAGAAAGCAGACTGACACCTTAATAACAGAGCTGCTGTAAATGAGAGTTTCCTGCAAGTAAACTATTTTCAAGCAAACTTTTTTAGAGTTTCTATGTTGTTAGCGAGTTCCCTAAAACTTGAGCAATTTTTTTGTGTCGAGAAAAATAGTAATAATTTTCAGAAATCCATCCTTCTGTTCCCATCTGGTAGGAAGAACCAGAGCTATAACAACATAGCTTGACTCACAGACTAGCTCCTATTCTACAGATGATGAGTGAAAAAATGGTTATTAAAATAGCAAGTGTAAATAGCATATTTTCAACTTGTTCAATGCAAGGCATTAAAAACACAAGACCAGCTCTTTGTCATTCCTGGCAACTACATTAGACAGTTCCAGCTTACAATGGTCCACAGCATCCCTGTCCCACATTAATCACCCTCGGCACCTCAGCAAACCCCAACAAACTTTGGACCTGCAAAACCAGATCAAAAGCTACCAGGAGAGTGGGCAATAGGAAGTCAAATCACCTTCCCTACTTTCATCTGCAAAAGCAAGCTATGCATCAAAGCACTCCTTCTCCATCCCTCCAGGTGACCAGCAGAAGCCTTCAAGCAATGTGGCTGCACAAGAGAGACTCCAGAGCAAGGGTTGATCCAGCTAGAGACTGAGGAGCTCAAAGCCAGTTCTGTGAGCACAGCTCAGAGATGCTCACAGGGAACTTAATGAGAGGGTTTTCTTGATGAAAATTGGCAGCTGGTGACAAGTTCAGTGATTTTGAAGGGATGCATTGTGAAAGAATATGCAGACAGCATTTACAAGAGCCTGCTTTACTTGTGTCTTTGCCTACACAACAACTCAGATTAGGTAAAGATAATAATAGCTGTTTATCATTGAATGTACACATCTCACCAGTGAGCTTTGCAGCACAGAATATTTTTTTTTTATTTGAGGGTTATGTGTGAGTGCTTTCTTTTTAAAGACAGTATGACATAACACTAATATTACAACCATAGGCTCCCACTCATTTCAAAGGATATGTTGACTTCATAAACTCAAAAGTATCTTAACACACTTCATTTTATCTAAAGTGAAAAAAGCAGTTAAAAAAGTGATGAATATTACGTGCCTAAAATTGGAAATTGAGTCATTTGAACAAACTGTGACACTCTTGTGTCTCTCCCTGGCAATCAGAAGACAAACTGTCAGCTAAAGGAAGGAACAACAGGCTAGATGTTAATTTTTGACCTCTATGACTCACCAGGGATTGTCTTACCCCACATCACTCACATGACAGACAACTTTTATCAGTGCTGACTCTAAGCAGTCTTTCAGCAGTATGTTTCTCAAAGACCATGATCCAAATCACACTATTACTTTTTTTCCCCCAAAAGTTATTATATGTTCACAGTGTCCTTGGAATAGCCTGCCAATGCTCCAGAGCAAAGCTTCAAAACTACCCAGGCAGGCTCTCTTGACAGTCCAGAGCTTGTTGCTCTCCTCTGCTAGTCCAAATAGATAGATTTGATTACGCTGTACCATTTTTCTCTCTGGTTTCCCAGTTCTGCATCTGAAGGGGAAAAAAAGAAAAAGATATAGGTAACTTCATTTGAAAACAAAGTCATGTGCTGCTTTACTCTTTCCTTTCCCTTTCTGTTAGTCATTTTACGCTAATGTTATGAGTGTAGCCTAATTTTTGTGCTTCATTTTGTGCAGCTAAAATAAGACAGAGTGAATTCTACCAAATATTGCTCCTGTTTCACACTAGCTGCTGAAAAAAGTTAAAAAACCTTGTGAAAACACCAGTTGTTGAGGTGATTAGGAGCATGTATTCTGCTGGCTTTCTGTTAGGGTTACACTTCCAGATCACTTGGTGCTGCCTGTGAAAATCCCATGCAGTTTCAAGCCTGTGCCTAGATTAGACTGATTTCAACACTTTTAAAACATTTCCCAAACATTAACAAAACTTCCAATTATTATGCTTCTGAGAGACTGAAAATTCCAGGTCCAGCGTAGGTGACAATTCTAGCTATGTAAACCAGTGGATTGACACTTGCCTAGCTGAGATCAACATCTTCATTTTATCCGAGATGTAACCCTGTTTGCCACAGAGTCTCATAATGACCTCAGTATTTTTTCCTTCATGTGGTTGATTAGTATGTCTCACATGCTGGAAAGAGAGGGCATTCCATAATGCCCATAAAAATGTGCTACATTCTTCTGGTATATTTTACATGTGAAGAGTTCTGGAGGCAGAAAAACTTTGGTCAGCCTCTTTATTCTCAGTTTAAACATTATGTCTGCAGTTATCACAATGAGAAATCAAGCATTTATAGAAATTTTTCAATTTAATTAAATTCAATAACTGCTCTACTTTCTTTACTATTAATCTACTTCCAGGCATTACTGGAAATCCAGATATAGTGTTGTGACAAAAGTATGACATGAACAAGCTCCACAGAAAGTTAAGACTGCAGGAGGCCAAAGGGAGAATTTTTTTTTTTTTTTAAAGATATACAACCCTCAGGCCATTTTATATTTGGCTGTTTCACTAATTTCACCTTTGAATGCCTTCACTCATTTTCTGCTCCTGAACCACAAACATTCCAACTTTCAAACCTTAAGTGTCCAGGTCAAGGCTGAAAGGTTAACGGGCATTTCTACCATGTAAAATATGCTTGCAGGGGAAATGTAGACAGAATCCAAATAGCAAAGAAAAGTTTACAAAGACAGAAATGTGAAAGAAATGCAACAGGGTCTTTTCAAATAAAACTGGAAGCTGTTGATATGGCCAAATTATTCAAATCACCATAGCATAGTCCTGGTGGATAAGACAGTAGCCATCTTTGGAAAAAGATCTTGAAGCACTCCAGTCTTGTGACAACAGCTGCCTGAACATTTACAGCAAAGCCTTGGTTGTACACAGGGAAATAAGGAACAGTTATGTGATTAAATGGGTCTCACATGAAAACAATATGAGATTTTTTGGTCCAAGCTACTGTGTAATCAAATCCAGTGGCTGAGTTTATCCAAGAACCGCCTGATGTTTTTAACACAGCTCTTTCCATGCCAGAGGACCCCAAGAGCACTGCTGAACTAGCAATGCTAATGACTTTCAGGTTGCAAATGGATTTAAGGATGTGGAGGAGAAATAGGCAAAGACAGATCATTGTGAGTAAAAGGTAATTTCAAAAGTGCAATAAAAATAATATATTTTGTAAAATTATTTTTCACATCATTCCTCTTCCCTGACTGGCTTGCCATCAGTGACAGCAGCCTCATGTTTTTCTCACATGGGAGAACAAACACTTCTCCTACTGCCTCTACTGACTGCACCAGCTGAAAAAAAAAAACATAAGCTGCTCATGGGAAGACCCTGCTACAGAGAAAAATACATTTTTTGTGTGTCTCAAGGCCAGAACCCATCTTCTGGGAAAATGGCCTTGTGTTAAAAAGCACAGATTGCCCTCTCTGAGTACTAGATTGCATCTTCGTCCTTCCTGAGAAAGTACCATTCTCTTAAGTATTGTTTTTGTGCAGAACTGAAGCAATCTCTGTGAAGTAATCAAGAAGGCCATGAAAAAGTTGGTGAACTTGGGAAAGGTGAAATGTCAAAGACATAAAAAACTCAGTTTCACATCTACTAAAGAGTCAGATGACAGCAGCTGGATCATCAGTTGCAAGAACAGGTTTATCAATACTAAGATATTTTCCTAGTTAATTTTCCTGAGCTTTACCCAGGACTGAAGAGTCTACAGAAGAAATTAAGAAACAGAAGAAAAGGAAAGCCTCTCGATCAGACTAAGAAAGTCACTGGAAAGCTGATAATCTTACTACACAGAGAGAAACTGAACAGATCCACCTGTTTCTTCTACCCAAACTGACATAAGCCATAAACAACACCACACACATTGGTTTTTAACTGTTCTTAACCTCTAGACTTAAGCAGTAGTCACTTGATACTGGGTGGTTCCTATTTATTGAAGCAGACATCAAGATTGCTAGTGCCTCAGTGCTCCACTTATGAAATAGGCAACATTGATACTAGTAATGGAAAAGACCTCAGGGATGATACAAATCATCTCCATTCTCTCTGTATCACACCACTTTTGAAACCTCTCTTTTTTTCTGGGAGAGTGCAAATAGCAGCACGCCTGGAGCTGGACTTGCAGATGAAAAGGCAGTACAAGACACTGGCATGCTTTGGAATATTTAGGTGAAAGACACCAGAGGAGTATAAGCATTTAAATTTTTTGTGTATTTTGGCTCTTGATTCTAACTAGTAAATTGTTCAGATGAAATGTGTTTGCTGCTACTTGCTGGCTTGCAATGAGCCCTTAAATGAATGAGCCCTTGTCTTGGGTTGAGCTGGCAAAATGCCAACTGACCAAGTACAGAGTCAGCCTCTGGCTGAGAAAAGGGAGAGAGGGGAAAAAAACCTCTAAAACCAGGTTTGATGCTTAAACTAGCTACATGTCTTTATACAGAAAAGAGAAAATTAAGAGAAAACTATAATATAACACACACTTACACAAGTTATGTATAACAAGAAATAACTTCCCACTCCCCAGTTAACACAAATTCTACTAT
>JAWWEV010000115.1:49381303-49401632 GCA_035583235.1 Hafferia zeledoni | reverse complement strand
GATGTAGTATGGTATGGAATACAATATTATTGGCTAGAAGAGGTCAGCTGTTAGCTAGCTCAGCCCAGCTCAAATCAGGTGACAATTTTTCAGGCCTAGTCTGAACTTTAAAACCTGGATTTAGGCCCACTTGGCTAAAACCATAACAGCCCTTACAGGGCTTCTGGGTCCAGGCACCTTTTTCTTCTTGTATGGAGTGGGTCAGTGTTTAGTTTCACACTTGGTAGTGGTTTAGCTTCCTTGTCTTCCTCACTCAACAGAAAATCTATGCTAGTTAAGTATCATCTAGTGAGCTGGTAGTGAAACACTTATTGTCACTTCCATGAATGTACACTGAATGTGTTCCCATTCAGTAGTTTGAGCATTTCCACACATGTATGCTAATGACTCAATTTCAATTAGACTTTTTTCTCCTGTTTTCTTCCATTAAGCACTCTGTAATGCTTTCAAAGGACAGGATTTCAGTGGTCTTCCATGGGCATGGAGGTGGGGTGACAAGCTTTGACAGTTTTCAAACAGGAGTCACTCAGTAATAACTAGTAAAGCCAAATATCTATGGTACGTCCCTTATCACAAGTTGTCTCCTGTACTAAGCAGTTTCCTTTGGGAATTCTCTTACAGATTCCCATTTTTCTACTATGGGACCTTTTTTTTTTTTTTTTTTGAATACTACTTTTCTCTTTTGTTGCAACAAAAATATGAGGTAAGACTAATTTTGGGGTGTAAAATTACTCCCTACAAAAATCAGAAGATTCAAAATCAGAAGACATAGAACAGTACAGTAAGTCCATAGCTAAATCACATGAACTTTATCCCAGAGCTTCTTATATTGATGCAAAATTCCCTTAAAATTTACTTCGCCAGTGAACATAGATGCTCACTCAGAAAGGGTTTGACATAGCACTAGCTTGGACACAAGCATCCTGTCCACACCATAACCCATTGCTGTTGTTAGTGTTGCTGTACTGGTTCTATGACTGTGATGGGAAAGGGGAAGAAAGATGTGTGTGTAGACTCAGGAAGAGCTTAATATTAATCTGTGTGAGTATTAAATTTACAGTGTTTATATTGAAGCCAAGACACTGCCAAAACTACGTACCCACTATGCAAACAATAAGAGACACATTAAACCATCCTATAACCCAGTAAAAGCTATAAATTTTTGGCTAATCTGTGGTCTGGGGTTTTTTGTTTGTTTGTTTCTGGGTTTGTTTGGGGGATTTTGTTGTTGTTTTGTTTTGTTTTTTTTAATGCTATAAACCAACTGGAAAATGCTGATGAGAGAGCAGTCCTTTCTCTGCTATTGCAGCTATTTACAGTGTGTGTTTTAATTAATCTCTTGCCTCCATTACCTGTGTCTTTCATTGCAAAACTGACTTATTATCTCATTGGATTAAATCTAGCCCTCAAGTAGCTCACTGGCCTCTGCAAAAGGATTAACTCATTTGAAGCCTTCACTGGGGACATCAAGCAGGTATCCAGAAGCAGATGTTAACTGCTCTCAGTAATTACATTCAGCTCTCAATTAGTCCTTCCTTCTCTATTTGAAATTTAACCTTAAAAGAGTCAAATGGCACTTACTCCACATAATTTTCAAAGCACATAAAACTCAAAGCAAGAAAGGTTACAACATAGTAATTCCTCCAGCTTTTTTGATGCTAAAAGCACTTGCAGATGCTCCTGAGATGTAAGAGATTAGGAGAGGTGAAGGTTTTACCTGAGAGGTTGGAGTGCTCTTGAGAGGCTATGACAACATAGGTCCAGTTCAGGACCACAGCTGAGGAGGCTGTTCTTGGTCAGAATTTGGCAACAGGTCAGCTAGCATAACCTGGCCACAGCGAGATCCAGATGAAAAGAATTTTCGGGCAAGTCATAATGAATCTGTATTTCCTTTCTGTCTCTAGTGGGAATATATCTCAAGTTACTGTATTTTTGCAATACAACTGCTACTTGACAGTCGCTTCACAATAGACTGTATGCTCAGACACATTTTCTTGCTTTGGCAAATACATTTCTCATAGTAAAAATTACAAGGGAAAAAAAAGAAATTACAGCTCTGAGGAAAGTGATTACAGCAAAGATAGACAGGAATTAGACCATCCAGAGAATGTAATTTTAAGCTTTAATGATCACAGGCTATATGTTGAAAAATGCCTATGACGGATTACGTTAACCACAACTTGGCTTCACACAAAGAGCATTGTTGTCTCATCCTCTTGGCCACAGCAGGGTTTTAATCTTTTTCCCACATCAAGATGACACATTTTTGAGAACGTCTCGCTAACTGTAAAACATTATCTTGGTTTAGATTTCTTTCTCTTTTTATTGAAGAAAATTATAAAATTCTCCCTGGGGCCACAAAGCAAAAGTTTTATTGGTTTCCAACATCCTGCTCTGAACTTTTGCAGCTTATGTGGCATCTTGTACCTTAAAATGCATGGTTTGTTTAAAAATTTATCTTTTGCATAAGAAAATGAAGCAGTCTTCATAAGCCTAAAAACACTTGACCAGGGTTTTGAACTAAAGGATCCTAATTTGTCACCTTAAAAACCCCACAGGAACTCTGAATTTTATGCTGAAAGGATTTCTCAAAGTTCTTCAAGTTACAGCTGTGTACAATCCTAAAAAATATCCATCTAAAATTTTCTTAGATCCAGATGCATTAAACTTTCAAGTAATCTCTGTGCCCATTTTTTATAGTTATGTTTTCTAAACACCACTCCAATCAACTGAAAAACATTCACTGACCCATCCATCATTTGCCATTCTTCTTTACCTTAAGTTAATGATGCAATCTTCAGTTCCACTATTAAATACTCATGGGGAAGTTAAACGGAGTAGGGCACAAGCAACATATCTGATATTAGTGTGCAGTCACACATGTCCATGAAAATTTTTCACCATTGATGACCAAGGTCATGGCTCAGCCTTGGGCTCTGCCTGTACCAAATCTCCTTAAAGACCCTCTGCAAAGATTTAATGTCTCCCACCTTCCACATGTTTTTGAGGAAGCAGTGTTTTATGGTTTTAATGACAAGAGGGGTCAGGTTGCACAACATTTGGTACTACTGCATGACATGTAGGTAAGGTCACTGGAATCTGAACAGGTGTTTCTGGAAATATGATACTTCAGTCAATGTCAGGTGCTTGGTGGATCTTGGTTGAATTTTTGGATAAGTGAAGAGGTTGCACTTTCAGATTGGTCTGGTTGTTTGTGACAGACCTCTCATTCAATTTCAGAGAGAAACACTGCAGGCTCTTGTTGCATTATGGGAAGGCTGAATTTCCAAAATACTGGATGAAAAATGAACACTATTAATACCAGTAATGACAATGTATTCTGGATACATCAGCCAGCACATTTCTTCATGACAGTTACAAGCAGTCAATGGAACATATCACTGTAGGATTTCAGCATTTGAAAAGAGCATTAAAAGAGAGGTGGCTACTGGACAGAATAATGGAAAGTAACTGCAGAATGATCATGAATTGAATCAGCCTATATTTTAAAATCAAAGAGTAGGAGTAGGTCTTTATCTAAGGATTTGGATTTCAGAAAAACAAATTTAGACAAGATAAGGAAACTGATTAGTAAAATGAGTTGCTCTGAAAGGATATAGCAGCTTGACTGTGGAATGAGAAAGGAATTTTCTGCTGTCTGAAGAACTGAAAGTAACAGAAATCTTTACCCTCGGCCAGTAGAAAAACCTAGAGAAAGGGATACCACACTTATGTAAATAAATATCCACCTTTAAAGGAATATTTTAAAATATATTATGCCCTTTAAAAGGATACATATGAAAAGCTTACAAGAACTAGAAAGGTAAAAAAACAGATATGTAAGTAAAGATAGATTTCACAGGTTAAGACATTGTCCTAGTTCAGCAGCTGGGACCAGTTTATCACTGTGTGGGGGTGATCAAAGCTATGTATTCTACCCCCTCTATTAATTTCCCATGAACTCTTAACAATGGACCATTTGCAGCAGCTGCCCAGGGCACACCCAACTCCTCAGGGTGTAAGCTGTGTGTGAAAGAAGGCTGTGAGAGAAGAGCTGTGATAACTCCCTTCCAGCAAGTCATTAGCACCTTCACACCCAGCCTGAGGGGGCATGTCTGCTAATGGGCCGTCAATGATTCCAAATACCCTATGACTTACAGAGTGAGATTACTCATGGTGAGATTACTCCCACCTTGAGGGAGGTACTGGGCTGTCCCACCTGGACCTGAGGGGATATAATCTTGGGGGTCTGGGGACTTGGAAAAACCACTTGTTGGATCCAGAGGAGGACCCGAACCCCAACAGGAGGAGACCACCACTTTCAACCAGACTGCGACTACCACTCTTGGCCAGACTGCAACCGTCAGCTGCACCAACAGGTTTTTCTCTTCCTTTTACTTTTGGACTTGGGAAAACCACGTGGGGTAACAAACCCCTTTTTGTTTGTGCCCCAGGGTGCTGGGTCATACTTCTGGATTTTGTGGGCTAAAACCCATTTCTCTTTGTGCCATTGCATTTATTGTAACATTGTTACTAAATTGTAACTCTGACTTAAAATTTCTTTTGTGTTGGGTTCATTGCTCCTGCAGGTTTACCTTTAAACCAGCACAGACACACAATGGTAAAAAAACAGTAATTGACAAATGTGATCTGAGCTGGATCCTGTAATGAATAAAAAACCCAACAACAAAATGCCTTTTGGAAATATACAACAGAAGCACAAAATGAAAAAAATATTGCCTGCTAGTCCTGATGCTTAACCCATGCACTAAACCCATCGACTAAAGATCATGTCAAGAACTACGAAGCCAAAGACAACATCTATTAGACACCTACAGGCTATAACCTTCAGGCTATTCTGGCTACTATGCAGTCCTCTGGCAGGTCAAAAAATACACACGTGAAAGTAACTTGCACACATTCTTCTCATTGCAGCTGTATGCTCCCACCCTGAGCACATAAAGGAAGATGAGGAACTGTTTTCTGCCTGAAACTGCTCTGCTGTTCCTGAAATGAAAATGTCTCTCACATTGACACAAAGGCAGGATTGAAGGCATGTTCATTTTGAGCTTATTCTATTCTTCTATATGAAACACTATAGAACTGCACAAGACCCTCCAGCTTCTTTTACCCAGTGGGTAACACTGACTCAGTCAAGTAACATCCACAGCCATTGAGACAGCAGGGTCAGCCGTGACTGGTGGCAGCTGTTGGGAAGTCTGAAAGGATGTAAGCTGCTTAACAAAGTATCAGGTTAAAAACCAAAAAAAAAGGGAATTTGCTTGGGACTATGCCATCAGCTCAAAGCTCATCCCCACCCACTTTGATTAAACTGTCAAAGCATATCCTTTTTAGATTCCCAATACCACAGTGTTTGTCTATGGCTCAGTGACACTGGGAGGAAAGGATTTAGCTGTCTGCAAAACAAACAGAAACAAAATCACAAAGTAATGGCAGGTGATACCAAAGGCTTTCCAGTCAGTATCTTTACAGTGCTCTACAGTGCTCACAAACCTGTGCTGGGAACCAGCCTATAAAAGAGATGCCTATGTTAGCAATGACACCTTGGGTGTGAGAATCATTCTCCACTTATCAACAAAAGGGTAAATCCACCCCACTGATTTCCACAGAGGGTTGTTCCTATTTGTGCCACTGTTCATCAGAAGACAGTTAGGATCTTGCTGTGTCCTTGACATGCTCTGTTCCCTGTCCTTCTCACTAAGTGTAGCACAGCTATTTTCACAGACAAGAGCAGGTGATGAAAAGAAATTTTGATGACTAGAAATTTAGTTAGAAGTACCCTTCTGAGCCTTGGCATACCCCCACCCTCTCCCCAGCCAAACAAGCACCCTGATCTTGGGGCTGGGGTTGGAGGACACATCAGTGTTGTGGGAAGCATCACTGTATCACAAGCCACAGGGCTCAGGAAAGTGGCTGAAAGTGTAGGTCAGACTGGATTAACTGAAGTGGAGCTCAGCCAGAGCTAAACTAAAACTAAGACTGCAGAAAATGCCATTGGATCTTTACTCTTGATCCCTTGTTGTTCTGAAAAGCTGATTACACACATGTGTGAAGATGGTAGATATACCTCTGTGCACAGTTCAGTTGCATTAACAATAATTTTTTAAATGTTGTCATCTACTTGCTATCATTCACCTCCTGGAGCACCTGATTTTGTCAAGTTATCAGATTTAGAGAGGCATTTGGCAATTATATTTCAAATTCAATCCTTATTTCTTTTTAAAATTTACAAGCTCACCTTAACATAAAAATATTCCCTTTAGGGTTTCTTGGCATAATTAGAAACATAAAAAATTATTTCATAGCTGCAGGAAGGCGTGCTTTCTGAGATAATACTGCTTTATGTAAAGACATTATTCAAATACAGTAGCAGTCTCTTTCAAAACACTGGAAGGTTACATCTAGTTAAAAAGATCCTGAGATTGCTTAACCCCTCTGGAGCAAAGAGCTATCACCACCTCCCTGAAACCCACTGCTCCCCTTTTTAACAGTGTGCAGCTGCAGGGTGGAGGAAGGTGTGAATGAAGAGAGAATGCAGCAAGAGAAGGAGCCGTCTGTCATTTTTATGTTGAACCATGTGCCCCCAAACTTGGCATAGCACATGATCACATGGATCAGTAAAGGTACACAACATACAGGTGAGAGGAAACTGGAGTATAGTTAGCCATGACCTGCAGACTGATACTGGTTGCTCTTTCCAAGTGATTTCTATATTGCTATAAAATGAGGGTAGGAGACACTGTGCCAGTATGGGTCTGCATTAGCATCATCCTCTTGGGATGTGAATGACCACACAGACCACAGGAGAACACAAAGCACTGCTTAAGAAGAACTCATGGGCTCCAAGCTTGTCCTTCAGATTTGTACTCACAAAATCCTATTCACACTTACCTGTTCTCTGAAACTTTCTCTGCATCTCCATGTTGCTCCCTCTGTATCCCAGATGCCCACCCCAGCAGAGGAGATGTGTGGCTGTGTGAGGGTTGCAAAGGTGGGCCTGTGCTGCCCATACTGGTTGCACTGTGAGGTGGGGTGGAAAAGAGGGGTTGGAGAAGGAGAGTGGTCAGAGTCAGAGACAGGCAACCTGAAGGGATTAGATCTCCTCTGGAAAGGATTTCAAACGCCCTGGCCACAGGAGTGGTACTATGAATTTTTGCAGAGTCATCCAGTAAAGACTTTGGTAAGTAGTGATTCTGATTAGGAAGTAATTTAGCTAAGAGTATAAAATTGTAGATGTGAGAAAATCTCAAAAAAATCTCTGGAAGCAGCAAAACCCACAGAAACACTTGCAGAACAACAGCTTGAGGTGATCATTGTGGAACCAGGGCCAGCCTGGGGAGGCCATGGCACACTAGTGCCTAACAGGTAGAGCACACCACAAGAAATATTTGACTTTTTAAAGCTCTTCACCAGGTCCACTCTCCTTACTGCATTTAGCAGAGCAGATCAGGCTGGATATTTATAAGATTCTTCCATGAACAAAGGGATAATGGGTGCATTTTCCCTCAGTGCTTGTTCTCCTATTGGAAAACTACAGCATTTAAGGCAATGACGTGGAGTCTTATTTAGCAGCAAAACAGACAAGGTACAAATTTCTCTCCATCGTGTCCTGAAAAGCTCCCTTTTGTTTAAACAAAGAGGACACTGCTTCAAAGGATGAAAGCTCACTAAATCATCCGTGTGCTCTGTACTGCCCTGTCAATGGTTTTCTGTGTGCTATCCTTTAACTGGTCCAGAGTTTTCCTCACCTGCTGACCCGGGATAGATTCAAGCAGATTGGTCTCATCACTACTGGCTTGGGTGTGCAGTATTCTTCAATTAAAGGATGTCTCAGTTGGCACATCAGCTATCGTTTTGCAGCTATCTGTGAATTAACAGCTAAACAGGATGGATGAAGCAATAGAAGTCATTGCTTTAGACCTTGGAGAGAATCATAGTGGAAGGCACCAAAACACGGTACACTGGGCACACCAGCATAGTTTTCCTTCTACAGGATCAGAGTTTGCCAACACCTGCATAAGAAAGTGCTATTTTGAAGAAACTCTTACCCTTCTGCAGTCAGCAGTTTCCTGTCCCAATGTTTACAGCAAAATTGTGCTTTTTTCAAGCTTTTTGAAAAGCCTTTATGGCATACTCCAGAGCAGGCAAGCATAATGCTGAGCAGGCAAGCGCAGTGCTGTCAGTACAGGTGCAAACCAGAGTGGAACAGGAGCAAATGGACCCATTATCATCCTTCAGCCCTTTGCTTCCTTTTATTTAAGTGATGCTTTGTACACATTAAGTATGAAAATGAAGGATTGCAGATATTCTGATTCAGTTTTATTAAGTATTAAGTACGTATTTAAGGCAAGCCCTTGGGAATTTAAAACATCTTCAGACAGAGATTCTTTAATAACTGAGAACAGATTGAATAAGGCACAAAATGACTGAACTAAAAATTGTATGATTAAAAGGAAAAAGACATGGACATGTCTAATTTTAATGAAATCATAGGGCTTCTTACAGCTGTCTCTAAGCTTGAAAATTGAAGGTTTTTCTACCTGATCATCTTGCTTGTACCACAAAAATGTGACCTCTACTTTGTATGTTCATGCCTGGGCTTCTTCAGCAGCCTTAGTAATATTCACTATTCTCTTTTTTCCACCCAGAGTTTTTGCAATTTGGGGTAAGGACTTTTAAACAAGTGATAGGCTGTATTAAAAACATGCTTAACCATACTGTTCAGAATATTTATGACACATTTTATTTTCCCTCGTTTTTAATAGATATTGAGTTGATTTTGTATTAATATCTGGGGGTTTAGAATTATAAGAACAACACATTTAAATGATAAATAGGTGTGTCAGTTTATCTGGTACCTACATTTGCAACCTAAGCTTTTTTTCCTGGGAGAGTGAGAGGATTACAAATATTTTTTGTATGAATTTCCTTAATCATTTTCCTTTTACTTCTAAACCTTCTTTTTGCTATCATCACCTTCCAGATACAAACAGATGCAGCAGTTAGCATTACTGACTATATAGTATATCTGGAAGTAAAAAATTAACCAAGGTGTTTTTCTTAATTAGAGATGTAAAAATGATGTGTTTTAAAGTATGGTGCTAGTCATCCATGTGATCTTAGAAAAGAAGATAGCAGTCTAATTCTGCATTTCTGTGAATTTTCCCAGAAAAATTAATTTCATGAAGTGCCAAGATCAAAGCTTATCTGGAAAGCATTTAAGATTACAAAGATGCCAAGTTCATCCACATCTTCCCTAAAGCAGTTTCCACCACCAAAAAAGCTGGTCTAACATCTCCCTTTCTTGACAGTTGAAGTGTATCCAGATGGTTTACTCCTGAGCTGAAAGATATTTCTATAGCTTTAAACAATATCAAGAGATATTAATATCTTGCTGCCAGCCTGTGGACAGTTTAATAACTCTGTTACTGATGCACTACTACGTGCCAGTGGCTGGTGCTGATGTTGGATGGATAATCATGGTCTGCAAAGGGAGATGCAAGCTATCTTGCTTAGCATACAGCAGAAAGATGCTGAACTCAGAGAGAGAACACCAAAGCTTCAGTCTGGGAGTTGAATGCATCCCAAGGAAGTTAACCAGGGTGTGCCACCTGGAAATAGTCCAGCGTGTCAACTTAGGACCTGAATAGTTTTATTATAAACTACTAAACACTATAAAGCTCTACAGCAAACCTGCTTTATGTTTTCTTCAGGCAACTACTGCTTGATAAAATAACCTTTCTTCCCTGCTCCTGCCCCTCTTCTCATTTCCTCTTTCCAATTACTTTCTTTTTCTTGAAAGTGGTAGATTTTCTTCTCTGCTTTGAATGTTGAGCTGTTTATCTACTTACATCTGTTTTTAAAAAGGAAAATCACTATATTTGAACTGACTGTAAATTCCAAGGCTCTATGTGTATGCTGTATGTAATCCCATTGATTATATGATTACATAGGCAATAAAAAATGAAAATAGGTCTTTTTTGAGTTGAAAATGTGGGGGGAAAAAGGTTAAGAGGCCTGATAAGAGCACTCAAAATGCAGCCAAACCAAGTGTTTTACAGGGTTACCTGATGGGAAAGCAAAGTATTTTCACCTGGCATTGAGTGAGATATCTGAGTGACTGTTATTGTACAGGTAGAAGGAAGGGGTTTCCTTTCCTGTACTGAAGAACATCAGATTAGAAGGATATTCAATACAGAACTTTGTCTTGATCACTGTGCTCATCTGCCAAAGTTGTTCATGAAAATCTGTGCCCTAAAGCATGGGACAGATATTTCCTATTAAATTCTAACTCAATCATGCAAGTCTGAGGGGAAGCAAAACCCCTTTTGATGGTTTAGGATTATTGTGGCATACAGTTCTGCCACTACCTTGGCAGTGCCTTTTCACACTTCTTGTCAGAAGTGGAGACTCTAACATGGGATTTGAATAGATTTGATAATTTATTAAAAACTTTGGCTATAAACCAAGGGATATGAAGTTTTTGCTTTAATATTTTTTAATGTAGCTGCAAAAAGATTGAAACAGCTTTTGAGTTTAGGATGGACCCTCCCTCCAAACAAAATATAAAATTCTGAGTTCACTTAGTGTACCATCCCAACTTCAGCAGTGAAAGGTAGAAAATACTTAGAGAAAACTTATACCAAAGACAGTAAATAAGGCATGAACCTTCCCCTTGCAGCTCTTCCAAGCCTCTGTTGCAGAGATTGTATCCATGCTTTCATTTAGGATATAGCTGGTCAAGTAAGACACCAAAGTTTTGCTGCTCTCGAGGTGTCACATCCAAACAGTAGCACAGCCCAGCTTTGGAAGGTTCCTCTTTGCAACTCAGTGCTGTTCATTATTCACTTGTCTGCTCAGCTCAGCATGCAAAAACTGCAAATGAATAAGGGGACAAAAAGATGAATTCTGGGACCAATAAATGCCTTATTTTTCTAGAATTTGTGAATTTAATCCAGCAGTGAGCTCTGAGACTATATGATCATTGTTTCCTTGAAACAGCAAGGCACAGTTCTTCACTTGCTGCCTGATTTATTGCCCACAAATATGAGTCTGTGTGCAGATATTGTCATCTGATACATTTGTTTTAGTAGTACATATAATATAAATTGACTACTAGAAAATGCATATTTGTTTCACAGCCAAGAGGCAGTACAAAATATATTTCCAGCTCCTCTGTTTATTATTTGTCCTGTTTATTGATATATGAAGCCCAATGTTATTACTCTTACTGAAGTCAATGGGATTACCTGAGCTAAAGAATGCTTTCATTTACATGAGGTTATCAAACTGTACTTTTGCAACCAAACTAAATTTAAGAGGGAGATTTTAGCAGGAGCCAGAGAACAGAACAAGAGGTGAAAGATGACAGAAAAGGGTGATGCTGTTTGGCAGCACAGCAGCAGGAGGGGCAGAAAGCAGGGAGAGCTAGAGACTAGAGACAAGTTTTCAACTAGTCTCCAGGTGTATCCCCTGGGCCCCTCATCACTAGGGTTTTAATGATTACCAGCTATTCTGGTCACTTTGACTACCTTTTGCTTCAGTATCCCAGTTGAAAATCAAGCACGACAACAGCGGGCAATTTTACCTGATTGCCATGACATTCAATTTATGATGCATTCAAATGCTAAAGTGAGCAACCCAAGAAGTCCATGAGGAAAACAATATTTCTGCATTTAGTCCAGCATTTATTCAGGGTGAAGGAAACAAAACAAGAAATATAATAAGACACTTCCTTTGAAAAATGGAATTGGAGACTGCAAAATAAATCAGTCATCACAAATACAGAGAAGGAGGCAGCTTTACACGTATGTATTACCTCACAGTGCCTTAATCATTGTGACTTTGTGCTTTAATTTCATGTCATGTTTTGGGCAAAATATGCATCTATACTTCCATGGCTTCACAGCAACTTAGAATAATGTTTTGTATGTCTCCAGAAAACTGATCTCCAGAGGAACCATCATACCATAGTTCTCAGAAAAGTTCATAAAGTATCAGCCAAGGACTGCTCAGAGCTTGGGAACAAATTGTCACTCTTTGCAGGAACTGGTTCCCAGGGCACCAGCACAGTCCATCTAGTCAACAGGGCCAAGTGCATGTTTGTTCTCTCTGGGGATCTCTCTAGGGAAAAGTATCTGTCTCAGCAGTCAGGAAGGATGTGTTCCAAGATATGTTTAAAGACATTGTTGGATTGTGTTATTTTGTGTTGGATTTTTGTTCATTTTTTAAAAGCCAGATATCAATGACAAAATAGTAAATAGCAGTAGGAGACTCCTGCATGATTTTGAATTTCTCAGACTTCTTTGTTTTAGGAGAATAGAGGAACTATTTTATCTCCCGGAGCCGTGTGCCCTGGCACATATGGTTCTTGTGAGTGTAGTAACTTTAGTAACTTAGTGATGCAGGACAAGTTATTATGCTGGTTTGAGCAAATGAATAGAGAAAAACTTGAAGTACTTGCAAGGTATTCTTACTAAGGGATTATTGTATAAATTAAGGAATTAGATCATTCACTAACAAGTAAAACATTCTATGTAAATATATAGGAATTATGGGTTTGAATATATAAACATATCTATATTTAGCAATGAAAGTGTTATTTATCTAGCAAGGAAATTGAGCTACTTTTTGTCCATTAAGAGAAGCAAGATCAGAGTCAACAGAACATTTATTTTGTGTAGAGCTTACCTACCATTAAATACATTGTGAGAACAGAAAAAACAGTCAAATTTCACAGGAGGGGTCTTAGCCAGGAGGTTGGTTATTTGTTTACACTACATAAGTCTCTATAGTTGGGGCATGCAAATGCTATAAAAATTTGCTAGAGTTTAAATGCCTTGCTAAATGAAAATTTTAAAAGCAACAGAAAAACAAACTAAACCTGCAAATGTTTCCCATAAACTTTTTGATAAAAGCCAGTTTCTGGCAAAGCCAAAGAAAAGTGTTTCTTCCTGGTTTAGACAACGCAGGGAGAATTCAATGGTGAAACTGAACTCCAGGTGTTCACTTAGGGTCCTGATTTAATCCAGAGGTAGGAAGAGAAAATCTTTGAATTGAAAATTGTGTTTGAAGCACCTAAAGCATTGTCTTGATACATGGGTGACTGACATAGCTGTCACTCTGGTCAGCCAGGAATGATGAGGGCCATTGCCCTTCTCTGACATTACCATGGCAAGGGTCAGGGTGATCCCTTGTAGGAGAAGTACTGAGAGCCAGGGAGCTCAGTCAGTTAGGTTTGCTGGCACTGCACCCACAAAGCAATCTAACTACGGGGATGCCTAAACTCTTAACATTCAGGTAGCTTTTAAAATCTCAGCTTCACCATCATCCCCTCTCTTGCATTCTGTTTCTATTCAATTTGGGGTTTTTTCCCTCTCTTAGTTAAACATTTTTTTGTGGTTTTGCAATTTCAAACTTAGCAAAGCCAGGCCAGTTATTCATGATACCTGATTAATGCAAGTGTTCACTGGGAAAGACTTTCCTGCAGCCTGATGAAGAAGGTTTGATGAATTAACAGTCAATCCTTTGAAAAACTTCACTGAATCTAAAAAAAAAAGATGAGGATAACTTTTCCAAAGAAATTTAACACTTTTTATTGGTTTTTTAACTTTTACCAGCATTTATAAAGGTCTCTGGCAACAGAGGAGGATGAGAGGTGGTTGCTATCTTTGCAGCAGAATGCTCAGATCCATGAGCACCTTTGGGTCTGATCTTGCACTGATCAAGCTAATCCTCTTTTAAGGTAAGGTGACAGAATTTTATTTTCTATTCTGTTTTCCTTTTTTTCCTTTCCTTATTTTCTGGTGTGAAGTATATGATCTAATCATTTCCCACTCCTGAGAAGTTTCCTTCTTTTATGTGTTTCCATTTGCTCTAGCAATATGTACTTTCCTGTGACAACTCGCAATACCATTTTAAATTGTGGTTCCGGTTCAGTGAAATGCTCCAGTGTTGAACTGCTCTCCCATGCAGCAATACCTTAATATGCTAATAGCTGAGCACTTGTGTGAACACTAGTAGTCAAACGAAGCAATCCAGAAAAATAATTTTTTCTTAGGCAATGAATTGCTTTTCTCCTTGCTATTAAAATACAGCTGAAAAGCAATGGTAAAGAATTGTAATAATATTACATTTTCCATAGTGCTTCGGGAGATTTATAATGGTAAATTTTAACTCTGACATTTCAAAATGCCCTAAAGTTTTCACTAGAAGCTAGAAGACAGCCATTGTTTCAGCTTGGAATGGCCAAAATCAGAAAATATTTCTGAAAGGTACTATGTAATGTATTTTCTTCTATTCTAAAACTCCAGGTATTTTGATTTCTGTAGTGAGGACTTCAGTTAAAAGTCTATCTTCTTTCCTAAATATAGATAATAAAACAATTAAGAGCATAATAAAAATGCAACCCTGAGTCCTCTTGCTCAGTGGTGAGACATATGGTTTGTATTTTCCTGGTATTGTCAGCATGATTTGGCTGGAATCAGTCAAAGCTGGTGAAATACTGCTATCCACTTGGTGTGGGAGGGAATCAGGAAGTGGAAATTAGAATTTAGAAGAAATTTAAAAAAACAGCAAAACCAAAACCAGACAAATCCCACAGTTTTTTACCTCAATCTTGCAAGCCTGCGCTGAAAACGAAGCATTGGCAAGGAAATCACCATTCAAAGTTACGATGTTTTGGTTTTACTCTGTGACACTGGGAAGATCAATTCTTCTCTGTCTCCAGCACACTTCCTGTCTTTCTAAATTGTCCCTTCTTCAGTCAGTATCTCTTGTTAGGTGCCATCCAAATAACATTATCCATCTTCTTTGGCAACTTCCTACACAAAATAAAAGTAGCTCATAAATGAAATACTAAACCAAAATAAGGCTTAAAGGATTTTGTGTCACACAGGACATGAAATTACTCTCCTCTCAATTGTGTTAGTGATGCTTAAGAAATCAGTAACACTCCACCAGAGCAAAATAGATATCATGGAAGAAGACAATTACAGTGAAGCCTCTTTACTGCTTTTGCTTTTCATCACCTTGTGATACAACCCCTGGCCCCTATTTCTCTGTGCCTCTCACAAGAGGGGCACAAGTCTGAACATGCTCTAGAGAGGTCTTACAAGCTCTGTTGCAAGAGATGCAGGGAAGTTGAATATTTTGGCTAGTTCTTGCTTGATTTATTAAATAGTTTGATTTTTTCTTATATTGAATTTTGTTGAAGGGTGCAAAAGCATATGCTCTCGTTCACTCCCTATCCAAAGGAAAGCAGCCAAATTCATTCTCAGTCCACTCACTTGAAGCACAAAGCCAGGTTCTTTTTGTAGTTCTTTGTCTTTTTTTAAAGCCAATTGTTTGCTTCTGCCAACTTGTAATTGCACAGAAAGCTTGACGTCTCTGAGTGTGAAAGGAGGTTTTCTATCATTATTTCTAATGGCTGTTCTCCTCTGTTGGTGATTATTCATTTACCTCTGATGTTCACGGCTCTTGGCAGCATCTGCTAGAAGACTTGCAGCAGTTCGGTGTTATTCCCTATTTGTCGTTCACAGAATCATTTGTTTTCTGTTCCAGGAAAACATCAACATCTTAATGCAATTTATTCTTGTGATTAATGAGAGAAGTAAACCCGTACATTTTTCTAGTTTACGCTCATTTTATTCCATAAGCTACACTTGTAAGTATTCAAGAATATTTGAATTGAAAGCACACCAGGAAATTTTAATCCTCATGTGGAAAAGAAAACATTTTAGTTGATTAGCCTCACTTTTTCCTATTACTTGCTACAGGAAACAGAGATATTATGGAAAAGAATTTCACAATAATCAAGTAAGTTTGACAAAGTGATGTTTTGTTTCCATGTGCTCACTGTGATGCACGAGGAGGCAGCTGGCTTTTCTCTGCCATGAGCAATAGGTCTATCACTGGGCAACATAAATCACAACACCTTTGTGAATTCCAAGACTGTGCCGAAAACACCATCATCAACTTCAGAGACTAAAATTCACATTTCCTAACTAGTCCATTTTAAAAGTTCATTTAGTCATATATTCTTTTTCTCCAAAGGCTTTAAATTGTTACTTAGTAAGTGTGAAACAGGTCAGAATCAGTTTGAGGCAGTGCCGTGGACATCAGTGGAGAGATATGTATTTACAGAATATACATTTGATCCAATCAGTACTGATGAAAGGTATCAGAAAGGTATTTTAACTGGTATCCTGACACCCTTCAAACTTGGATGATGCTCTGAAGCTGTAAGAGTCAGCCATCCTGCCTGCCTTTGGCTTTAGTAGACAGGTTTTCACTTAAAAGGAAGATAATTTCTTTGGGCCTTAAAGGCAAAGCTTTTAGCTTGAATTTTTAGCAGGAAGAACTTAACTGCCTCTCACTGAATAAGTAATGATTCCATACATCTTAATCAGAGTATATGTCCTTCAGAGACTGAAGGTCTCTGAAATTTCTCCTGCGGCCCACTTATAACATCATTTTGACAAAGTTCAGCACTTGTTTGGTACCATAAAAATTGCAGATGCATTTCAGCATCATCTCCCTTATGCTTTCGGTGAAGGACATAAAGTTACCAGCCCAGACATCTTTTCTGGTATGAATAGGTATCAAATGTATAATTTCTGACAGCAGATATACTCATTATTTACTACCTCCTTTCTTGCATAGTCTGATATGGTATGGAAACAGGAATGGGTTTATACTGTGTTCCTATACAATTGGCATCTTTGGCCTGATTTCTCCATGACAATGGAAGTATACATTCAAGGACAAACTCTACTGCAAAGATTTTTAAGAAGACAGTTGTTGAAAAATAACTCAGTTTTCAATGTTTTGTTCATTTTGCTAGGAGTCTAGTAAGTAGCAGAGGTTATCAAGGTACCATGGATATGGTCACCATCAACTTCTGAATCCAAAGTGCTGTAAAAGAAGCTAAAAGCTCAGTAGCCCAAAAACTTCTCTGAAAAAATAGGCAGTTCTGTACAGCAGACAAAAATCCTGTAGCTTCAGTAGGGGAGAGTAGATTTGCTTCTGGATGAAAATTCTCATTGTAAAATGTCCCCCAGGACTGATACTGTGGGTATGACTAAGAGGTTTAAAAAGACATATTTGACCATGCAAGTGAGTAATCCATCACTTGCCTTCCCACAGTTTTACTGCTACTAGTGAGCCTCATATGGGTCTTGCTGATATGTGATATAAGGTTCTGGTAACTTTGAGTAGGTTTTTCTAAAAGGCTAGATAATTTCGTGCAGTCATTAACCACCTCTTGCTGCTTGGCATGCTGAAATAATAAGGGTAATTGAATATCACTCTTCTGGGTATCCATTAATTGCCTGCAGGGCTCAGGAAGGATGTTTCCTCCCTGTACACCACATAGCATAATTGGATAGGTAATAGGCATTATGGGAGCCTTCCACCTTCCTCAAGAATATCAGTGAAGAATGTAAAATATCAAGTTAGATGAACAAATTATTTAATCCAGTATGGCAAGCCCTCTGCTCCTGCAGTGCCATGGTGAGCAACTGGCTCAATTGCAGATATGCACTTGCCATTGTGTAATGAGGTCCTGAGTATCCCTGCTCACTATTTTTAACCTGAAATGCCAGCAAAAGCCAACTTCTCAAAATGCTCATTTCTATGGCAACCTCCATCTAAAGTATTGCTCAGTTGTGAATTAAAATGTATTTATGCTTAAACGAGATCCAGGAGTGACTATTTCTGGTTTTATAAACACACCACCCCCTGAATCCCTTTAATCTTCTCTGTGTGCTGCTGAATGTCAGGTAATGGAGGGCCACAGTGTGAGCTCAATTATTTTAAAATCTTATCAGTGTAATTGGGCAGGATGAGCTGTATTAGTTTGCCAAATAGGACTCAACACTTTGAAGTTATTTACTAGTTTTTATATTCTTCCAAATGCAATTAATTGCATAACCATTAGAAATTATTATTAATTAATGGGGTTCCAACATAATTGCCTGTGATAGACACCCCCAAATGAGGCCTTTGAGATGACTGAAAAGTAGGGAAGGGGATTGCTACCATGAATACCAAATCTCCTTGGCAGACTGACTCTCCTATAAATCATGTTCAGGAGTGATTAGGAAAATGGCCCATGCTAAAGATAACTCTAGAGCATGCACTGCCACACATATAGCCTCAGCATGGAGATGTGGTGTGTCATTAAATCAGAACAACCTTGGTGAAAACAGGACTTTCAAAAAGCTATCTACAACAATGACCTTAGTACTTTCATCTGCCTTAAACAGCCATTCACCGACTTCAACATATGTCTGTCCTTCAAACTCTTTTTTACTAGCTAAGCATTCTTCAGTACAATTTCAACTGACTGGGGCTGAAAACTTTCCATGTAACAAGTCATTTCCTCTGTGGTTGTTCACCAACAACCTGTGCCTGTGCTTGTCAGTACACTGCTGCTCTGTTTTCTTCCCTTCACCAGCAAAATAGTCTCCTCCCAGGAAAGGTAAGGTCATCAAAGATGCACTCTGGGCTGTTCTGCTGGCTGTCCTGTTTTCTTGCAGACAGCGATGTGGAAGCCACACAAAATTATATCACTGACCATTGCTGAATCAAAGTCCAAGAGCAGAGTGGCTGTTCTGCCATTAGAAGTGCCATTGTTTATAGCAGCTGTAAACCCTGAATGCCTGTGCTTATCTCAGGTCCTGAACTGCCTTGCTTGCTAGAACAGCTGTTACGATCCTGACCAATTTCCTGACATGTGTCCATTGTGCATTAGCAGGATACTGTTCTTATGATTAACATTTTCTGGAGCAAGCATTCATTCCATATTCATCACTTGGGCTGTCTAGGGAGCCTCTGTTTCAGCAGGATGAGTACATGAACCAGGCTCCATCAATAGTCACTGATTATTTTGCAAGGACACTGAGCACACCTGAGACTCAGAAAGTGTATCCTAGATAAGCAAATTCAGAAGAAACTGGAAATTTGTGGGTTTGACCAAAATATAAGCTATAGGCAGATCATATCCCTTCCACTTGCTACCTGCAATACAAATAGGTTTATACCAGGTAAAGGATAAGATGAAGTGAAATTTATTTTCAAAAAATTATATTAGTTGAATATTCATTTTTAGCTACACTTTAATGTCAGGATCCCCTGCTGTTTCTGCTGGATTCTGCTTTTCTTCCGTCCTTCACTATGGGACAGTGTTGTTATACACAATTAAACACATTTCCAATTTGTGCTCCTGAGACTGTGGCAGCTGTACCTCAACAGAGGGTGAAGACAGACCAGATGGATAGAAGGTGAAGTGCTGTCAGTCCTTTGAGATTGAAGATGCCACAGAAATGCAAACAGAACCTATAGTTTATAACAGAAAATAATGTCCTGACAGCCTGATGAAAGACTGATCAGAAGCTCCTCATCCTCCCAAAACTTAAGTTCGGCTAAGATTGATATGACTGCACTGTCAAGTGCTTCATCTTTTTTATCCTTTTTTATCTTTTCTTTTTTTTTCTTTCTTTTTTTTTTTAATGAGAGACCAAACCAATATAATCTGAATGAGGAAAGTCACCTTCACTAGTGCTCCATTTCATTTTCTTCGAGCAATAGAAAGGTAAATGAAAATTTCATTTTAAAAACATGAAAGAGGAAAATTTTCATGAAGGTAGAAAAAAACCTCTTCAACAGCCCCACAAGAAAAACTCTTTAAATTCCTAAAAAATGAAGCCATACAAGACAGGATGCTCAAATCCATATGTGGGGTCTGCTTTTTTTTTTTCTTCAAATACCAATAGAAACTGCCATGACTTAAAAATTCAATAAATGCATAGCAAGAGGGGAAGCAGAGAGGAGAGACAGAAATGAAGTCAAGATAATTTGGAGAAACCTTAAGAAAAGAATACGAATGCTGTTCTTTTAGAACTCCCAGTTCTCCATGTTAGCAACAAAAGAAGGTGCTGATGTGTAGATCAACATTGAAATCCATTACGCTTCTGGCAAAGCACTGCTATTAGCATTATCCTTTACTTGTTGCTTTTTACACCGTATCAATTTCACATGTACATGTTGCTATTTCTTACAGGCCAGATGTTGCACATCAGAAGCAGTGTAAAGTCCTGTGAGATCAATGAAACTTTTAACATGAACCAAAAAGCAGGACATCACTATGTTTCCATATGTTAACCTTTATGATGCTGAGCAAAGCAACCAACTGGGACTGGGTATGAACACCCTGATTCCAGTGGTAAAAGCTTGTTATGGTTTCAGCCAGGTGGGGCCTAAATTTGGGTTTTAAAGTTTGGACTAGGCCTGAAAATTGTCAGGTGAC
>JAWWEV010000115.1:49362464-49381203 GCA_035583235.1 Hafferia zeledoni | reverse complement strand
TTTAGCTGGTTGGGGGGGAAGAACCCTTTTTCACTCTGTCTTGGACAGTTGGCGTTTTGCCAGCTCAACCCAAGACAAAGCTCTTCACCTCACCAATTCTAGCCCAGCCAGGAGCAATGAATTGTGTGAGTATCTGCTCCCCTGTCAGGTTTACAGATCTACCCTTTGTGTATATATTACAGCAAAGATTTCCAGTCAGCCAGCTTGACATTTTTCTATGAATTGACTATGAAATGGTACAGATAAAGGGCAGTATGCCAAGGAAAGACCAATTCACTTGCAGCAAATATTGACTGAAACAGAATATTTCAGATTATGAGGGGCTCACTGGAATTTTTCCATAAGCACCTGAGACACACTCAGCATTTGCAATCCCAGCATTCCCACCTGCTTTACAGCCATGCCTCCAGACCCAGCAGCAAGAGGAGCTTATTGCACTGTCTGCTCTCTAGACAGAGAGCTGTGAAATTGACCTTGCCCAAAACTATACAAAGAAATTTGTGTTTCTACGGGTTCATATTTTTACTCAGTTAGGGAGAAATAAAAGAAACAATGGAAATAAATCCTGCGCTGAGGAGCTCAGTGACCTGAAATCTTCAGGGAGACGGGATGACCAAAGATGGAGGAAGCCTCCTCTCACCCCACTGGGTGCCCTGAGGACAGGTAGCACTGGTACTGTCTGCACTGTCAAGTGAGATCAAGACAAAAGTGCTTTTAGGTGGCTGTCTCAGGAACCTGACCCTTCCACAGAGAAGTGTTTTCCCTGCAAAAGGTTATCGGAGCTCCCTGAGGTCTCTTGTCAAGATGTCCCCAGTGGAGGGCTAATAACAGAAATTATGTGATATATGCAGGGGAGGTTTGCCCTTCCTCCATTTCACAGTAACTTACAGATATTATAAAGTTAAATACTATGATGAGAGAATGCATTTTTCTCTTGGGAATATCTTGTGGGGAAGTAGAAGAGAATATAGTTTAAGGAAATTTGCCAGTTACGATATGGCTACTTGCAAAGTGGGGCAGTTCCGTGGTGTAAAGGAGAGCACTCCTGACTCTGAATCCCACGGTGCTGAGTCTCAGTAGGGACCGTCCCCTGGCAGTTCAAGCCTCCCTGCCATTCCATCCCGTCAGATCTTGGATGCTCAGCAGGGTCAGCCCCGGTCAGTACCGGGTGCTGTGACAGTCCCGAGGGCTTCACTGTCACTGTCCAAGCTCGCTCGGCCGTGGCAAATGGACCTCAGGACTTCAACAGTGGGGCCAGTTCTGCGCATGCTGTGCCTCACCTAAAAAATCCACTGCGCAGGCTGGAAGGGCACGTGGGGAGAGCCCTGCCCAAATCTTCATGCTCAAAGTTTGGTCATACATACATGCACGTGCAAGGTAAATGCCTACTCTTTACCAAGTGCAAAAACATTATGATACAGTATAGAAGGAAGGCCAAAGACAAAGGCAAAGTCTAATCACCCAGAAGGTATTCTTAAAAAAAAGGATCTTATGTGGATTTCTGTATTTCCCCGATATCATGTACGTTTTTCAGTCAGCAAGACAAAGAACAACATAAAAACCCAAGAAAAAGCAATTTCTCTTTGGGCCCATATAGGAACAGCAGATTTTTATGAATATGTGAGTGACAGGCTTTTTTGTTAGGTTCTCATAAACATCAGGATCTGCAAACCTAGAGCCCTTTTCCCCACACTTTCTTGGGAACACTTTGACAGAGTTGCTAAGCCACTAACATACATTTGAGTGTTCTCATAGTTTCTTCTCCTGATGTATTTTGCCTCACTTTCTAAGTCTCTCATTTCCTTTTCAACCTGGTTTATCAAGCTATCCCATTTTTAGACTGCTGAATAGCAGGGGATTTTTTTAATTCCTCTTTGCCTGCCTGCCCATACAGGCAGTGGGGCAGCAGGGTGGGCAGGCCTGGGCATTCCACTGCCCTCAGAAATGTGCTGGGTGGCGGCTGAGCAGCACTTCATCACAGTATCCCAGACATATTTTGTGATGACTCTCAAAACCTTGCTCGTATAAGGAGACTACTGTGGCTTTTTTTTTAAGCATGAGCCTGTCTCTGGTTTTGTGCCTGCCTGTGACAGCTAACATTTCTATAAGCTCTGCCGAAGGCTAAGCCCTGCAAGCAGCAGCAGGGCTTGCTGCAGTGACCCAGGGGCTCCCCACCACAGCTTCACTCTGGTTTGCTCCCTGCTCTTCTCCCTGAGGGTAATAGATGCCCCAAGATAGGAGCCTGGACTGCCAGTGCTCACACCACTACTGCAATGGGCACTCACCATCTTGGGCACAAGGTATTTAAAACTCATCTGCAGCTCCAGGTCTGCTGTGAGGCTGCCCTCAAACCTGCTCCTCTGGCACAGAGGCACTTCCCAGCAGGAGGCCATAACCTGTCTGTGCAGAGCAGAGCTCTCCCAGATTGCAATGAACTCCAACAGCAACTGAAAAATCATCTTTCACCTTGACATCCACTTTCAGGTCATGATTTTGTATATCCTGTTTTTCATGAATATATTTCCTGAGGGACTTCAGCCTAGTTCAGAATTCCCCCACTGTGGCACAAGCTGTTTGAGGGTGGCAGGTGAGCAGTGTTGGAATGGCTGCAAAGACACTTGTCCTTTCCTGTTTCCCCCCCTCAGGAGCTACCATTGTTAGAAAACCACCAGCAAGCTGGTGTTTTCTATGATTATCTGCAACTTAGTTTTTCCCTTTAATTTTTATTTAAATTGTTTGGACATTTAGGGAAAAGAAGAAAAGACAACAGAAAAATCAAATTATTTACATTATAAACCTATAGTGTTTTTCCACTCTGAATTGTAGTTTTGCTAGCAGTACTTGGGTGTCTTACATGGGCTAAGTAAGAATGGGAAGAAAGGAAACATTTCCAATGTAATAAGGCAGCACCCAACCTTTCCTTTTCTGTGTTTTTTTTTGCTAGCAAATATTCACAAGTTGTGGAATAAAACAGGGATTGCACATAGACACTTTTTTTTTTTTTTTTCCTCTCACAACAGAGACAGCCTCAGAAGGAACTGAGATCCAAAAACCCCCTTAGGTTTCTGGGGTGACAGTGCTGCCAGCATGGAGCACTTCCACACATTGCATACATCAGCCACCAGGGATGGGATTTACAGCATTGCAGATTCCTTAGAGTGTAGGCTTCAGAGCACAAATACCACTTTACTGGCTGTGGCTATCTCAAATGCTGATGTAAACATATGCTACTTCTCTCATTTCTTCTGAAATACCAGACTTTATTGTGATCTCTTTTGCATAATAGCCTTCTTGTAAGAATGTTTGCTTTGGGAATGAGCATAAAATCTTCAAATGCCTTTACCAAAAAGCTCTAGGCTAGCCTGCAACATGGTGGGATCAAGTCACCCAATTTCTCCCCAGCCCCAGCATCATGCCAGAACTGTGCCAGTGTGCCAAAGAGAATTCAAGTTTCATTGTGCCAGAGAGAGGGAAAGCACAACAGAGATGTTGATGGTGGGATCTGAATACCAGAATGCTTGTTGTTGACAAGGAGCCTGGTATGGTGTCCTTTCTGCTCTCCAGGATGTTTCTGGCCTGTTGAGAGTCTGTAGCACAAATTTCCTCCACAAGCTACATGGTTCAGTATCTAGGGCCACATCCTGGGAAGGACAGTTTTGAAACATTTTGGGTAGAAGAGTGTCCTAGAAGCCTAGGGTCCCATTTTGTAAGCCAGTATTTTAAGACCTGAATAATTATAAAGAGCACTACAAGCTATCATCCATGCCCCACTATCCTGAAAAACAAGGGGGAATCAGCAACTTCATTACAAAGGAGAGCTGTCTCCTCCGGGGATGATGCTCTAGATCCCAGACAGGTTCAGGTACTTATCAGATGTTCTCTGATAAGCTTTGGGCAGGCATCAGATTTGCCTCTGACATCTGATTTTCTGTTAGGTATCTCCACGTGTCTCCTCAGTCAGCAGGAATATTTGGGAGCCGGAACACCCTACAAGATAGCCTAAAACTGGTCCCTAAAAACTCTAAAACTTATGTAGTTTGAGCAAAGTTTTAGCTGCTAATTAAAAAAGGTTATTAAAAAACTTCTTGCTGCCTGTTCTGTAGCTGGGCTATTACAACTGCAGGTCACATACTCAGAAATAAAGCTCTGGGGAAAGGGATGGAGATTGGGACAAGGACCTTAGGAGGCATTAATCATAAACATGACCCTTATTCCCTTAAATTATCCACCATTACTTCTAACCCCTTTATCTGTGCATACATGGGTCAGGATTTTTACAAATAAAATAATTCTCCAGAATTACATTGGTGCAAGGACCAGAGGAGCCATGCAAGCAATGCTAATGTGATGATTGCTTTCACTTGGGTGCTTAATCACCTAGAAGCAGCATTTGGTGCGTGCAGGATTCTTACACCTCCAGGCCTCTGTGAGATGGCCAGATGAGTGTAGTTGCTCATTTTCCTCTTTGTGTTGGTGGCCTCTGGCCATGGGCAGTAAACAAATGCAAATCAAAGGTAAGCAAGAGTTAAAAGAATGAAAGTTATGTGGGAACGGCATGCCTAGCTAATTTAATAACTTAATAAACCTAATGGGTTTTGAGGTGGCAGATAACAAACAGGGATAGAGGGGAAAAGTTTGTCTCAAGGAGAGCAGAGGTTTAGAAGTGACATTTTAAACCTCTACACCTAAATCAAGGCTTGGAGCAGGGAGTTCCACTTTAAAAAGAAACAAAATTTATTTCACTCCACAGCAATACTGCTGGAGCCCTCATGCTCAGCAAAGCACTTGCAGGTGAGCTACTGTTTAGGTTTGGGCTAAGATTTTTTTTATTCCCAGTGGAGTTCGTCAAGTGCCTAAGATTCTGCTATGTCTGTGTGCTTAATAGAACACATGTTCTCTGGTGGAGAAGGTAGAGATCAATTCCACTCTTACTCTTCCAGTACAAAAACTTGGGGATATGAAATCCACTGCAAAACAAAGAAAATAATGTGGTTATTCCTCCAGTACGTGGCAGACTTGTGGAGTTTCTTGCCAGAGGCTACTGTGAATGCTTGAAGTTTATGCCCACAAGAGGCAGAACAAGCACTTGAATATAAGTTACTGACCAGAGAAATTACACGAGCTCTGGAATTCCCTTGAGCTACAAATGGTCTGAGACTGGGGGCAGCACAGTACCCTTGATATTCATTCTGGTCTCACTCTGCCTTGGGGTGTTGGGCTGGGGGGACCTCAGTGTGACCTCATGCCACCTCTCTCTTATTGAACCACTTTGTGCAGCTATGGTCTATGGGAGAACAACATTATTAGCCTCACTTTAGGAGGACTGATGGAAAAATCATGCTCAGCTACCTGTATCCAGATTCTTCAGTAGGGAGATTTTTATCTATTTGCTATGATTTCTGCACATCTCTTCAAAGTGATTCAGAGCCATGCAGAATTGACACATGGTTTTGTGTTTCTCCCCACTGAGTTAAAGAACTGTGAAGAAACAGGTAAAAAGAAGCAGCTGTGGCACTGAAGTAGGTACAATATTGATCTGGTTCTTGGCACATCTGGAATAAGCACTTACCCAGATAGGGTAGAGAAGGACATGTAGAATAAAAAGTCCACAAATCAAAGCATTTTCCTCAAAATTTCTGTAGTTTTTGAGTCTGTTTCAAATGGCAGGAGTAGCAGGGGCAGAGAGCAAGCAGAAAAATACAAATGTGTACAGACAAGAGAAAAATCATGCTCATGTATAACAGAAATATTGCTAAAAACTGCAGACTCTCTCCAAGACACCACAGAGCTCATTTGTGTTTCCAGCCTTTATGTATCTGACCCATACACCGTCATTCTTGAAAACTCTGATCTTTGATAGGTTTGCTCTTCATTTTATTTGTTTTCCAGGGAGGCATGTGGCACATGAACACAGATGCTCAGACTACTCTGTTGGTATGCACAACACAGTTGTCAATATTGTTTGTGTAAAGAAGTTCTAACACCTATTATCACCCAACTGCTTGAAAAACAAAGTGATTTCACTTTACCACGTTACACAGCTTGTTTGAGTCAGAGTCAGGTAACAAGAGAATGTCCTTATCCTTTTCTAAGGGCTCACAATTGATGACATTTTCTGGAGGTATTTCAGTGGCAGCAAAGCACCAATGTAGAACATGTTTCATCAAAAATCACAGTGGAGAATGCAGCCAAGCACTTAGGCACCAAATGTAAAGTTTTCAACTTGAAATCCCTGGGACTATTCTGATACTTAAGTTTCCTCAAGCTGTGTGTGTTTTGTTAGATCAATTTATATCGAAAGGAGGTGTGCCCTTAGCAGAGCCTTTCAGAGTGCAGGAGAATCAGGCAATCAGCTACCCAAGTCCACTGCTAAAAAAAAGAGAGGAAAGATACATTTGTCTGCATAAGCACGTTTTGTTTGACTTTAACAAGTTTTTCCAAATGATTTTATCTCCTGCCTTGCCAAATGAAAAGCAGTTAACAGCAGGATAAACATTCTGGTAACTACTGCATTTCTCATCAATGTCTTTTTTACAGGTGTGGGAGTTTTTTGCAAAGCTTTTAACACAGTGAACCCTGGATCTTCACAGCAACACAAAAACATAACAATTTCAGAAAGAATTTCAAGCCTAGCTATTTTTTATATTATCTGTGCTATTCAAGAATACATTTCATTGGAAATACAAGACAGTAGTTAAGTAAAAATAAGTTAACTGCACATTCTAAGTTTAGTAATACTCCAAAAAACTAGACTTAACAGCACAGAAATTACCCTATAGATACCATTTACATCAATTTCTGATATGATTCTTTGGGGGATTGATTTTTTTTTTAATTTTTAAATCAATGTGCCACTGAAAGACACCTTGAAATTACAGCTATTTGGGAAAGCAAAATAAAACCATGTTTATAGCTGAAATTCAGTTATTGATTTCAGCTCCATAAGCAGAAATACACAAATGGCACAGCTCAGCATTTTCTAAAGTGTACTCAAGTCATGTTCCCAGCAATCAAGAGAGACCTAATCAAATTTTTTCCTCTCAAAAATAATGATCTTGGCAGATTTTGTTAAATAGCTTGCCAGGCCTTGCTGTTCCCAAGGGTGTTGTGTGCTTTTGGATTGCTGGGTGCTGAGATGTGTTTGTGCCTCACTGCTGCATTTCCTCAGTCCCTGTGCTTGTGTCTGCTGACTGCTGAATGAGATATTTCCAAGACCACTGAAATAAGAATGACAATGTGACCGTGGCTGTGGCTCTTTTACCCCCTGGGAACAGGCTCTGTTCACACCTCATCCCTGAATCTCTGCCCTGGTTCATGGCTATTTTCCAGCCACTCTTGGTTGACACAGATCTCCCTGCGCTGTCTCTCCTCCCTGTCCTCAGCCTGTGCCATCAGCCCTCACTTTCTGCTCTGCTTCTTCTTAGGTGGCATGAGAGCTCAGGAAGGCAGGACACTTGGCCACTTCCTCTTCGTTATTTCAGTAGACCACTCCTTTCCTCAGTTTACATATTTTCCTACTCCTGTTTCCACATCTTCACCTGGTAGTCTAGTATATCTAGTTATTGCTTTACAAAACATTTTGCAGTTCTTTGCATGAAAATTGCAGCAAAATAATGCATTTTTTTAGTATTTAGGGAGAGTAGAAAATGTCAAAAATTCAGAGCAGCATTTTCTATTGTTGTTGCCCATAGCTAGGTATCTACATAAAACTTAATTAAAAACAAAACAACCAAACAAACGAAAAAAAACCAAACCAAAAAAAGAAGAGCACCACAAAAAAGCCCCCAAACCAAACTAAGACCACCTCACAAATGAGATCTTCAGTGGTGCTAAGAATACCCTACCATGATTGCTTTCCTTATTCTTTGAAGGGGACTCTTGGATGGAAAGTGCCATATAATGCACCAAGAAAACTACACTAAGTCTGACTAAGAATGACATGCATCCTTATTCCAGGTAAGTAAGATATCTTGGGTGGGAAGCAGGCATGATCCTGGTTCTTATTGCTAGACTGAGTGTTGCCTGTGAGCACCATCAAACTGCAACACTCACACGTGTGCCAAGAAAGTACGCTGGGACATGGACAAGTAACTCAGTGACATTTAAGATCATCATCCTTTAAGATCATAATTTAGACCATGGAATTCCAAATTACCTTTAATATTGTCTGATCAAGAGTTCACAGGCACCCCTACAGCCACTGTGAGTGGAGGTGCTGCAAAAAGCAGTTGTCCATTTAGTTACTGGTAGGGGACTGAGGTTGAGCATCCTTTGTGTCATGTTAATAAACTGAGTAAGTCAAGTATAGAGATTAATTAATCCATTTCACCTGTAGAGCCTAGCTGGTGCCAGGGCCACTGCTACTCAGTTACAGATTCCCATTCTGGCACTCTGGTTGTCAGCCCAGGTGGTGTGGGGTAAAAGACCTTTAAAAGATTTTCCTGTTGCAGCAGGATGCATGTGAAGAAAAAGTCTCCATCAAGATGTGTACTTGTTTAGACTTCCACCTGGAGCTATAATTTAAGCATAATATAAGTGATGCCCTTCCCATTAGCTCTTCTAAAGCATAGCCTTATCGATCCTATTTCAGAACCACACATCTCCACGCAGAGGATTTATGTGACTGTCAAACCACAGGGCACCAGCCACCACTTTTATGCTCATGAAGCTTCATCAGCTTGAGTATGCTCCACAAGTAAGCTCAAAAGATGGTATCCAACTGGTCTGCGTTCTTGAGAACTTTACCTTTCCGCATTTCTTTCTTTATGCAGCTAAATATTGCAACTGCATTTTAAGCTTAAACAATTTGGTGGTACCCCTTTAACTGGTTAGGGAACTTTAAACACCTTCTCTACTTTTATCTAACATATTGATTATATTTTCAAGTGAATTGTGATATTTGCTTTCCCACTACAAGATATTTTTTCCCTTTGACATTAGCTAGGATTATTCTTTTTATATTTTTGCCTTTCTCTGAATGCAATCTTTATATTCATTTTTAACCTCTGTGTTTATGTATTTTATTGAATTTTTGAAGATTAGATTAGTTTTCAGCATCTGATTTGTTGCAGTGACTTTGGGCTGGCTGCCCAACTTAACCATGGCTGCTACCCTTGGATGATGGCCTGACCATTAATTATTTCCCTGCTGAAACTGCATTACCACAAAATAAATTTTGTTATAATGACATTAAGCAAAGACCACAGAAACCTGCCCAGCATTTTAAAGTTCTTCTTGGCAGCTGTTTTATGCTTTTTCGTCACATCATCTAAATCAAGAACGAGATATCATTTAATATTTTACCAGCTCATGAATAAATAGGCCTTCTATTTTCCTTGATGTAAATTTAAAAACATCAGCATTGAAGTAATTATCAACTCAGACATTATGCTGCAATCTTTATAAATTCAATCTCCCAAATAAGACAACATATTTAAGCACAAAAAGATTGAATCATATTGGGCTAAGTTAGTTACAAACCCTAGTTTAGAGGGTGTAACAGTTCTTACTTCACAAGACAATTCTTAATATGTAAAAAGGGTTCAATAAAATCCTCATTACTCAGCCTTACAAATGCGACAATTTTTAGCCTCAAATGTGTTTGTAAACCAGTTAAGACTGGAATGAAGGACCTTGAGGTGAAAGGGTGCAGCAAGACAAAAATACTTCTAATTAAGAACGAACACCCCATAGGTTCACTGTTAGCACAACTGAAGTGCCAACATGTTCGTTGCTTATATCACAACCATGTAATTATGCTAATATATGGTAATGTCATTGCCCTTGAAAATATTGCTTTCCTCTATTAATTTAGGATGGAGATCAATTATGAAGTCATGTGGTTCGGTCTTGCTGTTGGTGATGTCATTCTGCTGCTGAGAAACAGAAAAAGGATTAATTCCTTTCTATTTCCACCATTCCAAAGTCTGCTCCCTCACAGCAGCCCCTTTCCCTCCAAGCTATATTCATGTGGAAAATAAAACACATATTTTCTCCAGCAGAATGTTTTTAAAGAAGTAACTGCAGAGGTGATTTACCACTGAGAATGTAAACAGAGCTGGAGACAGTCAGCTATATCCTATCTTTTGCTACATTAATCTAATTCCATTTTAGCTAAGGGCAGCCTGATGTTCATTATCCTTCAAGAAGGTAGTTCTTGCTTGCCAAATATATGCCTTTCCAGTAGTTATTATGCTTCTAAATATTTCTTCACTGTTTTCTGCTGCACAGTGTAAAAGAATAATTTTTTTTTATAACTTCATCATTGGTTTGAAACATCTCACTGCAATTTAATGATGAAGAATAAAAGGAGCAACAGGGTAATACAGTAATGGCAAATGTCTTTGGCTACTTAAAATAAATTTTTTTTTCTCAATTACAGACCAGTAAAGTCAGTGGATTTTATAAATTAGAGCTCAAAAAGGCCATCAAGATAGGTAATAGAGTAAGTCTGACTTTTTGCATTCTTGTGTTAAATAGAGATTTTATTACCTGCTCCTGGCACAACCTACAGGCTATCTTCTTCCTTTACAATTGCCCAAGCAGGCTTGACTGGCAGTCTCAAATTTTAATGCCACTCCAGGGCAGAAACACTGTTTTGCATGTGGTTTTGTGCAGCACACACAATTTGCTAGGTGGTCTCAACTGCCAGGTGTGAGACTTTCTAACTACTTTGGAGTACAGCCTGGTATCAAACCTGCAGCCCGAGCTTCACTGTGCTTGATGCTGTACAGAGAGGGAAGACCATAAACTTACAGCCTAAGCATGTGCCAAAGGGACCAAAGCTCGAAGTGAAATAGCAGGTAATGAGTAAGGGAGAAAGGAAGGTATTCAACAGTCACACCAGCCAGACCAGTTCCCTTTCACCAGGTTGCACTACCTTACTCACCTAAAGATGTCTTGTAGAAGATCATCACTAGTGCTGTCCTGATGTCAAAATGAAAAATATTCAAAAAACTATACCACTCAAATCCTGATCCATCTCCCAAGGGGTTGTGCTTGTTACAAATCAGTTGTAAGAGCTAAATTGCTTAGCTCTTTCATGTACATAGCCCTTGGAAAGACCATACACTACTGTTTGGTCTAATAATGACATCCACATACTCTGTGTACCTGGAGTTATAAATGTTTCTATTTCATTCAGCAAATTCTACTTTCTTTTTTAATTTAATAAAGGTAAAAACATGGCTGTAACAGGGCAGAGAATACTGATGCTCGTAGCATCAGAAAACCATTTTCTCCAACTGGTGTTCTTCAGTGATAAGTTATTTCCACCTGGTGCCCATTATTTTCTATGTATTAGTTTGGCTTCTTGGGCCCACTCCAAAATAGCAGTTACTGTCTATCTGTTTCTAATTCTTGCTATAGGAGCTGTTTTTCTCTAGATTCTTGTAGCACTTTATTACTAAAGTAGCAAGGAAATATATGTGTACAAACAACAGCCTGCCTTCATCCTATCATTCAAATTACATCAAGAGGCTGGTCCGTGGAAAGAGTTAATGATCCGATCAACATAAGACAAATTGGAATTCTAACAGATAATCTCTAGAAGCAGATTTATTCTGTAATTATACATTTGGAGAAATTGGATATTTTTATATGATTGCTTTTTTCTGTTGCTGTAGTCTCTTGCAATGATCCCTTTAGCATTTAAATTCCTAGTTGTATTCAACAGAAAAGGTTTTGAATGAATGTTGCTTGACAGAGTGGCCTTCAATAAGGAAGGCAGGATGGTGGCAATGAGGAAAAAAAGGATGTGCTCCCAAGTAGTTCAGCATACAAGCAAACTGAAGTAACAACAAGCAGTGAATCAACAATCCTTTGCTGAAATGACAATAAACAAGGAATTAGCAGCCCCTTTCTAGGGCTTCCTTGAATCTGTGACTTCTATATCATTTGAATTTCTGCCCTACAAATGAAACACCAGTCTGCTTCTACTGCTGATAAAATCAGCCAATACAGAGTGGCTGTACTTACCTAGCCATATACTTACTTGTTTGTGCCACATTATGCACTGTTGAGTCCCAACAGCCCTAAAAAGAAATATAGATAACTGTGTAACAAGACTCAAATCCACAAGTACTTGTCCCAGCATTTAATACAAGTTGCATCTGATGGAAAGGTCTGTCTGTCAGGGATGCTTGGAAATACATTTTAAGCTTGGTGTTTCAAATATATCTCAATAGAAAAAAAAGCTTAAAAAAAACTTAAGCAAGTTGTACTGTCTACTTATGCCATTCTCCTCCTCTCAGTGCTTGATTTTGAGAGCCATATAGTAGAAAAATCTCACCATTTTTGCTTTAAACTCAGTCAAAATGAGGTAACTTCTGGGCAGGCAGCTGTAGCTCTGCACATTTGCACATGAGCCCAACAGCCAGACAGCATCACTAACACACTTGCCCTGCTCTCCACATGGGACTAGGAGAAGACACAGCTTTTTTTGTCTTTGGCGGTACCAGAGGTGCTGCATCATCCACACAGCTTTGCTGGGCTGGGTTTTTTTTGAGATTTCTCACCAAAACTGACACAACACAGCAGACAAGGCATTGCTGTGACCATTAAAGAGGCTGGTCCCACTTGTATGTAGAAATACAAGTCATGACCCTTTTTGCTATTGCTCAAATAGGGAGACAAAGACATATGAAAAAATGGGCTGCTGGAATTGTCATTATGGCTTTATTTAATAGAGAACTTTTCTCATCCATTTTCTAAACAGGTAGTGTTATTTCAAAAAATCAGAAACAAAGTCATGATCAAAACCACACATGTAGAATAACTTAAACATTTTTCATTCTTAAGATGACTGAAGTATAGAATAAATAAAATATGTTATTTTGGACATTCTCCATAAACAGTTCATATCTAATAGTTTCTCTATTAAGTATTAAGAAAATCAGTATCAGCTAAACTACTCTGGTACTGACTGCATCATTAGAGGAGCAAGTTGGCTGGGAAAAAAATGAGATTTCACTGAAGAATAAACCTATAGAAATTAGATTTCTTAATGTTTATGCATCCTTAATCCTCTCCCCCTTAGGAAATACATTCTCTCCCTTCTCTCCTGATCTCAACCTACAGCAAATTGGTTTTACCTGAGTAGGGCTGGAAGCTGTTGGTGCCACTGCTTAGTTTAGCTAAGCAGCACTTGAAAACATTAGGGATCATCCACAAAGCCAACATTAGCCTACTGAGGCTAAGCTCCTGAGAGACCCTCCTCAGAGTTCTCTTTGTTCCTTTAGAGGAATGTATTCCCTCTATTTACCCCAGGGGTAGCCTAGCATTAGCTTCAGTCAGCTAAACCTAACATCCATGAACATCCACACGCTGCTTGCACAAGGAGAGACTTTTGCTATAGTGATGATACTAATCTAGGTCAACAGCCTAGAGGCTGTGGTGCCAATCACACACAGAGGCTTATCACACAATTCCACTAGATCTGTCTTACCCCAGCACTCAAACTGCCCTGGCACCTGGGGAGCCCACTGTACAACACCACACAGCCCAGGAGAGCAAAATTTGGCTTTAACTCAGAGATCTCACACCCTAGGATAATGTAATAAATAGTGGTCCTTCCCCACAACAGAGCAAGACTGCAGCAGGTGGAGCTGTTTCCTCTCTTTGTGCCTCATCCCACCACAATCACAATGTCATAAAAGAATATAGCTGTAGCTGATAATATTTAACAGTAACTAGATAGACAAAGAGAGCTAATTTTATTTCACTGCATTAGACATTAGCTTTTTCTTTAAGAAACCGAGTTGAAAAATTGGTTTCCTTCTGGTCTTTCTCAATAGTATCACTTGTCTACAAAATTGCTACAAAACACTGGAACAATCTACACTCCATCTAAAATAACTGAGCAGCTTTGATGATGATCTGTTCCATTCTAACCTGAACCTTAATCCAGTCAACCTCTGTACCATTTTTTTTGAGAATGTCTTTGCTTTCTTGTCACTGAAATATTGTCAACTCCATTTCACCTTACATTTTATTTAGTGTCTATCCTAAAATCTCAATTCCTACAGGCAAGTACTTAAAAGAAAATCTCAGTTTCACTTTGCAGAGTTTCCACGTCTCATACTTGCACCACAAGACTTGAAAACATGAATTGTATCAGCTTAAAGAAAGCAAATAAAAAACACTCAAAGGCACTTTTAGACAAAATTCTCATAACTTTTAAGACAAGCTTATAATCTGAAGAGGTGAGGTGGGTGCCTGAGTTACAATTTCTAAATTCTTGGGGTTCAAAGGTAAGGCTTCTTCTTCACTTTCCTTCTCCTCTTCTGCTTTTCTACTCTTGTATTTGGTATGAGGAACGCAGATGCCCAAATTTCTGGTAGAAATCCTCTTCAGCACGATTCAAAGCTTCCTCATCTATGTAGACAGCTGGTCTCCGGGAAGCCAAAAAGTACTGCACCTTCCGCAGGCTCCATCCCATCACGTACTTCAGCCAGCCACTGACAGCAGCTGTAGACCTGCCAACACCAGCATTGCAATGAACATAGACAGTGTGTCCATTCTCCAGCAGCCCATGCAAGAGGCACACAGCTTGTGGCAACATCTGTATTCTTCCTAAGGTTAAAAATAAGGCACATTCATTAGCATTGGAGAAAGCTAAGTAAATGGCTGAGATTTTGTCTGTAGAGCCTGATGAACTGTGAATAATTATGGCAAACCTGATATATTTGAGGGTTTGGGGTTTTTTTTCTCAAATGACCTTCCACACCAACTTGTTTTTTTCATGCAACATAGAATCAGATCACACAAAACTGTTAAATGCCCCAAGTCTTCTCTAAATACACATTTTGATTAACATCAGATGTGTGTGGCATATTCGTTTTCACAGGAACTGAGACAAGGCATCAAGTGACATAGATCAGCACACTTAAATTGCCTTAAAGTCAGCAAGCCAAAAATGAAATGTTTTTTAGTACCAGAGGTTTGTGAAAGTGCCTACTTACTGCTGATTTCCAAAACATTGAAATGAAGGCCATCAAGTCAATAATAAGTGATGGAGGGAGAGTAGAACATTTTACTGTACAACTTAATACTTTTATGACTTAATTGTATACTAAGCATGCAGTTAAACAATACAGAACAGTGTTTTTCAGTCCCAAAGAGATGAATGTACCATATTTCCTGATACCTTACTCCCTCCTATCCCAGGAACTGAGGCTGCAAACAGCAGAGCTCAACTCCACTTCTCCTCACAGTACAGATGAGCACCGACATTAAGGCCTTTCAAATCCCTGTTTTAAGGTCTCTGTCTTCCCTGATGACCTATTACTGATATGACAGTTCTCTTATTTGAGGGAGCAGTATTTCACTGTGTCGAAAGCAGTCTCTTCTGTTGGTAAGTTGCTCACTTGAAAACACATTCACTTTCTAACCTACTGGTTGGAAACAAGATTTTGAGCTGAGCATTTCAAAATACTAGTCATTTATGTTACAGCTCAGGTCCTATGAGTATTCTAAGTTAGTTAAAATTATTATATAAATGTCTCTATGGAGATTGATAAGACTGGGATACTACATTTAAAGAAAAAATATTTGTTGGTGAAGGGAACAGCAGAGAGACACACAGCACTGTCTCTCCATTTTCAATCAGCAAGGGTGGCAAGCTATCCTGCTGTGCAAGCTTGCAGTCTTCCACCTACATGGCATATTTTCATTATTGGGCTGAATTTAAGCTGAAAGCAAAAACAGTCAAGCAGTTATTTATGTCAGATGGCTTTAAAGTAAAATACACATAATAATGCCAGACACAAAGTAGTTTAGAAGGCCTCTCTACCTACAAGGAAATATAGTATCTACACAGACTATTCTGAGTTGGAAGGGACCCACAAGGTTCATTGAGTCCAACTCATAAGGCAATGGCCCACATAGGGGATTGAACCCGTGACCTTGGCATTATTACAACCAAGTTTTAACCAACTGAGCTACATGAATAACTTGTTCAAGACAGCACACAAAGAAATTATAACTTGTGTACTAACTATATTTTTATGCAAAATTTACTCAGAAAAAAACCCCAAACTGTTGCAAAAAATGACAGATTAGTAACTTGAAGTGTTTGTTACTATTAATTTACTGCAAGAGTGACCTAAACATTACCTTCAGTGCTCATGTCTGCAGTTGGCAGCCAGACATAGGCAAGACCTTCCTCTTTATAGAGTTTCATGAGGATTTCAGGGCTCATGGGTTCTGGGTAGCGGTTGCAGCCCCAGGAATTCTGAACAATGTCCTGTTCAGTCTGGAAGTTCATCACAGCCGTAATACCCAGCTCGTGCTTCAGCTTGATGGTGATGTGCTCCAGCTGCCGAGGGCAACTGCCCAGCCAGATGTTTGGCAGAATCCTAGCATTGAGAAAATATTGAATTGGGATTAATTAAAATATCTTAGGATGAAAACTGCCAAATTCAGTTCCAAACCCGCTTAACATCATCACACAACCACTGCTAAGCACAGCCTTTTCAGGTCATGCAGTAAGCAACTTCTTGTTTCATTACCACTTCTTATTTCACTACAGTTGATTTGGTAATGTTTGAAGCTGGGGATTAAATTCCTAACCTAACACAAACAGACAGATGATCTGAGAAAAAAATTCAGAGCGCATGTCTCCAAGGCATCCATCATTAAGCTTGCAATAGAAGCTTAGTAACATCACAGATTAGAATTAAAAAACTCTGAAGATTCATGCAATTTGTACATACAGACACACAAAAAAAAAGGAGACCTAAAGAAGTCATATGATCCAGATGTGAATTATTTTAATAATAAGTCAAACACATAGAAGTCTTTCAACTTTGTAGCTTCCACTATAATAAGGAAAGTAGAAAAATAAAAACAATTTGAACTACCCTTCTGGGATGAAACTCAAAAATTAATGAGTAATTTTCTTCTAATTTTTCTCTGAACTTGTGGAGTCTAGTGGGAATCAAATGCAGAATTACAATACATGTTTAGCTTCCCTCAAGGCCTGAAGAAACCAAAAATTTTATCAAGAAAACTCAAGAGGTTTGTGTAGGATGGATAAACAACCATATTTCTGGTACTTACCTAAATCAAGCTTCAAGACTTCCATGGTTTTCCCATTGTTAGTTATCATAAAACTATTGTATGTCTCAACAGATTTTGACATTATAAACTGAATACTAAGAGGCTGGCATTCATATGAAAGTTTTTAATCTGTGCATGCAATTAAATTGATGGTATCTACAATGGATTACTTATATGCCCAAATTATTAGTCACCTACTTTAATTTCTTTTGCTTCCATAAACTTTCACTTTGAGCATGCAATCCAAAAACTACACAAAATATTCCTGCACTTGAACACACAACTTTGCAAACATTATTAACTGCAAATCTTCAACAAAAGCAAAATCTTCAAAAGTAAAATATCTGCCATGCATTTCTTACGGACTTTTCCAATTTCAATCTCAGAAACTAATAAGAAAAGTTTTATGTTTACTCAGGAGCCTACAAACTGCCCTTAAATCATTAGGTAGCTATTTCCATTTCACTATCAGAGTAATAAGTGCTTACTAGCATTTAATTAAGACCTGTAATTGACTGTAATGATTAAATACTGCTATATTAGTACTGGAATATTGTCAGAAGGAAAAATTCAGATCCAGGAAGCACTGATTATTACAGTTTCCTGCATGTCGGCTCCATCCACAGTGAGTTGCATAGTAGCCATACAAATGCAGTCTTGGGCTTTAACAGCCCCTGTTCCAGTGAGACAACACACTCGATCTCAGTATATGGTAACTGAGACCAATTTAAACAAATATATTACATAGCAAATAACCATTTCAACTGTGTTTCAACAGTGAGATTGTTTGAAAAGGTTTGACTTAGTTGTTTCACATACATGTTCTGGTCTGGATTGCATTGAGGGTAATTCCCACTGCTAATAGAAAATGCATATTTTCATAAGCAGCAAGCAATTCAATAAAAATGAAATTACAAAAATTAATATTTACACTCTGAAGTAATTTTCTTCATCATTTTTCTCACAATCTGAACACTACCTTTATGAAGAAGAGAAGACTTGGAAAGAAAGAAATCTTAATACACAGACTCCAGATTTCTTAAGATACAAATGAAATTCAGATTATCTAATAAGAAATACCAATAGTCAGGAGAGGACTCCACAGAAGCCTGAAAGAAAAGTAATAAAGCACATAAATTGTGCATTCCCATTGTGTTCAAGGCACAATCGCCCATACTGGTACAAGAAGGGAGCTTCTCAAAATCGCCCCAAATCCAGCACAACTGGCCACAGCATTCCCACCAATCAGAGGGGTGAGCAGAGGTCCACTGCAGGAACTGCTTCACTGACCCACTTCCCACATGCTGGACCCACAGCAAACCCCATCCTAACCTGAGGGAGTGACCACTGTCAGGATTCTGCCACCGCAATGGACCACAATGATCAGAGCATTTCAAGGTGGTGAATGTAACTAAAAGTGTCCTAACAGGTACTGACAAATGGCTGGAGATGATGAATGCCCACAAAACTCCATTGCTGGGCCAGAATAATGGCAGTATGACTAATACCTTGTGACAAGAGGAGGATATTATTTCAAGAACAAGAACATTAATATGCTTCCTTCAAAGGCTTTCCTGGAGGATCATACAAATAAATTTCAATTAATAATGGCCCAACCTTCGCGAACGAAGATTTGGGAAGGGCTCTCCCCACATGGGTGTGCCCTTCCAGCCTGCGCAGT
>JAWWEV010000115.1:49292751-49362364 GCA_035583235.1 Hafferia zeledoni | reverse complement strand
GAGGCATTTAACTGCCGGGGCGGTCCCCTACTGAGACTCGAACTCGTGACCTTGGGAGTCAGAGACCGGAGTGCTCTATGTATATATAGTGCTTATATATATATTATTATATATAAATTTCAATTGATATCTTGGGAAATATCTAATACACTAAACTATCTTGATGGGAGGGCAAAAGTGTGGGGGTTTGGATTTGATTGAATTAGGATTGACTAAAGCATTCCTCAGATAAATAAAATTCTGGGTAGTACTCTTGTTTACAGATAAACCAATGCTTTATAACTTTTTCCCCAAAGACTATTTAGTGGGTGAACATCACAGCTGTGCTATCTGCAAGACTTCTGGAATATACACCACTTGTTTATTTGGTTCTTGCAGTCTAATGGGTGAGACCTCCTGTATGGCACAACAGTAATTGCATTTACCAAACAATCTGATGAGTTCACCAAGTTTTTAACACCGTCTTCCCGGTAATTCACTGAACTAGTGGTGGCATTCAGACACTGACCAAAAACAAGTATTTAGGCTAGGCAATTCTTGTGAATTATTTTTGTTATCAGGTCCTAGAGTTTAGCCTTTGAGAGAACTAAGATGTAGTCTTGACCTTGGTCTTCAAGCCCTTTATTTACCCACCTACAAATAACTGTAAAGTCTTGGTCTTGTAGACAAGGCATAACCACTCTTTTACCAGGAAACCAGCCATGCAGAAAACAGTAATGCAGAGCTGTCCTAACAGCCAATTTATATAAAAGTTCCAAAATAATCCTACTTCATAGCACCTATACTTCTATTTGGCTTTATCTGGTTCATATCTTACCTTTGTCTGACATCAGAAGGAAGGAATAAAATGATCGCTGCACATGTGAGCACAGAGACTGATGGAGAGTTTTGCAGCTATATTTTATATATTAAATTTTTAATAGCCCTGTTTAGGTCTTCACTACGTTGAGAACCAGAAAAAAACATACATATTCAGCAAAACAAGAATGTGGTAATTTCATTTTTACATCTCTTTCCTTAATAGCAGGATTTTTAGTTTTCCTTTTCAATGTGGCCTTTCAAGTTGCCACTATACTTCACTAGGTAGCTAGATTTTATCTGCAAGAGTATTTGGCATGGACAAGAGACCTCTTGTACCTTCCCCTCTCAACTGTCATATAGTACTGCTCTGAGGTCTCTGACAGTCACTGCCTTCCACCTCACATGATTGTTTTCCAGCACCAGATAAAGTGATTGCTACGTACAGTTCAAGAAATATTTAGAGATTATGTGTGATCAATAAATCTTTAATCTTTTTGGGCATTAACCCATTTCATATTCCCCACATATCACAACAGGATGGTGTTTTAGCAAAATTCTATTTAGAATTCTGTCTTAATACAAAAATGGCACTTAATCATCCTACATGTTAACTCCCTGCATTGCTAAAGTAATAAGCCAAGCTTGGTCCCAGAAGACACAGTCAACTCAGTCAGAGACAGTTTATCAATGAAGAAATCCCTTGGAGGAACATCAAAAATATTCAATAATCTTCTGAGATTAGGACTTGTAGATTGTCTATAAGCCCTTTCTGGAAAGGTACTTCCTGTCAAGTTACTTTCAGTCTATTGTACACTTCAGTTCTGCACGAGTAACATGGAGACAATATTCACTTTCCTTAAGGGGACTTTTGGAGATTAAATGGATGAAATAATGTGATAAGTCTCAATTTGTGATAACAAGGACTAAACATAAGGGAGGTATCTGCTCAGTTTTCCTTGATTTACAGAGCCCAGACTGAAGCCTGATGTTTTAAAAACCTGCCTTTTGACTTGTAAACTGAGAAAATCAACAACAGTTCATGATCATCATGGAATAAATGTGGAACACCCTGCAATCACTTGTATGCTTATTTTCCAGCACACTTTAATTATTTTTAATGATCTAGACATATATTACATTTGTTTGCTTCCCCCCAGCCTAGATTAAATTATAATAATTCACTATTAATGCATCTGAAAAAACAAATGCATTCCATTTAATCAATGCATATAGAAATAGTCTTCCCATCTTTAAGGAGAAAATGAGTCTGAGGCAACGAAAGATTAGCATTCTCATACTGGGGGTTTTTTTAATGGTGCAGATTGCAGTTCTCAGGCTGGAGGACATGTTCCCAAAGCATGCCACACTGTACCTTTCAATCTTAGACCTCCACAGATGGTACAAAACCAACCCAACAAATGTCGTTGTAGGGATCTGATCCACGGGGAAGGTGATCTGTCCTAGGGGAAGACACTGGGCTACTGACTCAGGCAGTCAACTCCTCCTCCGTGACACAGATGTCTATGCTGCTTCTTCAGCAGCTCCTGTCATCTGTTGATTATGGTTTAAGGCAAACAGGCACTAAATTAAAATTGTCTTATAATGCTCAATTGTAAGCTGGGATGACTCATTTACTGCTTCCAGATTACATCATCAGTGTGCCAGGAGTAGGCATCTTAGAGTCTACTTTAAAATCAGTAAACCCTTACAAGGAGTCACAGTTCTTACAGAAAAGGATAGGATTAGGGCCTTTGGGGAACACAGTTCATCAGAATATCTATTAGGTACAGTATATCAGATATCCTTTTATCTCTATAGTTGCCAGCTTTCATCAAGAAAGAGGACTTTGCCACACTAAGGAAAAATACTATGGTATTTTTCATTGGTCATTGGCAACTGAGTGATTCATCAACCATGCCATTTTTTTATATCAGTAGCATTTTTGACCAAGGTCCAGTGTATTATTTTAAATAAAAAGTGATGGATTGATTCATCCTTCAGTGCCAGGGCAAGATGTAGCTATTAAAGCTTGCAATTCACTTCAGTTGTTGACACCAGTCCTCCTTAGATCCCATTAAGCGTCAGATGAAAGTGAGAAGAGCACTAATATATACATATTAACAAGACAAAGCAATTTAGCTGAAACAACAAACAAAATAATTATTCCATTGGCTCTGTCCTCCCTTGAGACTTTTATTTCCTAAAGGTGTAGCATGCAGCTACAGCTACACGTAACTTACAGTAAAACTTATTCTGCAACATTTATAGTTCAGTCAATTTACCCCCAGAATTTCATGTTGCTTGTAGGAATACAGAGTGGTTTTTGCACCAATGTAGTGCTATTACCCTGACACCACTACAAGCAAGCAGCCCAAAGGGAAATGTAGGCCTGAAGTACAACTCAGATGTTTTTTGTAGCACTTAAACTACTAGAGACTGTTTCCAATTACAGTCCATTCTTATGTCCTACCCTGATGGCACTGGAGTGGGAACTTGTTCAGAATTTTTTTAAAAGGTAGATTTTTAATGGAAAATTATGATGTTTGAACTAAAACCTTCCTACGAAGTTTCAACTTTTAACCAAATTTAAACTAGTTCAAAAAGCAAGTATCTGTTCCCTGTCTCACTTGACATGCATACATACAGACAAAAAAAAAAAAACCCTGCCAAAAGTATTGCTTTGGGCATATTCAAAATGAGAATATAGGGAATCCTACCAGCTCTAGCTGAGATGCTCTTTCATCTTTTTTCTACCCACTGCCTTGTGACAAGGAACATCACTTTAAATGATGATACTACTGGATTATGATGATCCAGAACTATCATCCTGCATGTTCTGCTCCTTTTACCAGTGGAAAACAACATATAGCAGCTCATTCCTAGGTCTGTATGTGCCTTCCCTGAAGTACTAAAGCAGACATCTCTTTTCTAGACCTTCCTTGTTCTTTTCTGCTGAACCTGTGACAGTGAAAATACTAAGAGCACTTGCTAGAAATCAGATGAAGTTCCTGCACTTTAGTCAGAGCAATCTAGAAACATTACTTAGATTGCTGTCTAATGCCCAGAAATACATTCACAGAGAAAGATTTTCAAATCACCAAATTATGCTCTCCAGTGGAAGATCTGAGCATGTAGAAGGCACACTGATTACTGTCCTTGCCTTCAGAAATACTTTCCTAATGTCCAAAAAGAATAGTGCACAGGTCATAGAGACACCTTCTTGTCTCCATAATGGACACAAAGAACAGATTATTCCCTTCCACTCTGCAAAATCCTTTTACTTATCTGCAAATTACTAACACACTCCAACACAGCTTTGTATTCTTTACACATACACACACAAACACATTCTTGTCATATATTCAAAGCATCTGATCATTCTTGTTTGCCTTTGGACTCTCTCTCTTAATTTGTAAAGCCCATTACTGAAAAGGGTACATTTCTGAGAAGAACCAAAGACTACTTACTTCTTGTGCTTCAAAGGCTTTATTCCTCTTTATAGTTCCCTGGCTGTCTTTCTGCAGCACATCATTGCTGACCTATATTCAACATGGAAATATTTTTTCAAGTTAAGATCTCTCAAAAGAGATGAACCTACTCAAGGAGAGACCAAAATTTGCCCCAAACAGAATTATTTAAGATTTTATTAGTTAGAACTGCCAGTGGTGTCAAATAAAAGTAAATGAATATACAGCAAAGGAGAAGATGAGAACCACAGTTGATGAATGCATCTCAGTAATATGTCTTGGAATAAATAATCTCACACACACATCACTGTGTTTTAAGCTAACTATAATCAAATAGATAGGGAAACAGTACATGATTGCAGTGATGCTTGGTGAAAATATTGTTTTATAAAGATGTCAAAGTGGTAATATGAGCTTATACAAAGAAGTGAACTGAAAGTAACAGAAAATTCATAGTAACCTTCTCAAAATCACTGATCCCATTCTATGCATGCAAACTTCAAACTTTCTATTATTTTATTGTATAAAGATACAGAAAAATTAAAACATTCAAAATAGACTAGATCACAACTATTTCTTGTGAAAATACTTTCATATGAGGGCAGACTAAGAATTTAGCATTTTTAAAAGGGAATTGTACAACTGCTTACAGAAAAAACATATGGGAGTGGCAAATCCACAGGCTTTATCCACATAAAAGAAGTAAAGACTATCAAATTCCATACAGTTTCACCTATAATGCAACTACCAAGAGATGATAAAAATGGCAACATTTTTTTTAATAATTTTTTTAGTCCTGTGTCATCTTCTAACATACTGACAACATAGACAGATATCATAACAGAGGAGTCCCTGGTCTGGTCTTGTACAACAATTTGGTTTCCTTACACTCTCTTTAAATAAAGGACAGAGAGATCTCTTAGCAAAATGCCTCCTTATGAGTGAAATAATAATGTAGAATAATAATATAGAGGGGTTGCAACACTGACATTTCAATGCACAGAGCACATAAGTAAATGGCTGTGGTCTTAATTCCTTCTCCTCATGAACCGATAGTCTCCTTGCAGAAGACAATAAGGCAATGGAGGCTTTGTGATGGGAGGCTTGATTTCAGCAGGACTGACTGAGCACAGTCTGATGCACTCAATTGCCCAGCTGGCAGTCAAGCAGTACTGGCCACAGTAGGAGAGGAAGGTTTTATGACACTATAGTCTAACTGATGGAACATCAAGATCAAATAGACAGGCTTAATAAGATCACTCTTATCAAGAAAGATGGAATAAATGGCCATAACCTTAGCAGAAGCCATCAAAGTGTTGATTAATGATAAAACTATATCCTACTGAAACAACACAGCTGCAGACCTTGTAAAAACTACTTATATTCTTGAACAAAAGATTGCTTTTACCTAAATGCCAAAAGTAGAAGGAGCACAAGTAATTGCTTCTAAATTTCTTCTGCTTTACCACTGAAAGAGTGCAGTTTGTTGTGAAGTTAAGAATTCTACTTCAGGGGTTTAAATGAGGAGAATTAAAAAGTCTACAATGTAGTTTCAAGGTGTTTTTCTTCCTTCTTATTTGGCACTCTGATGAAAAGCAATTAAGGTCTGGCAAATTTTCTTCTTAGGTGTAATTTGAACTACTTATCTAGCCTCTCACACGGCAGCAGTCTTGGAATCTAACAAGAAACACCTGCTTTTATCACTTTAGACCAACGTTTTGTCAGCTTAGCAAAACGCAAACTTTCTAAAGCCCTTGAATTCTAAGTGTTGTGCTTAATAGTATCTTATTTATTCCCTGTTCACAAATTTGTGGCATAAAACTACTTCATTTGCTGATATGCCAAGAAAATAAGCCATTAAGATTTGACCTCAAGCTGACAATGCGCTCAAATGAAAGCAGGTAAGAGTAATATCAAACCTGTAACTGAAACACAGTGTTACCCAGACACTCAGCAGCAGAGCAATTTCAGTGGTTCAGTGCCCTCAGGTTTTGCTTTCAGGAGATTTCCATAGCATCATCTTGATGGCACAAAAGGGCTTGGTTGTCCTCACCATACTCACCAAACTGCATTTACAGCAGGTGGTATGGTACACTCTTCAGGTCATAAGACACTGAGCAACTGTACTAATGCCTAAGCACAGTACAGCTATCCTCATTCATAAACTTCAGTTTCACTTTGATTCTGGGGAGGCCCATAGGCTAATGTATGCTTTAGGGATTGTCCTAGCTTGGAATTCACCAGGGATACAGAATAAGAAGGATCCACGTAAGTAGAATTACAGTCCCATAAGAGAAGTTTAGTTTAGATGAAACCACAAAGTTGTCTCTTTATGGCCCATTTTTCCCCTCCAAAGCCATCCCAAACATTCCCATAACAAGGAGCATAAAAGCTTTGTCAGAAGAAACTCACAAAAACATCTCATAAAGACAGCTGCAGAGATCAAGGGCATTCCTAACATCCTACACCCTGCCACAGCAGGTGTGTTGGGGCTGGCTGAGATGAAGTTCATTTCCCCATAGCAGCCCTCACAGTGCTGTGCTTTGCACTGGTAACTAAGAAGGTGTTGATAACACACCAGTGTTTTAGGAAGAAGGGATGGGGGGGCATTTGTTATTTACATTTGCTTTTTGAGTAACCACTACAGGTGCTGAAGCCTTGCTTCCCAAGAAGTGACCAAATACTGCTTGCTAATGGGAAGTAAAGAATAAACTTTTTTTCCCCCTCTTTGCTTTTTCTTTTCAGTAAACTGCTTTATCTCAACCTACAATTCGTTTTCCATCTTATTTTCTCTCCCCTGTCCAGCTGGGACTGGGGAGCAACAGAGAGGCTTGATGGGCACCTGGCACCCAGCCCAGGTCAACCCACCACAGCAGGGAACATACTTCATGAAAACACATAAACAACTGAAAAGTAAACCACATCCCACACCTCAAAAATGTCAATAATACGTGGATAAATAAGCAGTAGCACTATGGTTGAAAGTTGCAAAACAATCCTTCCATTGTATTCAGTAATGGTAGACCACCATCAGAAGAAATGGGAAGGAAGGGAAACACCTGGAGATCTCAGCAGAGTGCCAGAACATCAGAATTCTCAGAGACCAGTTTTCAGAGAAAAGACTGAAAGATCCAAGGGTTAATATCAGAATGAAGATACTGAGACATTCCAGCCCCAACCACTCTGTGATTCTGGTAAAAAAAGGAGTTGCCAAGCATATACAAAAGGGCTATAAAGGGGCAGGATACTAATTTGTTCTCCAAGCCTGCTGTGGAGAGAACAAGAAGAAATGAACTTAAATTGCACTAGGAAGACTTAAATTGAGATTAGTAAAGCTTTTTAATGGTAGCAATAGTGAGGTAATTGAATGGAAGAGTAACAGGCCTGTAGAGTCTCATCACTAAGATGAGATCATATTTTAGATCAGGCTGGATAAACCCAGAATGATTTAAATGTAATTGAGATTAAGTTGGAGCAAGGAAATGAACTGGATGCTTTCTGAGGTCTCTAAGCCTATGATCTATGATACAATAATCATAAACTTTAATTTCCATTTCTGGAATCACTACTTATATTAATTTATCAAGCTCCATCTTGAAATAATTTAGGTTCCTTGTCCTTCCTGCCCTATTTGAAAGGTCATGCCAGAATTCAGACATCATTCCTTTGATGACAGAAACCTTGTTCTAATTTACACTCTGAATTCATTCAGAAGCAATTAATATCCATTTAATCTTAAGGCAGGTTCAATTTCAGTAATTCTTCTTTCTTCTTTGCACTAACTCCTGAATGTCTTTTACAAATAGTAATAGATCCTCTTTCTCAGTCTTGATTAAACTGTGCTGTCTATCCAAGGCACCAAAAGTAGTCAAACTATGGTAGCACAGAGTTCCTTTCAAGCCAATTTGTTTATTTTGAAGCAGCATACTGTATGCAGCAGAAAGCAGGATTTGCCTTTGCAGGGAATGACTCTTCTTGTACTTGCATTTGTATAAACATTCCCTGAAAGCAAACCATGTGCCAATGACAAAAATACAGCCTGAGAAGAGAATCAGGTTCCAAGGCTTGTAATGAACAACCTGAAAGGGGCTCCTCGATTGGCTTGTGAGGATAAATGCTGAAATACTCCAATTATAGACTCTTGACTCATGCAAGCATGGCTGCCAATGGTTACTTCCTACATATGTCTCCGTTAGATTGCCAACATTCCCATTTGTTTTGAATTAGAACAAATACCCGGAAACACAAGAACAACAGGCTGCTAAACTCAGCCAGATCACAATGAGCCATGAATCTCTTGGCATTAGGAATGAGAATTTCTAACATTAATGCTTAGCAATGGGAATGATGCCACTGCTGGCACCTATAAGTTAAAGCATTTTAACAAAATTGACTTAAACTGCGACAGGTGAATTTTTAAGTTAGTGCCTGAGAAATTTCAGGAATTGTTGGTAGAAATATCTTTTGACTTCTTTCAGAGTTTACTTTTTAGCAGCTGCTTAGAAACCTAGGCTGTGAAAATAATAAAAGATAAATTCACTTTTCAAAATGCAGTATTACAGATCCAATAGAAATGCATTCCAAAGCTTCAGAAAGCATATATTCATGAAAATTACATAATTTCAAAGCACAGTTCATTGCAAGGTGGCTTTGTGATACACATGGCAGCATATGCACACAGACAAAAGAATTAAATTCCCTCAAACTGCAACAGTCAGAGGAAGATGCACATCCATCTCAATACAGTCTGTATCTGTGTTTATTCTACTTTATTTATCCAGAGTTTCTAAACCCACATCAGGTAATTTCTACGAATTTTAAAGAGGGGCAGACACAATCTAGAGTACTCACAGGCTAGGGGACAATGTCTTAAGAAATATAGAGAAAAACTGAATCAATGCATCGCCACAGTCAGCTACATAAATACCTAAAATAATGTGTTCCCTCAACAAAGTCAAATCAAAGGAACAACAGCTGTACAGCACTACCATAATAAAATTGTCAAAAAACTTCATTTTAGCTAATGTCCTTGGTTACTAAATTATAAACATAAGATTAATAACCCTGGTGGATGAGCTGTCAGCATCAAAGGTTGAGGCTGGGATGGCAACAAAGCCATTGAGAGGCTCCAGAACAGCATTTGCACATTTTCTTCATGCAAAACTGCAAAGGATAGTGGAATCTCTTGAAGTCTTGGATGACAAAAAGGAGAAAAAAATCATGAGAGTTAAATTTATGAACAAGCAATGCTGCAGGTTTTATTTGAACCCAAAAATTGACAAGAATTACCAGGGTTGCACAATTTTTTTAACTGCCTCTTTTTTTCTTTCTCAGATTTCTTTCTTTTCCTAGCAATATCACTTCACCTGCTCGGACGCTGAAAATGCAAGCATTTGAACAAATATATTAAAGTGCTCTACTGTTACTAAAGCTTATTTGAATGTGTTTACATTCTCATCTGAAGCTTGACTTTGTAAATTTGTAAAACATATCAGATAGCCTCACTACTGAGATTGCAAATATATTTGAGAAGCTTTTTCCTCCTTTTATCTCACCAGATTGAAGCAACTCAGTGTTACAAGGAAGCCAAGAAATTCAGTCTTCTGCAGTGAAAGTGGTAGTTAACACTGTTTAGGAACAGTCTGCACACAGCGAACCCTCTAGGTGAGGTGACAGTTGGACTACAGAAAGAAGGAACATTAAAGAAATTATTTTATTAGGGAAGCTGCACATCTCCCTTATCAAATCTTCAATTTGGGAAAATGAAGGCATTAAATACAGCTGTTCTGAAGAGTTTTTAAAAGGCAGTCCTGCAGAAGTTATTTACACTAAAAAAAAAATAAAATATAAACAAAATGGCTCTAGAAGCCCACCAACATCCACACATATAGACTAGCACCCAGCATCCAGTTCCTGAACTGACTGACAATCACAGAGAGCCTTGCTGCTGGTCCACAGCTGGATGGACTTTCAGGAGGGGAGGGGAAGGGAAAGGAGGGAGGGAAAGGGAGAAAGAAAGTAAGCAAGCTTCCATTTAATTATTGATTTTATGTATCTACATTTTCTTGTGTCTGTATTAAAACTGAAATGCATATTTTTCCCTTCATCCGCTTCTTGATGCTTAAAATCATATATTCTATTACTAGGTTTTTCACATCAAAGAAAAAAGACATTTCATTTAAACTTACAAACTGTTGTCTACTGAACCAATAAAGAAGAAATCCATATTTGTTATAATTTGCCAATGTCTATGACATTTGACTCAATTTTTATCATAGTTCACAGGAGGATACACATTAAACTTCTGAATAACAGCAGGGATTATGTACCTGACTCCAAGAAATTGCATTTCTCAAATCACAAGCATTAACGGAGGGAACAAGAGATTTTCCATTCAGTCTCTTAATATGTTCCCTGGGAAGACAAGCACAGTTCTTTTCTTTGTTGTTTTGTTTTTTTCTTTTTCTTGCAGAGAGAAAATTATAAATGGGAAAATACAGCAGCAATTTGATAATCCGTATTTACTCATGGGAAATAAAATACTTATGTTTCTGAGACACACTTCAAAAGAACTAGAGCCACATTCAAGTTTCCTGTCTAATAAATAATTTTTTATCCTTTAAACAGAGCCCTCCATATTTTTATATGGAGGTGCATTTTTTAAGTTATCTTGTAAATATCTAGAGCATTTAAACCTGAAAACTTGCATTTATATCTCTCAGTATTAGAAAAATTATTGAGGATGGAGGTAGAAGTCATAACTTAGTAGCTTGAGCTTGCTACTTTTTTAAATTAAGTATCTTTAAAACTTTTCCCATTTCATTTGAAACAACTTTTCAGCTTTTTATCTAAGATTTTTTTTACTTAAAGGCTACCTCTTTCAGAAATACAGTATACACTGAGTAATCAAACACCAAACCAGCTGGTGTTAATAAGCCAGCTGGTGTTAATAAACCACCTGATGGCGTCACCTTTCATATCTGGGGACTGAAAACTCACTCTGAGGCATTTTTTCTGTAAGAGTCAGCTTTGGGCTGTCTGGGCTTAACCTGCCCAAGGAGCCGTGCATGAAAAAATCACAAGAAAAGGAGGCAGAGTGGACAATGCTGCAAAAACACGACCCTGGTACAACAGGTTCACCAAGTGTAAATTATGGAGTTGTCTTAGTAAAGTTTCCTGATAACAACCACATATCTGAATTCGCACCCCCCTGGTAAGCTAAATAGCAAGAAAGATGAGCACACAATCTCTGCTTTTGAAAAAGAGCTTCTGCTATCTTTAGATAAACTATATTAAGAAACACCAGCAATTACAGGGCACCTAATAAATACACATCAAAGCTAAGAGGAAATAAATATCTGCCTGACAACTGGAACATCAGTGAGAGAGTGATGCTGCCCCTTGCCCGTCACGCCAGCTGGGAGCTAAATTGCGCAGGATTTCACAATCTCAGTCAATTTCATTCCCAGCCGGCAACGCCAGCAAATTGCTTTCCAGTGGAGACAGAACTTTACTGCCTCGCTGACAGCCTGAATGTTAAAGCATAAAGAGGCAGGCAAAAGGACCGAAAACCTCCAGAAGAAATACAGACAAGCAACAGGGAGACCCAGTAAAACACACAGAGAAATTAGAAGCAACAAGAGTTTCTGCTCCCTAACAGGGATACCCCACATAAAATTCATACTGACTGGACTACCATGATTTTTCTGTTAGATCCCACAGAATAAAATGAAAATATATTAACTCCTCCAGGTTTTTTCATGGAGGGTTCCCAGTCTTCCTTCTGGTTTTTTTTCTCCCAGAATGACATAGAACTGTAAGTTTTTCTTAAGAACTAAGGAAATCATTTTGTGCAAAGCCACACCTATGAAAAGATCCACTTTAAAGAGCAACAGTGGTTTTAAGTAAATTTTACCTATTACCAGCCAGATGATGAAAGGCTTCATCTTCCTATTGACAGCTAGTTTCTGCTTGCTGCCATTTTATTAAAGAAATCTTCATTCCTGAACAATCATTTATCTAAATAAATAATTCTCAATCCAATGCCCATTGTAAAAGACACATATGAATGGAAGAATGGTAAAGAAAAATATAGAAAAAGTCCAGAAAAAACTCACAAGATTAACCAGACACCATGCTAAGATCATTTTAGCTTTTTGTGCTTAGAAATTAGTTGGTTAAGTTACAACTTCTTTGGAGCTGAAGCCTCATTTCGAGTTATCTTCTAAAGGACCTTGCAAGCCACATGCTTGTGGCATGTGAATAAAAACAAGTTGCTTCCACAAAGCAGCAGCCAATCTTTGTAGCTCTCAGTCCCTCTGCCATCTCACAACATCGGGTCCAGCTCAGCCATGCACATCCTACCAGGTTTTTAAAATGATTTTCAAAAGTGTTTAACATTTGTCAGACTCACTGAGCTGCCCAGAACCATGCTCAATGTACTTTACATGTATCATTTATACATATAAATGATTCAGTTTCCAGAAAAATGGCATATCTAGCAATTGCTGCCCTGCAGAGCCTTGTGCTGATGGGGTGTTACAAATCCCTGGACTCTTGCTGTGGTCCTATTCCTACTCCTGCTGCCAAGCACACTGGCAGCCCCACAGTGGCCCTGCACAGACCCCATAAAGCCCAGCCCAGCCCAGCCCTGCCACACACAAAACAATATTAACTTGTGAAACAAAAGTACATGAAAAGCTTTGTTGCTGCAAAAGTTCTCTTTTGCCTCAGAGGCATTACTGCTCAGTGTTTCTAGCAATACTCTCCAGAAGTATACTCATACCACTTCCCTAGCCATCAGAGTTTAGGGAAGCTAACTGGTTCCTACTCATCTGAACCACAGGGCAGTTTGAAGGGACTTGACGTTACTTCTCAATATGTTCAGAATGTGACTACAAAGAAAACTTTTTCATATGTGTAACATCAAAAAGATTTCCTTTATCTTTCTTGGCAGGGATAATGAATGGAAAGAACTTCACTTCTCTGGTCTCTCTCTTGAGGAGTGTAACAAAGTTAAGCAAAAGAAGGCAAAGAAGATGTAATGAAAGTGCTGTGGAAAACATTTCTTTCTAGTACAGATGAATGCTATGCATTACGAAGGGATGAAGTGCACCCTCAGCAAATTTGCAACATGTACTTGCAGCCCAGAAAGCCAGCTGTATCAAGGGAGATGAGTCTGTCCCTCTACTCTGCTCTGGTGAGACCCCTCCTGGAGTACTGCTTCCAGCTCTGGGACCCCCAACATAAGAAGGACATGGACCTGTTGAAGCAGGTCCACAGGAGGGCCATGAAGATAATTTGAGGGCTCCAGCTCCTCTCCTATGAAGAATGGCTGAGTTGGGGATTTTCAGCCTGGAGAAGCCTTCCAGTACCTGAAGGCAGCCTACAAGTATGAGGGATAGAGGCTATTTACAAGGGCATGTAGGGATAGGACAAGGGGTAATGGCTTCAGACTGAAAGACAGTAGGTTTAGAATAGATATTAGGAAGAAATTCTTCACTGCAAGGGTGATGACGCAATGAAACAGGTTGCCCAGAGAGGCTGTGGATGCCTCAACCCTGGTAGTGCTTTAGGCCCAGGTTGATGCAGCTGTGATCAACTTGGCTTAGTGGTAGGTGTCCCTGTCCGTGGCAGGGATGTTGGAACTAGATAATCTTTAGGCCCCTTCCAATTCCAACTACTCTATGATTCTCTGTTTGCTTCAGGGAATTCAGTCATTTCTGAACCACGAAAATACCCTTTGTTTCATTACAAATGCATTGGTCTTCATCAAAAGTGAAATCCACATGTCAGTGTGATGAGCTTATTGTGCTGTTAAGAATTATTCTAATTGCTCTTATAACCTAAAGCAATATAAAATACCACACTAAACCACTTATAAAATGTCATACTATTTAGACTATATATATATCCTGTTCAAAATTATTAATTTACCAATAATGCTGACAACATACATTGTAGCTTTAGAGAAAGAGGGGGAAACACTTAGAACAGATGGTGAATATTAATGATGCCTGCCATTTGAAAAATCACTGACATAAAAATATTAATAGTTCACAAGTTTGCTAGTCTTCAGACCTGTTTGCTGCCAAAATCATTCCCTCCCACAATTTTATCACATTCACATAGGTAATGCACCATTCAATAGACATTACTTCAACAGTGTCATCCCAAAGTCTAGACAGTATTTTGTACCCCTGAGCCACTGCAGTAGACAACAATCCTGGCAGCCTGCTGGCTAATAGCCATTCATTAGGTTTAATAGGCCAATCACTGTAGGTGGAAGTAATACTGGAAATTCACACACTGATGACAGTCATGCAAAAATCTTTAATCTAAAAGCTCTGTGTTTTTTCTCTTTCGATAAAATTTACATCACCCATACTAAAGCCAGATTTTGCTTGCTACTGCAGCACTTGCAAGAAAAGCAATCAGTAAGTGACATCCAGGGCTTCCCATTTCAAGCTCCTTTTGAGTACTCAAGCAGTAGGTCATGGCAGGAGAACCAAAGCAGTGCTGGCAACAGCTCTTTGCTAATTCTCAGAAAAACAAAATGACTGAAAAGTGAGTTCCCAGTTCATCCACAGTATTTGACAGGCATCGTGGCTTGTGACTGCACTGCTGGCATGTCCTAACTCTCTTTCTATTCACAGTTCACAGGATTGCTACAGCCTGGCTTAGTCATCCTGCCCATGCAAAAATCACAAAACTTGGAAAAATAGAATCAGTTTTCAAGTTTTTAGTCATTGTAACAATGGGGGGAGTTCATGAAAGGAGAAACTTTTTATTTGGAAGGGTAACAAATGTGGAAGATAAATGCATTTGTTACCCAATATAGAGATCACCCAGACTAAATAAATGGAAACAAATTAGGACTTCAAAAACTGTTAAAATTCTAGCCTCACATTTTGTCTTCTCACTTTTGCTCCTATTTCCTCACATTGCCTCTTAATTTTCAAGAACTTAAATAAAAAATGCTTAAACTTCACTTCTTACACTGATTTGAAACCTGTTTTCTTCAAATCAGAGACTAGTAAAAGCATTTCACAGCTGCAGTTGAGAGTGATGTAAAAAAAAAAAAGATATACAGGGGACAAAAAATAGAATTAACCTTTAAGCCATGCTATAAAAGGTGTTTCCCATTGGTAAATAAAAAATGGCTCTAATTTAGACTAGTTTCAGACTATAGTTCAGTATAACAAAACAATATTCACAGAGTGGTTGGATATCCTAGTTCATGGGATAAATATACCACAAAACGCACCTCAGGATATTTTCATTATTTAATGTATAACATGGCCAGATAACTTTAGAGTTAGAGTCCCAAGTACTGAAATTGAAGGTTGAACTCCTATTGATGTTAATTCTTTTTGATCAGGACTATTTTACTGGAATAAAATTGACGACTTTTGTTCCAGAGCTCATTATTTCTTAGCCTTTGCTCTAATATCACAAGCACTCTTTAGGCACAGGGGACAGCTAGTTCTCAGCTTTTAATGTTAATTATGGTAATCTCTGTAGACATCATCACCTCTTCTCTTAATTCATAAAGGAGGCATAAAATATCAGTGCAGCTTTCTATTACAGTAGCATAGGTCACAGCACTCTAGGGGTTTTTTGTGACAGCTTACTCTTTAAAGCCTTTTTTATATTTCAGTAATAAAAAAATTACTTCAGAATTACATTTAAGACAGAAGGGTATTTTATTTTGTGAACAAATTGAAACCAGTAAGTAAGAAGATAAAATAAAGAGCAAAAATAAATAAAAGCACTCCCACTTGTACTTTTTTTCATTTGCATAATTCAAAAGTAATTCTGATTTCATATTGAATCAAACATACTCGACCAGCTTATTGTTTTCCGTCTCAATTAAAGATGCACATCAATCAAGACAATGCTTACTTTCTTCACTGGAAGCTCTGTGCTCCATCAGCAGAACACTGCTCTAGTGCCTTCAAAAGGTAAACAAGAAGCATCTGCATTTTGCCCTGAATCATTCGTCATTCACTAACGTACCTACATTATCACTTAGTACAAATCAGGAACACACAGTTTATGTGATGCTCCTGATCATTCCCACTTAACACTTAACTTAGGTTATAACCTACATTACTATGGCAATGCTGAAGGCAACTTGTCTTACCAACAAGCCAGAAAGCACTTGTAAAGACTACATCATAAATTAAGTTTCATTTGCAACCATCAAGGAACAAAGATAGTATTTCCAGGCACAAGAGTCAATTTTATTTTATCTTTAGCTTTGTCTTCAGGGAAAAAAATTAGAGACGGGATGATAGCAACACATTCATCAGCTTCATGATGTCCTGGATTATACCCAGTTACAAGAATCACTCCATAAACATGAAATATTAGTATTTGATAGTCTTAATATTTAAATGCAAAAAAAGCTACTATAAAAATGGTACCTCAAAAAAACGTTGTCAGCACCTATGGCTACTCTCAGGCAGTAGCTCCCCTAATACAGATCATGTATTTCCCTCTAAAATACTTAGCAGTCATACAATACTTCAGTTACAGATTAGCTATCATTGTTGTCTGAGGAATTTACTTATAGAATCCAGTTTTGCTGCATTTTACATGCAAAGCATGCAAAAATTATTTTCCTTCATCAGATTTGAGAAATGACTCATAAAAAGTGCACATTTAAAATTAGTCTGAAAATAGAAAACTGTAACTAGAAGGCTTTTCCTATCGGATATATTCACTTCCACATCACCTAATTCTGCCAGCAGGTGCCATTGTCTCCAATATATTATTGAAGTATTTTGTAATTTCAGCTGTCACTCCCTCTCTTGGTCTTATGCAATGCCTTTCTTCTGCAGAGGCTTTTATATAAATAATGAGGTATATAACATCTCTGAATTTGGAACTTCTACTTTTACAGATGGAATTGAAACAGAGATAACATGCCCCAGATTTACAACTTTTCTGAAGTCATCTTCTCCCAGAAAAGATTACCCTAACTCTAATTCATTTTGGAAAATTATTGTTGCCTAAGTGAACTCTCCTGCAATTTGAAGGCATCTTACTGCAGTAATATCTAACACAAAAGAGAAACTAAATGCTAGTTTTTTTCCTGAATAAGATTTTGGCTTTATTTTGGCTTTCATTACATGTCCAAGACAAGTGACCACTAACACCATGGAGGTATCAGTCATAACTCTCTAGCTGTAGGAACACTCCTTTTCACACTTAGAAAAAGTTAATTCAAATCCTACTATGCTCAAAAACCACATCATACATTCTTCTACCTAAATGACCAACACAAAATGGGTTTTCTAAATATAAGGTTAAATGTAAACTCACTGATTTATGAGCAATGCATGTCTATGAAGTAAGAAAAGTCTGATTCCTTAAAGCATTACCATCAGGCTCAGCATGATTCAAAATTATTTTTGGCCAGAAGCAGGTTCTTCTCATCCTGCTGCAGCCCATTTAAAAGTAGGAGCTCATGTTTTATGAAGCAGCAAGGTGGCAGCAAAACTCAGAGCAAGTGTTTCTAATTGTTGTGATTAGGCAGAGGACAAGTAAAATCAGTCCCAGGTTTCATGTGTGAGGCCCTTTTGACAGAGAAAAACCTTTTATCTCCAGCTAATTCACATATGGCAATCCTATTAAGTGAAGCAACATAGAGGAGGGGCTCACATCAAAAGTTTTCTTTGATAAATCACTTACTTCCAGCCTCCAACATTCTGGATTTTTGGTTATAAAGCTGCTCGCAGTACTGCTGCCTCCACTACAGCGTGGAGAAGAGTAATTTTAGCTGGAAAACAGCGATCCAATTATCTTCTAAGCTTTTAACTCTTTGGGCAGAGGGACTGGCTTTTTGCTTCTGTTTGGGTTTTTTGTTGCTTGGAGGGAGGGGAGGAGGGGGTATGGAGGTGATTTTTTTTTCTTTTTTTTTTATTATATTAATCTTCATAGTACTCCTGAATCAATAAATGCATTAAAAAATAAAGACATTTTCATCATCTTGCTTCAGCTGCTCTGCTAAAAAAAAAATCTAAATTAACCAATATATTTGGGCTGCTTTATTATAACCATCAGAATGTTGAATCTGCCAACTATTAAAGATTAGAAAAACATTTAAAGCTGCATATCTTCAAAGTATTAAAAGTAATTATGAAACAACACTGTTACAGGGTATGCTTACTTAATATAGCTCCAAGAAATGAGATAAGAACTACTAAGACATACATAAAAAGTTGCCTTTCAATGAAGGTATATGTGTTTAAGAGGATAATGGAATAGCAGTTCATCATCTGGAAAGGACTATAGAACTCAGAAAATTTTCTTCACACATTCTTCAGGAGAATTTGCAGCTTTTTACCTAATTTCTGAAATATATAGTCACGCAGATAAGGCAGTATGAAATGGATCACTGCTGGCTCTGGAAAGGAAGATAAGTTACCCTTTGGTACTTAGATATGCACTTTCTGACAGCTGTTTTCTTTCTCAAAACATTTCTCTGCCAAACAAAGATTGTTTGGTATTGACAAACCTGTGCTTTGGAATAAACAAGATTTTTCTCTGATAGGATGTTGGAAACATGCTTAAGATCCAGATAACTGTAGTCTGTCAGGTGTATTATATGACTTGAAGGGGTCACTAATTGCAGTTGCTGCCACACATGAGTTGCCATGTGTTATACTTAAAGTCCCAGTGCTAGAATATATGATTTTGTTTCCCAGCTTTTCTTCAGTAAAACAATCCCAAACCAAACACATAACATACATGCAGTTTTACATGTGTATATAGACAAGCATTTGAAAATTACTATCCAGAAATTACCATAAAATGTTTTCAGATATGATGCAACTTAACACAGCTGTATAGGGTGCAGGTATCCTTGAACTCAGGATCTCTCCTTATTATTAACAAAAGTGACAATTAATTGCAGGAGATGCTGAGTCTTTGTTAAATTTTACTGTTACATGCATACAAACAAACATTCACTTCTTCAAATGCAGTTTTCTGACACGCCAGTTCAGACTGTGTTTGAATATTTGATATCAGACAAACTCCACACTTTTCTTTTACCTGGAGTAATGGATAGCTTGCTGTCCTGCAATATTAAAATAGAAGTCAGTTGTATGTTTCATCTCATCAGTATGTCCAGAGACTTCAATCCAGTGTGCTATTGGGAGGCAGTAAACTCCATCTACTATGTTGCTCTGGTTGTAAACACAACTTCGATCGTGATGGGGCCCATTACCTAGAATAGAAGAAAGGATAATTGCAGGCTGTGTATCTGGATAATCTTCCAAAAGATTTGCTGGGAGGTTTGAATGGAACATTTAAGGCCAGGAGTGGTGCTTGCTGCCTCGTCAAACTGCATTTCTCGTAACATTATTAACATCTTAAATAGCAGTAAGTGAAGCACTGCCACAAAGCAAATGTTCAACATTAAAACAAGTTTTTGCTAATTATTAAAAAAACCCCAAAACATAACCACCACCCCCCCACCACCTTTAAAGCTGTGTAAGACTTCCAAATCACTTAAAATTCCAGGAATAATTAATTTCACTTAAGTTCCTCATTTGATGTTTGATAATATGTGACCTCAGCATTTAATGCTCTTTCTGTGTGACCTCTCTCTGGGTGGCCCAAGGTCTAGCTGTGACATGCCACAGTAACCTCAGCTTGCCCTAGGCTGACTACTAAGGAAGATGCCAAGATATGAGAAAGACCTCAGAGAAAGTTCAGAGGAGAGCCGTGCAAGGTCAGAAAGATAAAACCAGAAACAAAAGTAGGACTGGCAATGTGGGACTTGTTACCAGCTTCAGGGTTTGAGAGGAAAAACATCAATGTGGAAAGGCATGAAATCCCAAAGAAGGTGGCAGACAGCAACCTAGTAACAATGAAGACTTGTTTCAGGGAGCAGAGAAGGGCAGCTCATGCACAGCTGCCTGGCCAGCAAAGACTCCTCAGACATGCTGTTATGGACCAGACACATATGGATGCTTAACCTAGGAGCTCATTAAACCCTTCCTGTCTTCTATGTTTGCTGATGGATAAACAATCACTTTGTTGCCTTCAGATGCACGTATCACTTAGAGAGTCTGTTGATACACCTTAAAAGTTGCCCAAAGTGACCTGTAGAGAGATGGTCACATCTGCAATGGTGAATGATCACAATTACCTAAAACAGCCTTCTTTAAAGTAAGAAGTTTTTCTTATAGTTGTCCACTAATATTCATTCCCCTTCCTCTTCTCTTACAGCAATAGTGTGAGCTTTAGTCAGAAAACCAATTTTTAACATCATGCCAGAATAAGCAACTTGAACTGGGTCATGTCATCAATCAAAAGGTTATCTGTCCTCCAAAAACACAGTATATGTACATTCTCCTCCCCCATTCTTACATACTTACTGTAATACTAATTGCATGTAGGAATAATTATTTTGCAGATCAGAAGTGACCTAGTCTGTGGCTTGCTTAAGCCTGTTACACTTATACATTATTAATGATGTTAAAACATTTCTGAGTAAAATTATGCCCGAAGGAATATCTTCAATTTCACATTGCATGTAAATGCATGACCAGTTTCCAAGCACCAAATTTAGGGAAATTTGCTAGACCAAGAGCATTTGGGGAGATGTATTAATGCAATGATTAGAGAGTAAGACTAACACTTGATACTAAAGATCAAACCATCTCCTTATTTCCAGATTACATGCAGCACATTTTACCACAATTGTGAAATACTATTATTTACCAAAAAGAAAAATAAAATACTAGGCAGGAAGCTATTTTCCCTTCCCACATTGCTGAACCATTATGCATCACATACCTTTTGATAAATAAGGGGAGGAAGATCAGTGCATAGCTTCAGAAGCTACAAATTTTACCACTATATTTTTATCTCATATTTCTAATTGTTTACATACTCTTATCACTTTTAAACAAAATGTGAAGACAGCAATATACATCACCAACTACAACAGAGTAACAAAATCCATGGATGTTTATGACATTTAACTGACTTCATGTATTCAGCAAAATCCTACCACGAATACCACATCTTGCCTTCCCCATTTTACTGTCTGACAACTGTCTGCAGAGATGCACATCACCATGGCCCTTCCCTGCCACCACAAGGCTGTGTCTGATCCTGCCCCCCACTTGGCCACAGGCTCAGACTCAGCCGTGCCCCGAGGCAGGTGCCCGATGCTGAGGTCTGTGGCTGCCCTGGTGTCCTGGCTGCCTGTTCCTGACTGCCAGTCCCATGAGGCGTCCCTGCAGCGCCCAGTCCCCAGGGAGCCGCCAGACCTCACTGCACCATGAGATTTGATCTCTGGCTGACCCAGTTTTTATCTCTGCCTTTTATGCTACTCCCAGCTCTGTTTTCCCTTGTACATGAGTGCCCTTGTACCCACTCTGGCTTCCTCTCATACTGCCCCTTCCATTGCTCACAGCTGTTCCTCCTCTTGCACCAGGGTTTCTGCAAGAATTTTTGCAATTGCAATTTATGATCTCTCCCTCCTGCTTAATTACTCCTTTCCTGTAGGTGCTAGTCAGTCCTACCAGACAACAAACCCTCACTCTTATTTGTCTTCATGACCTCAATTGCACCACAATGCACTTTCTACTGCCATCTGCCAGTTTTACTGCCCATCCTCCTTCTCCTACTTTTCCAGCTTTAATTATTGTCTCTTTTTTTGCCTTCCTTCCTTCTCTGTGGTCTGCTTTCTTAAATGGCCATAACCTCCTTGCCTTCTACCCTTATCACCTTCACCATCATTAATTCTCTTACATAGGCTCCAACCACATACGGAAGTGAGGACAAGAGTAAATTGCTATGAGACATTTGTTTTATTTGTTCCTTCAAACAAGTTTTGTCAAATCTCATTCTAAAAAGCTTTTTTCTGTAATCATCATTTATCGCTGTTGACTTTTCTGCACCACTCAACCTCACCTTCCCACTGTGGCCTACAGTCAAACAAATCTCAAAAGGTATGTTTCTGTTTTGCCTTTAATAATCAGGTAAACAGTAACAGCTTGCATTCAAAGCAAATATCATGAGAATTGCCTAGCTCTTTACTACTGCTTACATTATATGGTGATCTATCAATTAACAACATTCATACTGAAATAGGATGCCTGTGCAACAGAACATATATGAAAACATATTCAACATATATATATTTACATGTGATATAATTTCAGACAGGAAGGAGAGAGTGCTACCATCTTCAAAAAATACTAATTTAGGGAACAGTATGATCACAGTGGACTGCATTCAGGAAGCTGAATTCACTATACTTCTTAAAAGTTATGGAAATAGGTAATTAGCACAAAAGATGAGGATCTCAATACCCAGGTAATACCCACATGATACAAGTGCTTCTCACCACAGTTTGCTTCACAGTAACATTTAACAAGTAAGTTTCAAAAAAAGAAAAAACTGTTGTATCAGCTCACATCATGTTTCTGCTAGCACAATTTGCCACAGGAAGACCACAATATTTTGGATGCCACACAGCAACAATGCAGGGCAACAGTTTCAGAAGTAGAGCCAAGTGACAAGTTTTGAGGAGTTATGTAGAACTCATCAATAATTCAGAGCTGCTATAAAAGACTAAAGATTACTTTTATCTGCCAGAGTAATTTAATACAAAAATAGTCAGCCAATTAAAATGGCTTTTTTCAAGGTAACTGATCACAAACTGTGTTTGAAACAGAAAACAATAAGCATCACTTACACATTCTGTTTTATATTTGCAGAATGCACACAGCTAGGAAAACAGGCACAGACTGAGTGATAAGCAGAAATCATTAGCTGGATAACCCTCAGTTCTTCCTTTTCCACCCCCACCTTTTTAAGTATTTTCTCATGACATTCCTCTGCCTGGAGCAAGGTGCATCAGCCTCACAGTGTGAGGTTCATCCACGAGAAACATTCTTTATTCTCATCTTAGCCCCTTTACCCGTGCTGACAGAACAGACTCCTTACATCCCTGTCACATACCTGATTCTGTTAGACTCAGGCTCAGAAGAGCCAGCCCAATACTTCTTGCAGGCACTAGAAGAGCTCATGTCAAGAACAAAATAGCTTTCAGAGGCAGGATAAAAATTTGGCACACTGAGTAAGACCTTTATTTTCCCCTCCCACAACACAATAGGCCAAGCAAAGTGCTTTCTGGATGTGAATTCCTGGAACAAGGAACTTTCCCATGCAGGACAGCAAACTGGGCAGAGGGTGTTAGCTTCAGGCAGCAACAAACAGCACTACAGATCAAAGACCACCCCTTCTCCTTTGGCTCTCTACTCCAGGACTGTTGGTGTGTTTGGTTCGCTGGGGAGGCAACTGTATGTGTGATGAAGACAGTAGGAACCAAGGTCAGCACAATCTGACTCTTCTCAGCGCATCAGAAATGTGTTGCTGCGCTTTCTAATTTCTTATCTTCTGCTCAGGCACCAGAGAGAAAAGACAGTGGCCAGTGCAGACAGAAGTGCCATGAGATTGCTTGTATGTAGTCTGAACGTGCCTGGTTGTGTCTGAAGCTGCTCGTACACACAGCAACTTCTTAATCCAGCTAAGGTTTAAGTTTGTCCTACCCACAGGTCCCATTATCTGCTTTATCTAAAAGGTCATTGTACCTTTGGATTTTTTAAGTGATTTCTCTAAGAAGTCAGGTGCAGCAGCCCTTTCCCATAGAAACTTCGCTAAGCTTCATTGCCCACTTCTCAAACACAGCCTAGTGCTGAAGTTTAGTTTCTGTACCTGAAGCTGGGAAAGGCCTCACCTACAAGCTGCAAAGGCTATCCTGAGTTTGCTGAACAACCACATGTGTCAGAAGGCCTCTACGTCAGTGGCTGGCACAACACAAAGAAGACCCAGGGTATAATTTGCACATCTTTACCAGCAACCTTTTGGTGCACATGTAAATACATCTGTCCCCTTATGCTGACTGGTTTCCCCAAGCTTACTCAAACCTTTTATAAAGTCTTGAAGATACTTTGAATAAATCCTCCATGATTCTATCAGACTCCAGAGTGGAAATTCATCACAATTCCCATTTAAACACTCTGCTCAGGCACAGCAGCTGTGTGTCTTCTCACCAGTGTTTGCAAGACAAGAGCTCTAGTCTCAGAACACACATGTTGCTCACAGCACACAACACCAGGGCACTGAATAGGCTTCCAGGTACTTTTAATAGGAAATAAACAATCATTTGGGTGATTTTTTTATAGTTAAGAAAACATCGTGCAGCCTAAAAGATTTGGGGGAATTTTAATAGCATTTCAACTTTTCTGTTCCTAGACTCAATAGTAAAGCAAAGAAAATAAAATATTTTCCTGCTCATCTTTGCAAAAAAGAAAATGAGCACAAATGTCCTTTGAGAAAGGGCGCTACACAACAGCAAATACATATTTGTACACCTAAACCCATTTCCATATCAATGTTTTTTCATACTGTTGGGAGGCAAATAGACAATCATTGGAAAACATGTAAAATTCAACCATAAGAAAAGCTAATTCAAATACTGGAACAGTAGTGATTATCCTGTTAAATGATCACATTGGCTTTCCTAATTACAGAAAAAAAAAGAATTTTGGAAGAGTTTATTGGAAGATACAGGTTCTAGTTTAACTGATAGTATGTTTTTTTCTTCAATCAGGTCCTCTTTTTTTTTAATTTAAAATCCGTCTTTGTGATTCCTCACAACAAAAATTCTTATCTGAAAGAGAAACATAAAAATAAGGTTCTAGGCATAAATGATAAAGTTTTTCATTGCTTTTGCAGCCCACTTGTTGCTCTCTGCTGCAGATGGTGACGCAACAGAATCCACTGATGTAGGGAACTGCTGGAGAGCGAAGCAATCAAGTAGCCCCACTTGGAGCACAAGCCTCGCAGAAGGCTCTTTCAAAATCTGCAGTTGTGGCTCCTTGTTTAATGCATATGAAGGATGATCAAAGCAGCATAAGAAGTGGCTGTACAAACAAATAATAATAAAAAAAAAAAAGAATAAACCCAAAGACCTCCACTAAATGATAAATGGCTCTAGCAAAAGATGGGAGAAATGAAGGAAAACTTTGGTTTTGACTCTGCTTGAGCAGGGAGGTTGGACCAGGTGACCCACTGGGGTCCCTTCCAACCCGATTGAATCTGTGAAAAACAGATGAAGATACAGCAAGTGATACAAGATGTCCAAAAATACAGGACTGGAAGAAGGTACGCAGAGACTAGAAGAGGATGTTCTGAAATGTGATCTAATGATGAACAATAAAAGAACACAAAGTAAAACCTACAGTTACTATTCTATTATAGCTCTGCAGGTACTATTCTATTACAGCTGTATTGCAGAGATGAAAAATGTATAATCCAACAGTCTGCCAACAGCACAGACTCTTCTTGACACAAAACAGAACTGCACACAGATTGCACAAAAAAGACAGAGCAGAGAAATTACCAGCTTGATCTTAAAAGATAATAAGCAAAATCTGGGTCAATGAAATTTCTCATCACCATTAAGAGTGGTGAACAAAAAACCACACGAATGAATGAATTTCTGTCTCTGCAAAGCCCTTTGCAGCAAAGGCACTGCTCAGCCACTGCCCTCCCAGCTCCCAGCTCCCAGCTTGTTGCACACCTTGATGAAATTTGTGGGGTTTTTCTTTCTGTTCTCTGCTGTGTAAGGGGAGGGACTTCAGGGCACAACAGCAGCTATAAACGCGCTGCGCATCTCATCCTTGCCTTAGTCAGACTCTAAAACACAGGCATAAGACTTCCAAAGCTCCAACCCCCAGCAAAGCGTGTTTCTCAGTTCACTGCTACCTTTCAAAAAACCACAGGGCTGCTTAGATAACCTTAGATGCACACAGGAGCTTCAATGGCAACTAACCAACCCAAACCACAAACAGCCAGGCAATTTTCAGATCACCTACTCATACATCAGTAAGACCAGTAACTCCTATAATCTTTGTCATAAATTTTGCATGAACCAGCACACTTTACATATCAATTCAAAATTTTAACTATGCCTCAATATTTTAAATAATTCCATTGTTATATTAAATAAGATACTTTAACAAGGTAAACAAATATCTTAAGTTCATGCCAAGAAATTCCCCTGAAAGAGTTCAGTATTATAAGTACTATCAACACTCTGGGGATAGAGAAACAGAGAGGCGTTGATGAATAAAATAAAAAAACCCAAAAAACAAACAAAAAAAAAAACCAAAAAAACCCAGGAATAAAACAACAGGAAGGAAAGGAAACCTACAAAAAAATCTTCAAAATAAAGCCTTCAAAAGATTACTTTTTTCCTAGTTTCCTTACCTTTCATACTAACATTACAAAGAAGAAAAGGCTCAAGCCCTGTTTTAGACACAATTCTCAGTTATCTGAATGTGCTACTGCATGGTGTCGTTATCACACATCACTCTAACTGAACCTCCTTCAGTACACTCACAATATTCAAATTTACTTACCCTTTACACCAGATTCTGTCACGAAAGTCTCCCTGCTGCTGTCTGAACAAAACTCAATCTCTGATGTTTTGAAACAGGATCCGTCTCAATCCTGCCAAGGCTGAATTGTTATTGATTGTTAAAAAACAGAGGTAGGGGAGGCTGAATTCCCCTTGCTTGAACTGAGTGAGGTCAACTATTTTGCCAGTTTGAGTCTGCCACAGGCTCTGAAGTCCCACCTTCCTCAAGTCTCAGCAAAGCCCCTGAGTAGTTGCCCTTTGTTTTTACACCTCTGACAAATAGCACCAACTCTGTATGCCATATACCAAACCTTATTTGTGTACATAATAAATACTTTGATTATATGGCTACTACTATTTCCTACTGCAAATAAGCCATCTCCCTTTTAGCTTCTGTAAATAGGAGATGAATTTATTGTACTCCTTAAATACCTAGTATTAATATAAACCAAAACTGTGAATTTGCCACCCACACCATGGTCAAGAACTCCTTCATGAATGGTTTGGTTTTCAAAAATGTTTCCCTGGATTTTCTAAGCCAGAATAGATACTCAAAAAGCATAAAACCATTTGTATCACACACCGCATGTTTATTTTGTAAACTTAAAGCAAACTGTTTAAACTTCTCATTTGGTAGAGCTGATACATACAACCAAAGAAATAAGTTTTAATTCTACTAAAATCCAGAACGAATTTGAGATTTTTTAGCGCATTAGTATACCCCTAAGAGAATTCTTTTTATGATTTTTTTTTAATTATGACAGAAGTAGAACTAAATGGTTTACAAGAAAGCCCCTCTCAGCAGTTAATGCTGTAAATCAACGAGGTTTTTTATTTTTTTTTAATCAGATATAAGAAAGTAAGAATTTTCAAGGGCAACTTTCAAAAACATATGCTTTATTTCTCTCTCTAGGACTGCTTAGGCACAGGTGTTTCTCAGTAGGAGTTTCTACTGTACTAGGAGTTTTTAACCAAATTCCCAGTATTTTGATGTAGATTAAATCACAGAAAAGCAACTAAAAGGAAATTCACCTCATGTAAAAAAGAGGGGTTTTTCTGACAGATGGTGGAAATGAGACTAAAGGAAATAGGGATGTAAGGATAATGGCTGATAGCAACAAAATGTATATTGTAATACAGTCTTTCTAACTGCTTTGAAACTCTCTTCGGCATTGTACTGTCTATTACTGATTGCTACTTTCTACCACACTGGAAGACATAACTGGACTAAGGGCAGGAAACAACCTACATCAAAATAGTAACCATGGCAATATATTAACCAAAGTATCATCCCAATTATTTGTCACTTCTCAGTGCTTCTTGCCACTGAAAATAAATTCTTGAGCCCTATTGCATGCTGCTGTCACTTGGAAGTGAGTGATGGGAAAAATGATAAATAAAGTATTTGCATAAACAGTGCATTTATTGTAACTTTGCCATTATTACCACAAATGCTTTATTAGGCTCTCACGGCAGTCAGAACTGGACCCTGACTATCTTTGTGGGTAGAAAAATAACATACCTGCTAAATCCAAAGTAATGCAAGTGTACCTACTTCTTTTTATTCTTCAGATTTTGCAGTTTCATAGGCAACTCTCTGTTGTTTTATTGATCTCTGGTAATCTGCTCAGGCTAAGTTGATTAAGGCTGACACACAGAAAGTAATGACACTTGCTACTATTTCATTGCACCATAAGGCATGCTAAATATATGTCCCGAGGGGGTTGAAGAACAGAACACCAGGAGTTATTGCACTTTGTAAACAATGTGTTTCTTTCCATTCCTTAAACACATATTACGCAGTAGATTTCAAAGGTATCCACTTTTACTCATTGTTTCCTCATATCTGAAAGGTGTAAAGGCATCCAGCATTGTCCAGAAAGCAACAGACTCCCAGGAACAAAATGCACATGATGCACAATCATTCAACTATCAAGTTGTGCATTGTGTTCTTTCCTAGTCACCATCTACTTCAGAACAAGACTGGGATGGGGGAAACAAGTAAAACTCCCAATTATTTTCAAAAGTGGAAGAGAAATTACACCTAACACTGATGAACTGTGTAAGTAGCTGCTATACACAGGGAAAATGGCACCACCCAGTGGGCACAATACTACATGAAATATTTGCATTAAAAGAGAAAGAAATGCTACTCTTAGGTGGTTTTGTGTTTTTTCGTTGGTTGATTTTTCATTTCATTTTATTTTTTTAAAAATAGAACTGCTACCTTTTTGAGGATCTGTAGATTTGATTTGAGGGAAAAAAAGATCCATCTCACTTACAGGAGAATAATGTTATATCCAACTGTACTTTTAAGAATGGCCTCAGAGAATTTTTATTTTGCTTTATTCTGCTATGGCTTAGCCCAAAATATTTCTTTTCTGTTACAATCTCTCCAATGCAAATGGCAACTCCATATTAACTTCCCATACAGTCTTAAAAGAATCTCCTCCTTTAAATTAAGAAATTATACTCCATTTGTTCCACCAAGTTGAGCCCAAGAAGTGAGATTGCCTTAAGTTTCAACACACTGCCATTTTAAAAATGCAATCTTTATATGCTTACCCATTACTGACACTTTGAACCAATCAAGTGCTCAACCCTTGAAAGCTCTAAGAATTTACTTCTGATATTTTCATCATTACATTACAGTATTATCAAAACATTTATTACTCTGTAAGACACAGAAACACAGAATATGCCAAATTGCAAGGGACCCACAAGGATCATCTATTCAATGCCTGGCCCTGCACAGGACCATCCTCAAGCCATATCATGTGCCTGAGGGTATTGTCCAAATATCTCTTGAGTTTTGTCAGGCTTGATGCTGTGATCACTTCCCTGGGGAGCCGGTTCCAGTGCCCAACCACCCTTTGGGTGAAGAATACTTTTCTAATATCCAACCTAAATCTCCCTTGACACAACTTCAGGCCATTCCTTTGCGTCTTGTCACTGGTCACCACAGAGAAGAGATCACTGCCTGCCCTTCCTCCTCTTCCCCTCACAAAGAAGTTGTAACTGCAATGAGGTCTCCCCTCAGTCTCCTCTTCTCCAGGCTGAACAGACCAAGTGACCTCAGCTGTTCCTCATATGGCTTCCCCTCAAGGCCCTTCACCATCTTTGTTGCCCTCCTTTGGACACTCTCTAACAGCTCTGTATCTTTCTTATATTGCGGTGCCCAAAACTGCACACACTATTCAAGGGGAGACCGCAGTGCAGAGTGGGACCATCCCCTCCCTCGACTGGCTGGCAATGCTTTGCCTGATGCCCCCCAAGACACAGTTGGCCCTCCTGGCTGCCAGGGCACTGCTGACTCATATTCAACTTGCCTTCGACCAGGACCCCCAGGTCCTTTTCCAGCATCTCATTCCCCAGTCTGTACGAGCACCTGGGGTTGCCCCATCCCAGGTGCAGAATTCGGCATTTCCCCTTGTTGAATTTCCTATTGTTGGTGATTGTCCAGTCCTCTAATTTGTCAAGGTCTCTCTGCAGGGTCTTCTGCCTTTCAGGGAGTCAACAGCTCCTCTGAGTTTGTGTCACCTTCATACTGACTCAGTATCCCTTCCAGTCCTGTGTCCAAGTCATTTATGAAGATGTTGAAGAGCACAGGGCCTGAGATGGAGCCCTGTGGAACCCCACCAGTGACAGGTCACCAGTCTGATGTCACGCCCCTCACTATCACCCTCTGTGCTCACCCATGAGCCAGTTGCTCACCCATCCACAAGGTGTGTTTATCCAGCTGTGCTGGACATTTTGTCCAGCAGGATCCCGTGAGAGACAGTATCGAAAGCTTTACCGAAATCCAAAAAGATGGCATGAACTGACTTCCCTTGGTCATCTGAGTGGGTTATCTTGTCATAAAAGGAAACTAGGTTTGATAAGCAGTATTTTCCCCCTATGAAGCTGTGCTGGCTGTGCCAAGGATTGCATTGTCTTTCATGTGTTTTTCAATACCTCCCAGAATAATCTTCTCCATAACTTTACCAGGCACTGAAGTGAGACTGACAGGCTTATAGTACCATGGTCCTCCTTCTTGCCCTTCTTGAAAATCAGGACATTTGCCAGCTTCCAGATTCCCTCTCTGGATTCCCAAGACTGCTCAAAAATCATTGAGAGAGATTTTGTGATTACATCAGCCAGCTCTTTTAGGATTCTGGGATGAATCTCATCAGGCCCCATAGATTGATAGTGATCCAGCTGGAGCAGCAGATTCAGCACAGTTTCAGGGTTGACTGGGAGTTGATCATTCTCGCAGTCATGGTCCTCCGGCTGAGGGCACTGAGATCCCCTTGGTCCGTCATCCATGTTGAAGAGAGAGGCAAAGAAAGTGTCAAATGCCTCTGCCTTGTCTCTGTCCCTGTTTGTGAGGTGACCATACTCATCCTGTAATGGGCCAGAGTTATTTTTACATTGCCTATTGTCATTAATATATTTGAAAAAACTCTTCAACTCCAGTTGAGCTTTGGCTATACAAGTTTTCTCCCTACAGCATCTCTGAATTCTTCCCACGTCACTTGACGTTGCTTCCACTGGCACTCACCTTCCTTTTTTGCCTTATTTCCAAGAGAAGAACCCTGCTCAGCCAATGTATCAATCTTTTTGAACTCTCACAAGTGTACCTTGTCCAACATATGGCTTAAACTGCAACAAACAAGCACACAGGAGCATGAACTGGAAATGTTGGAAAGCAAACATACCAAGCCACAGGCTGAGTAACAGCAGCACCTACATGTAAACAAGACACTTCCTTTTCACTCCTCCCCCCGTCCAAAACTAGAGATGGGGGTTTGTTTGGAAGGGATAAGGTCCTGCTTCCCTGAACAAATTCCCAGAATAAAGGCTGACTGCTCTTGAGCTTTAACCAGCAATATTATATTTGTCAAGCTTCAAGCAAGCACCAATTACATCAAACTAACAGTTATGTGAAAATCACAGGATGGTTTGGGTTGGAAGGGACCATAAAGATCATGCAATTCCAACCCACCACCATGGGCAGGAACACCTTTCACTAGGCCAGGTTACTCACAGTGCCATCCAGTCTGGCCTTGAGCACTTCCAGAAATGGGGCATCCATAACTTCTCTGGCCAGTAAGGGATCAACATTTGACAATACAAGTGCATGGGGTTTTTTATATATATTTTTCCCCTTCTGAAAATGTAAGGTGTCAACACATTGTATTCCATCATCTCAAAATACAGTTCGGGGCATCCCCTTACTAACTTCTCTGTCCTTTCAAGGAGCATGTTTCTTGATTAGTACCTACGGTTTATTTAGATGATTGTAAAGGGGATAAAGGCACAGATGAGTCTTCAATCATAAACTCAACAAAAAAAAATCAAGTGTAAGTTTCATCTTGTATTTATTTACTTCTGACAGGAGGCACAAAATGCTTTTACTTTCCAAGCTGAGAGACCTTAAATCCATTTTTGAAGAATCAACAACAAAGTACACAGATCCAGGTGCAGCTGGGAAGAACAAATTAAGTATATACCTTTTATTCCCCTACACTTATTCCCAGATTCTAAAGCTCAGCATAACCAACCTGTTTGCCAAAGATACCACAGAACAGTTAAAAATCCTCCTGGACATCAGGCCTCTGCTTTCACGGCAGTTAAGCAGGTAACAGCCCAAAGAAACCTCACACAGCTCATGTGATTAGAGCCAGAAATGCTCAATGGCTTCAAGTGACAGGTCCTGGATGCAGACCAGCACCATCACTGGGGGAAAGCAGACTGATTCTTCAGGAGCACAAACAAGTTTCCTCTTCCACCTCATCCTCCTAGAGAGGGCAACTAGTTCCATCCTTACACAAGCAACAACCCAGTGATACTCAAGCAGGCCAAGCCTTGCCTGAAAACTTCCTACCAGACCACCTGGAAGAACCCAAAAATCACAGAACACTGGCCCATGGCTTTGACTCTTCCAGCCCACAGAAACAAATACCCTCACTTTATCTTCCAGTTTCCCCACTGCATTAAAATGGCTGTTATTAAACATATGATACATGTACTGTAGTATTATAAACCCAATATGCATTACCAGTGGAATTCTCACAGACATGTATTAAAAAAGCTGAGAGTAATTTTCTTAACTGCAGCACTTTATTTCAACATTCAGTATATGTAAATATCTGACATCCATAACTGGACTGGAGCTTCTCTGATTACACAAGTCATAAACTTAGACCAAGTGTCATTCTGCTTTTCCTCTATCTCCCATAACCACGTCTTCAAAACTGCAGATGTTCTGTAAGTGCTAAATGTCTCCCAAAGCGCATTTTAAGTCTAAACACATAGGATATTAAAGAGACAATGCACAGCATTTGTTTGTAACAAAATGTTCTTTTCTTTAAAAAAGGGAATTGTCTTTTGAAATTGTGATTTTTGTAATAATAAACAGATGACAGACAAAACTTTTATTGACATTTAAAAAATACATTAAAACAAATTAGATAAAAAAGAAGTGCAAGATTGCTTAATGATAGAAAAACATCCTCAGGCTCCCTTCACAGAATAAATGCAGAACAATAAATTTCAAGGTTTAAGTAAAATTTAGCTCTTTCCTGTAAATATTAACTTAGGAAAAAAACTGTTGATATGAATGCCTAATTTAAAAACTCTTCTGCATTTGGATGATATGCCTATTCGCTTTCTATCATTCCACCTAAGTGAGCTCAAACTGCTGAGGATTCACAATGACAAGAACAAAATGCCACACAGGTTAAACCTAAAACTGCAAATCTGCCAAAACAGAGTGTTTATTTCTCTGACTACATTTCCTAAATGTGCCTCCAGGAATAGACAATACCTTGAGCTATCATTACTTCCAAACTAGACAGTAACCATCAAATTTTCATTGCTGATTCTCTATAGTCTGGAACACTCTATTATTATTTCTGTATGGTGAAGACCTCCTTATATATCAGTGTCATTACCATATTATGTACAACTTGGCCCTTTTAAAACAGACCCAACTCTGCTTCCTTAGACAGATGTAAAGATTGTATCCCATAAATTCACTTTTCCTGCAATTCTGTAAAAGAAAAACATAGTTAAAACAGGTAGAGTACACTATCTGGTTTAGCTGCTAAATCAAACTATTACTATCCCATGACATAAACTTGTGTGAATGCAGCGTTAACATGTAGTCTTTTATTACCATAAAGAAGAAAAAACAAATGCAACAGTTATGACAACATGCGTGTTTTAGTCTACATGACAGAATGGTAGTTTATAAGTGTGGTATCTATTCTTAAAATGGTTGAAGAGCAACAGCTCTACAGTGTGTTATTTTGGTATATGGATTATAAAACCATGAGTTAAAAAATAACCCCTCAAAAATTACCTCATCATCTGTCTTCCTTTCACGGGGTCAGATCCATTCCTCAGTAACAAGAGGTATATTTAGAGCTTTATTTGACTCAGCAGACAATTGTATGAGTGTTCTCTTTTATTCAAGGTATTTAAATATGCTAGAACAGCACATGGAAACTGACTAGAGTTATTCAACGTTTGTCAACACAGAGCTGGAGAAAACCACGATAGAAGGACTCCTGAAACCACAGGAGACTGGTAAAGCTGTGACAGAACTCCCTGGTTTTGAGGGCTTTTTTAGAAATTCCACTGGCCAAATTTGCCAGCTTGAAAATGCCATCATAACATGTAGCTTAGCGTAATAAAGCACCAGCCCACACCTTAATGCCTAAGTACGAAATTCTGAGTTCTTTACTTCTGGGGAAAGAAAGAAAACAAAATAAAACATCATGACTATGGATTCCTAAAATAAGGGGTGGTGGGAGGAATTAAACAGTTTCGAAGGGCTTTTACCAACTCAGAGGAGCATTCACTCTCCTCCGCCACACGGCTAGGGAATGTTTTTGTTAGCGAGAACTCATGTCTCGTCACGACAGCCTGGGCGGTGCTACGCGGCAGCATCGCCCGGGCCAGCCCAGGGCGAGCACCAAGCCCCGGTGGGATGGGGCTCCTCCCGGCGCCCGGAGAGGAGGGCGGAGCTGCGGGACGGAGCGCTGGGAAGGGCACCCCGAAGGAGGGATGGGGCTCCTCCCGGCGCCCGGGGAGGAGGGCGGGGCTGCGGGACCGAGCGCTGGGAAGGGCACCCCGAAGGAGGGTGGGACTCCTCCCGGCGCCCGGGGAGGAAGGCGGAGCTGCGGGACCGAGCGCTGGGAAGGGCGCCCCGAGGGAGGCAGAGGCGCTGGCCCCGCTGCTCAGCCCTGCGGCAAGCGAGCCTGTCCCCGCTGCCCGGGACCGCTTCGTTACCTTCCCAGAGGAGGTGGCCGCCCTCCCGCCGCAGGAATTTGTACCAGAAGGGGCTGGCGGCGTCTTCGTCCGGCAGCTCCACCTCGGCCAGCCACAGCGCGGGCTCCTGGGCGGGTAGTGGCGCGCTCGGCCGGGCCGGCTTCATGGGCACGGCTCGCTGCGGGTCCCAGTGGCCCAGCTCCGGCCGAGACCCGGCCACCAGCAGCTCCGTGCCGCCCTCCATCACCCGGGCGGGCAGCACCACGCCGAAGCGGAACAGCATGGCCGGCAGCGGGGATGCGGCCGGGGCCGGGGCCGCCGCCGCTGGGGGAGCCGCCGCTGGGGGTTCGCAGCGGGCCCGCCCTTCCGCCGGGGACGGGGGCCGGACACCGCCCCTGCCCCCGCCCCTGTCCCCTTCTGCGTCCCTGTCCGTCTCCCTGTCCCCGTCCGTGTCCCCGGCCCTGTCCCTGTGCCTGTCCGTGTCCGTACCCGTATCCGTGTCCCTGTCGCGGGCCGCGGCTGGTTGTGCCCCGGGGGAACTCCTCTCCCAAAGTGCAGGCTGGGAGTGGAACTACACCGACCCGCGGTCGGCTCCGGGGATGGAGAATTCTCTCCTCAGCGCTGGGTTTCCAAGTTGCAAAAGGCTACGCGTTATGCATGCTGACTTTAACAAGGATTATTGCTTCATTAAAGGAAGCCACTGCAATTACTCCCAAGAGGGCAGGCTTAATTTAGCGCGGAAAACACATCATTAGAAACTGCCATACGTGCAGCGCTACGAACAAGGACTGTCCGCAAATAACCCGTCGGTGCTCGAGATATTTGTGTCTTCCCCACTGACAGCCAGCCAGTGGCGCTGGGAGCACAAATGCGAAATGCTGGGGGAGGTTAGAAAGCTTCCTAAAAAGTTCCGTAGCTCCCACGTGCTCGCAGTCTGTTTACGGCCAGAAGGGGGAAATTTGGCAGCTCCTTGCATGTAGCAATATTCAGGACTTACAAAGAATGACTGAGGAAGAGGATGCAATCCAACCATTTAGAGGGCGGTCCTTGTTTGAATACACCCATTTCAGAATCGTTTAAAGAGAGAAGAGTGGTAACTTTATTTAGGTCAAGTTCTGGGAACAGGATGAAGGCCTTTCAATGAGTCAAAAGAAATCCTGCCTCAAAAGATGGGTGTTTGTTTCCTGTGTTCAGGGGTGACACCACACTGAAGTGTATGTTTTGCCAAATTTATTTTTCAGAGTGCTGTAGCTAATCTTCACTGATCCTCATTGAACTTGTGTAAGTGATATGCCACAGCTTTTCCAGACATAACCAAAACTAATGGAATTCTCACTGTCCTCCATGCATTTCTGCTAGCTCCAGTCTTCACTGTAGCACTGCTGCCTTTGTGGAACAGTACATTACATTTTAATCTTTGTTTTTGCTCAGCTTTACAGTCAAGTTATCCACAACCTATCTCATAATTGTCTTTCAAATATCTACCTCTTTACTATATGCCTTCATTTTAGCATCATGGGCAAGACAGACTGTAACAACCTTGAGGTTTTATCCTAAAGCTCCAGCTTGAAAGGAGTCCTAAAACCATCCCAGCGTGTTGTGTCTATGTCATATGTCTTATTCACATAACCATATGCTTCTGTTCATTCCAGTCACAGTCAGCTAAGAAACTGCAGGATCCAATAGCACATCTGATTGACAGGTTAGTTGTCTAAGCCTCAATGTAAAGAGAAATCAGCAACTTGCACCTTTGAACAAACCTGAGTTTGTACTGAGTGCTCATCATAGATCTGTAAACCACATGGAAAAATGAAAAAAATATTCTTTAAAGTCTGATGTGTCAAATACTATCTTTAGAAATAATTCACTCCATTTCTTCTCCAGGATCTGCCTTAATCCATTTTGTGCCAATCAATATTGAGTGTTAGATGAAAGCTAAAGATGACAGAATGTGACCAGCTTGACTTCCTGCTTTTTCCTCAAAAAAACCCTAGTTCAGATGAGGGTTAGCTTAAGAGATCAGCCAGGGAGGGCTGAAAAATTGGATCTATTGATGGATCCTGCAAGACTGACATAAAAACTAGAAATGTAGGTTGGCTTGGGACTTAACTGTCCTCTCAGCCTCCTATGGAATTAACAATAAACTAGTTTCCTTTGCCAGAATGACCCTTATTCTAGTACTGCCTGGCCAATGCTCTTCCCCTGCAGTCCTCAACACTATTCTGAAACCTAAAAGCCTTCCCTATAATCCAGTCATCTTTTACAACCACAAATTAAACATGACAATTTTCTTTTTTCCCCCTATATTAAGTCCTCATTCCACCTTGGCAAGCCTTAAAGTTTCCATCAAAAAGCTTTGGCATAAAGGGGCCAAACCCCTAATAACCAAGTTGCTTTTAACTGTCCCAGAAACTACTGTTAGTTGTTCATTTCTGTGGAAACAAACTTCCATCTCAGTGGTCTGTCTGAATTGTAATAATAAATGTTGTGCCTCTGTGTCCTTCACAGCTGTTTAGGATCTAGCAGTATACTCAACCTACAGCATCTACTTACTGAGTGCTAGACTTGATTTACTTCAAATCGAACTGTAAACTAGCAGTGAGGCTCAGTGCCAAGTTTATTTTAAAGCTTCAGTTTATTATCACTTCTACCATCCCAGGTCTTTGCCAAAGCTGACTGTGTTTCGAACTGGCAAAATGGGAAGAATTTTATGAAAAAAAACCCAACACCCAAACCAGCTTATTTTTCCGCAGCATTAGTATCCAAGAAGGGGCTCTAGAGATCACAGTCTCCGCAAAAATCAATAGGTTTGTAAGCTCTCTCCTAAATTGTACTGAAAGGTATGACCTTACATAATTTCCTTCCAAAATAGCCTTTATGTCTGGTTTATTCTCCAAAATCCGTGTAGGTGGTGGAGATTTCACAGGAGGACTCACCAAGGCTGTGTACCAGCTTAACATCAACCAACAGTTGTGCCTTCAGTTTCTGCCTAATTGCTGTAGCTGAAAAGTTTGAATGTCCAGAAACTGGAGCTCTAATTATATTTACAGACATGTAAAACACATTTAAAGGCATTTTCATTTGCTATGCACTAAACTTCTGCAGAATCACAAATCTAACTTTCTACATAGGGCCCTACTGAAATACTAGTGTTGAGATTCTGTGTTCATACAAATCCCATTGCTGTGGATGATGAACCAGTCAGGAAAGATATGTTTGTGGTTTTCATATGCTACAGAAGTCTCTCTAATTTCTTATACTGTTTCTTCCTGGCATAAAATTGCCCTGGTATTTTTGTGAACTCAAGAGTTTTGAACCATTTGTTGCAGTCATGAAACTTGGGCAAAGTATTGCTGGCTGAAATTTCAGTAAAGTCAGTAGTTAAGAAGTTTGACAGTATGCAGCACTTCAAAATTCAGCTTTCCAAGTGGAAAGTCATATTTTTTCTCACAATTTTCCTATTTGATAAGTGTCTATTGGGTATAGAGACAGCACACAGTACCTGAACAGTGTAAACACTAATAAAATGACAGATGAACTTAATGCTTCTGTGTTGGGGTAGCTGTGTCTTCAGTGTGCATCTTCTTTACTGATTACAGGCTATTACTCTATGGGCCGGTTTGCAGTTTGGCACAGCTTTATCTGTTGTTGCTGTACCGTGATCTCAAATGATAATATTTCCAAGTAGGGAAATCTGTAGTGAAGAGAGAGTTTGAATAACAAAAACAAAACACAAATACTGAAGGGATCTGCTTGGAGAAGGGAGGGGGATGTCCCTGATTGCAAGTTGTGGGTGATGTTTAGATTAGCTGTGCTCCTTCCTAGACTTGCCTTTCTTCCCTTTTTAGGTCATTTTCTTTCTTGTAAAGATACAGAGAAAGTGTCACTGAAATTTCAAAATGTTTCTGCTAATTATAGAAAAGGGAAAGGCAGCACAGGGTACACAGTCTTGCTTGTAAAAGGGCAAACATTTATAGTACGTGGTAAGCTGATTTAGAGGTATTAGCAATTTGGGTAAAATGTTCTTTGCTGAAACATTTACACAGCCTATGTTTCCTCAAAGGGATTGAACTAAATATATATGAAAAAAAACCCCTAACCTAGTCTAATGGAAATAATTTAAGACCACTGTTTTAAGTGAAAGTTGATTATGTTGTTTAATCTAAACTAATAGATCTATGGACCCAGACCTTCTAATTGAATTCTAAAAGTTCTTCTCGTGATAATTCTGATAGAACTATAAACTAACGCTTTCAATGTTTGTTCTAATTTCACAACACAACAGCTAAGAAAGACCTTCATAGTCTGAAGATTGAAAGAAGACTTAAGCAATTTAAGAACTTGTTACCAGAAAAGCAGTGCTATTCATAATTTTTAGTTTTAAGTGCTGTGTCAGAGCAGTGATAACTGCATGAACCGTTTTAGCTGCTTATTGCTAGGAGTAGCCTTTTATGCAGACTAAGCTACAGAAGTTCTGGCATGACTGACCATTTTAGGAATTGTGTTGGAAAATTATGCTGTCATAATAGGTAGGACACTACAGGAGACAATTTCCACTTTTGCATGGGGTTTTTTGACAGAATATTTTTAAAAAGTTTGTTATTCTTAAAAGTAACTAGGCAGCATAAATATGCAATAACATTACAGTAAACATTACAGAAACACACACAGGAATAACTGTTCCGGTAGGTTTCTTTTTTCAACCTCCAATAAAGCCATCTCTGCATGCTCCCCAGCCTCAAATATCTTAGGAGCTGGAGAAAGTCCCAACATACTTCAGCACAGGGCCCTTTCAGGATATCAGCCTCATCAATGCCCAGATAGCAACAAATATCACAGACTAGTCCAGCACACGGCTCCCTTCCTGCTTCGGAATGAGCCACGCAGTTCTTGGAGGGAAGCTCCAGGCCAGCCTCGTGTCTGTGGTGCATCTGCACTGGGGTAGTATGTCCCAAGCAAGCCTGGAGTTCTGGTAGCCCTAGCAGGAGCATGGCTCTTCTGCCTTGCACAGAGGGACAAGAGAGGCTGAGTCTTTTCACAGAGATCAAAGTACCTTGAGCTTCTTGAGTGAAAAACAGTATGTAGCTGTAAATCATTACAATGCCAAATCATTACAAGGTACCTTTTATGAAACCAGCCTTTTATCACCAATGTTATATAAAGTTTCTGATTAAAATTCCGACATTGGGGAAAGAAAGGTGTTTTGGCCCTTTAGAAACAAGACAATACCAAACACTTCACTGTGTGCAATAGCAAAATTTTATTCCATTAATTAGGAGAGTGCAATTTGACCCAAAATTTATATGCAATATGACAGATTAATTTTTAAGTGGAAGAACCTGCCCTTTTAGTGGAGACTTACATAATCCTCTCACTTTCAAAAGCAGATGCTCAAGACCCTAGTAATAGTGCTCCAGTCTAATGTGCTCTCTGTAAATTGCAGGGGTTTAGTGTTCTTAGGGCCCCCAACAAACTACTGATTGATAGAAAGTTCCTGTATATTATACTCCTGTGACCATTTTAGGGAAAAAATCACTGTTTATTTTTCATCATGCAGACTTTTTTATTGTTTTATGTATGACCAACAGTATTTCAGAACATCACACACAGTACTAGATGGCAAAACATTTGGCACAGTCTTTAAGATTATAGTATCATTGAAGTATTTAAAGTTATGTATAATCTGTTATCTTCAGAATACAAATTACTAAATTATCCATCCTGAATTCAGGAATAACAAAAATTCAGTTGCTGTTGTGTAAGAGGTGAGAGAAGCAACCATGGGAAGGAAAGTTCAACAAGAAAAGTTTTTTTCTCAATATGTGTTTAAGCAATACATTTCTAGCTTCAAAGCTGACTGAAATTTAATATACAGCTTAAAAAAATCTTGCAGAAAACTCTGACTAGATTTTAAGTTAGAAATAGAACCACTTAGTTTTATAGTAATTAAATGGCTTTGGAACAAAAGCTGTTTGGAACAGTAAAGGGAACCTTTCCTGTTTTTCTAAAAAGTTAAGCAAACACAAACTGAGGACCATTATCTTTCAAGCCATGACCCATATATCAGAAAAGGGAACAGAAAAGGATGAAATGTGGAGAGATGATTATTCATTTAAGTATACAATTCTCAGTGGTTATTTTATGTTCCTCATAATACAGGAAATCCAACTTATCGGTGACTGACTCTACCAATCAATTTCTTTTTCCAGTTATATTAATAAAATAATAATAACTTAAAGCCTTTTTCTCAGGCTGAACCTGGATCAAAACATAAACACAGAAGTTATCTTTCGAGCAATGCATTATCTTTAATGTCTAGGAAAAGTGGCAGCAGAAATAGAAAAAAAAATTTACAAACCATCCTGCTTCCTACCTGACAGTCTCACCACATATAAAAAATAAGAATATCATTGGCCAAATCTAATAAAAAAGAGATTTGATGCTCAAGTGTGTAATAGTGTACAGAGTATTTACTCCATTATCTTCTTTCCTTGTATGAATCTGTTACTTTATCACTGTATCAACCCAATATATTGCTGTTGCTTACCTTCTTACTTTCATGTATTTACCAGATTTTCAATTGTACATCTCTTGTTTTTCTTTTAAAGAAACTTTATTTCATCTGATTTGGCAAGCTTCATTAAATTCACTTATGTGGCACACAAATAATCCTTGCTGAGGAACAAACACTATTTTCATCCAGCTATAAAGAAACTCTTGGAAATAGGAATTGCAGTCTAGAATGAGAGTAAACAGCCTGCAACTTAGCAACCTTCCACAGGCCATGGCAACAGCTTGCAGCCAAGAACCAGAAGATGTGTATGACATACTTTGGAGACTAGATCATAGACAGGGGACTCCTGCTACTTAATTTGGTGTGTGTATGTTGCTGTGTACCATAGTGACCTGTTTCCACTTCAGCTCAAGTTCTCACACAGATGCCTCCCCATTAGCACAGACAGTCCCTCAAGGTAATTCCAGCAGAGAAGCCAGAGCTGGCTACTCAAGAGCTCTACCTGGCCCCTAAATCAGCAGCTGACCACTTGTTTTTTTCTTCACTTGTTTTGAAGGAATACAGTTTTGAAGATCAACCCAAAAATAGATTAGTCATGCCAATAAGCAGTATTACAACAGCACACACTTCAAATAGTCTCCTTGTAGAGTTACACTTGCAGCACCCATATATTGCCTTGAACAGCTATGAGCACACTTTTTAAAATTTTGTATTTTTTTTAATTTTTAAATGCCATTATCTTTCTCAGTGCTTACTTTTCCTTTCTCACTGCATGAAAATATAATTATACAAGCCATCTGAAACTTCTTACATCTGCTCCCCCCAAAGTGGGAAGAGGTTTAAGTTTACTGAAAAATAGCACCTTAATTGTCCTACTTACAGTTTCCTTCTTGTTTTATTTGTATGCATTGTCATCCACACATTTCCATAGGCTACATATTCTCAAGCTAAGATCATTATAGAAGGCTTAGTGCTATATAAAATATTGTTGCCAAATGCCTTTCCTATTTTGAGATAAATCTAAACAGATAAATTCATATATTCTTATATTAATAATAAGCATTAATTTGGCCAAAATTGCATATTTCTTGGGTATGTCACTCATGACCTCAAATTCCATGCAAGTGGAAGTATTTTCTTAAATTATCAGAATTAGGTTTTGCTTGATAGCAAATTCCTTGTCTGAAAACTTGTAGAATGAATCCCGATCTGATCTCTGACTTCTCGGGTTCCTGCCAATAAAACAATGAAATGGAGTTTTAAAAAATATATTTATATAAGAATTGTTTGAACTAGTTCCACGCAAACTTCAGAACTTGCTCTTTGAGTTCCTGTCAGCCAACCAACCATTCTTTGTAGCATGTAGTAATTCTCTAATATAAACACATGTTGTAGAATATCATGTTCCAAGTTCTCAAGAGCTTAATCTTATTTAAAGAACAGTGTTTTACACTGCATACATTTATGAGTATTTTTAATTTATTAAAAAATACAGCAATCCCAGTGGTTAAAATATTTCTAAGGAGGAAAAGAGAAAGGGAGTAGAGCTATTAGAGTGCTGTGATGGCCACTCTGGACTGACAGGGGCCATTGATGTGCCATTATTAGAATACCTTTGGAAGCATCCACGTTTTACATGATTTAAACTGAAAGCAACAATTAAGCTCTGCATTTTCAAATCAACTAAGTATAAATACACAGATAAAGTAACCTTTTTTACCTTAGTAATCAATGATACTGATAATGTAAATATTCACTCCCCCGACTGAATTAAATGACACACAAAATAAACTATCATTCAGCAATTCGCAAAGACTGTGGTTTGATAACACAATCAGTTGCTTCCATAATCAGAACCTCCAAGAGTATATCACTCCTGGCCTAGGGAATTTGATGGATGTTACTGCACAGTTCCGCCTCAGCAGGAACAAGAGTGTATTATGTGAGGTACTCACTGTGTGTTCTACTTATCCACCACAGAGCACTTATCTTACCTCTGCTTTCTGAATCAACTCATTTTCAGCTGTACACACACTTCTTTCAAACTACATGAATTCCATCCATGTGAAATAATAAGCTAAAAAAATTGACAGGGTTTTCTTCAACTCTCTTTCTGAGGAGTGATTATGCACGCAAAAGACACATTCAGTATTTGCATGTAGATCTGCATGCTCCCTTAGTAACTGCACCATCCTGCTGTGGGTTGGAAGTAAACAGTCTGGCAAGTTGTCAGTGTCAATACCTTCAAAAAAAAAAAAAAAAAATCAAGCCTGTTGCCACGTGTGACCAGAGGAACAGTCCATGCTACAGCACGCTCAAAGCCAAGCTCTCCAGGTGAGATGGCAATCACAGCCCTATCCACATCTGTATACAACAACCACCTGCAGAAGAACAACAACATCAGTATTTTATTCCAGAAAGATCCTGGGCTAAACAAGCACAAGACTTACATACTTTTAGACTTAACACTGCAAAAGCTGAGCCCATTATTATTTGCCTCCAAAAGTAATTGAGTCAAGCTGGCATATTATGTTGTAACAACTAAATTAGATTTGCTTTTCCTTTCAATATTTTTAAGGAGACAGCAAAAATCAGTATTCATATTATACTGGTCTCCATGTCTTTGTCAGGAAAGTTAAACTCATCTGTCTTATTCAGATGAGGTTCTCTGTCATTGTTAAACACCAGACCTCAGAAGGTAGGTTTTTCTTCCTTCATATTTAGAAACCATGAAATAAAAACCACTGACTGTCAGTGCCTTTGCTAACTTGTAGAAAGATTCAGAGTGAATCTAGCAAAAGCACTCTGATTTGGAAGTCTAAAGCCAAGACTTTATTAGAGGTAACAAATAGATCAGTATCTATTGTTTTTATCAGCACATGTAGCATTATGTGCCTCTGGAAATATCTTTCATTTTCTGTGCTTTTAAGCCTTAAGCCATGGGTATTTAACATAGGTGCAAGTTTTAACTTAAGACTTTATGAAAATAAAACTAATTGCTGTTTGTAAAGCTATGCAAAATGGTGTTTTACATATGTAATTTAGCTAGTATGACTGCAAATTAAAAGACTCAGTGGGGACAGCCAGTGGGATCTTATTCTTCAAACAAGGCCAAGAAAATAACAAAAATTAAGGAAAAAAAAAAGGGAGTAGTGCAAAGAAGCTGTTCACTGTCTGCATTGTGGAGACACCAAGAGACATTAATCCTTTTTTTGCTGCTCTCCTCAATCATGTTTTTTGCAAAGCTCTTTGTATTTTATTAAAGTTCACAATCAGCTCAAAATCTAAAGGGGCTAATTAAGCTTCGACTACTCATATGGATATTATATACATTTTTTTGAAAAATTGCAATTCTCTGCCATTCAAAAATGCTTGCAAATATAACAGCTTTGTCTTCAGGGACATGTCATCAACTAGAGAACTATAAAAGGAAAGCTACTGACTTGTTATTTGTCAACTGACTAGAGTGATGGATGAATAGCACATTATCACTTAGAAGGGCTTATTTCAGACTTGGAGAGTCAGTACTTTGGTTTAGAATTGAGACACATTTTAAGCAACAAACCATCCGACCTGGATTAGAACAGCCTGAAAATTGCATGGAAGTCAAATGAATGCACTCATTTCCCCAAAAATATCTCTTTATGCAAATTCAGTAATCATAGCATTATCATACGCCAGAACATGAATATGTACAACACATCTGTGCTATGAATATGTATAAGACATAAGCTAACAGACTTCAGACTGTTCTACTGAGACCAAAAATACTCAAAAATCTGTGAAAAGTTGTTATTTACATAACAAATCCAGTTGGTATCACTTTCCACTCCAGTGCTTCTAAGTAAGGTAAACAAGTTACTGGTAGTCTTTCCTAAGTAAACAAGTTCTGTTGAGGTTTCTGTCCATACCACTAGAGAATGAGTGGTTTTGTTGTACATTTATTATTCTGTATTTATTAATACTTGCTTTGCACATCTTTGTTCAAACATTACTACCCACATAAATTCAATGAGACAGAAACCAACATATTCGATATATGGATCCAGCTAATCATAAAATTAACTCTTCAAGGATTTCACAGAATTACTGTAGTCGTAGCTTTAGTATCTCACTTTGTTTAAATGTCACTACATCTGTGCAATCCATAGAGCACTAAATAGTGATTTTTTTTCCTTACCCAAGTTGCATTATGGATAAGTTCATCAGAACATCTCCTTGAAGCCTAACAGCAACTTTAAAAGCCTCTAATATCAATGTTAAACAGTGCTTTGAAAAAAAATAATTACTTCTATTGTTAATCCCATATACACTAATATTGAAATAACTCAACAGACTAGCATTTAATACCACAGAGGGAAACACAAGTGACAATAAATCTGCTGGGAGAATGCATTTGGTAATGGTGGGACCACTGACAGTACAGGCTAGATTTTCATTTCTAGCATATCTCATGGCAATTCCACAAATTATTTGTGGAGTTGAACTAAAAGACTGGATAAATTCTCTCAATCTGTTCCAGCTACAAAGTATAACACATTTGCTAACACTAAATGATGTCTCAGCTGATTACTGGGTAACTCATTATCCTGCACTAGCTTGCAATTATAAATTATGTGGTTGCATGTGTCTGGGAGCAGGTAACTCCCTTACCATGGGAAGAGTCCCCAGATAACGATCCTCATGTTAGTTTCAGCTTAAGCACAATTCTAAAATTTTACCTCCATGGATGCAACTAGTGACTCTAGCCTGGTCAAACTTTAGAAGAAAAACATGCTCATATGATCTTCACACAACCATCAGGTTGCTCAAGTTCTGAAGTAGCACAGCATGCATCAGTTGGACAGTTGTTAACTTTTCCCTGAGCTCTGTTAGGTCTCCACAGCTGCCAGGGAATACTCATTCACTTTGTGTGTTGTTCTCACTAAGTACCATTGTTAACATTAAATTGTTCAACTTCTGTCAATCAAGAATGGCTTCAAGTTCACATAGAATATTCCAAGGGCAGACTGTGCCCTTTCTTTAGCGTCGTGGTTTTCAAACCCACTTTTGCTGAGAGCATATACTTGGTCAGAACAATATTATAGATCAGTTACAATTTATCTTGACTAATTGTTAAAGCATAAATTATTCCATATTCTCCACCTATTTTGATGATTTCATACTTACATTTTATTTCATCTATGGATGTTCTGGTCAACCTTGTTTAACACACCTCTGTACAAGGTAACTAATTCATACAGGGTTTTGTGTGTTATTTTGGGGCTATTTAATGTAGCAGAATAATTTAACATCATTAATTTTATGAGGAAAGAAAGGTGAAAGCAAGAGAGAACTCAGAAGCAGCTCTGGCAGTAATTATCATGTGAAAACTAGTACCTTATTATTGAATGTTCCTTCTCTGCTTGATTTGGAGACCAGACAAACTGGATCTTCCCCATGTGAAATGCCCTAACTATTCAGCTGTTACTCTGAACATCTGAGTCTGGCTTCCTTTCTTGATATAAACCATATCAAGCTTGTGTTTCATTCCAAAGCAGAGGGAAAATATAGATAAAACCATTTTTTCCTGAAAAACAGAATTAAAGCTTTCCAATTGAATGATATTGCTGAGTGACATTAAACCACACAACCCACTTTACTCCATCATTAACATTGCAACCCTGATGACAAATCTAATTAAGGCTTCAACACCTACTCTAGATCAAAACTTCAAGTCAAAACTTTTCAGCCACTTGAGTAAGAGGAAAGAAGAAAGTTGGCTATTAAGAAATGGCATTTTTTTCAGTGATGCTGTTGATTCTAATTCTTCCAGTGAGTACATTCAATAATTTAAAACCAAGTACTTTTTAATCTGAGCTGGGACCCTCATGACATACCCAGGCCCTTCCCTCTCACATCTAGAAGGGTGGTGCCCACCTTACTTGTTGAGTCACAGGACCTTCTCATCTCATATATGGTGCAAATCAACACAGTAAGCCTTGTAACTCAGCCTCACAAGCCCTGCCATGTTCCTTCCAGCTTCTAAGTCCCACTAGAAATAGCATAAGCAAGCATGTGGATGGTACATCTCAAGTAATCTTCCAGTGACTAAAACCAGTCTTTCTACACACGATTTCTCCTTTTGAGTGGAGCCAACAACACTTGAGAAACAAATTGTGACAAGCACAGAAAATGCGAAGTTACCTGGATTAAAAAAACCCAGCACAGCAGTGGTGTTCCCCAGTGCCCCATATCAGGGCAAGTTCTGTTTAACATCTTTATCAATGATGTGGATGAGGGGATCAAGTGCACCCTCCAGTCAAGTTGCAGACAACACCAAGTTGGGAGGGAATGTGGATCTGCTGGAGGGTAGGAAGGCTCTGCAGAGCAATCTGGACAGGCTGGATTGATGGACCAAGGGCAATTGTGTGAGGTTCAATAAGGCAAAGCGCCAGGTCCTGCACTTGGGTCACAACAACACCATGCAGTGTGACAGGCTGGGGAAGGAGTGGCTGGAACATTGTCCAGGGGAAAAGGACTTGGGGGTGCTGGTTGACAGCGACTAAACAGGAGCCAGCACAGGGCCCAGGTGGCCAAGAAAGCTAATGGCATCCTGCCTCTATCAGAAATACTGTGGCCTACAGGACCAAGGCAATGATCATTCCCCTTTACTCAGCACTGGGGAGGCCACACCTGAAGTACTCTGTCCAGTTCTGCACCCCCACACTACAAGACATTGAGGTGCTGGAGCAAGTCCAGAGAAGAACAACAGAGCTGGGGAAAGATGTAGAGAGTAAATTCTGTGAGGAGCAACTGAAGGAGCTGTTTAGCCTGAAGAAAATAAGGCTCAGGGGTGACCTTATCACTCCCTACAACCACCTGAAAGGAGGTTGTAGCCAGGTGGGGGTCAGTCTCTTCTCCCAGGCAACTAGTGACAGGACTAGACGACATGACCCCAAGCTGCACCAGGGGAGGTTCAGGCTGGACATGAGGCAGAGTTTTTCCACTGGAAGAGTGGTTAAACCTTGGAACAGGCTGCCGAGGGAATGGGTTGAAGATACAACTGGATGTGGCATTTAGTGCTATGATCTAATTGACAAAGTGGTGTTTGGTTAAAGGTTGGACTCTGATCATAGAGGTCTTTTCCAACCTTAGTGATTCTATGATTCATTCTAAGTGCTTTCAAATGGATTTTATCTTTGAGTTTGTCCTTGGATGGCTGTCAGGACACTGAACCTGCAACTTCAACTCCCCCCCTTCAACAGGATGGGGAGAAAATAAGACAGGGAAGCTCATAGGTTGAGATAATGATGGGGAGACTCCTCACTAATTACTGTCACAGGCAAAAAAAATGGCTTAGGGAAAAGTAAATTTATTGCAAATAAAAAAATTGAGTAGGATTATTAGAAACAAAGACAAAACTAAACACACCTTTCCCTCTACACCCCTCTGTTCCCAGGCTTAATTTCACTTCCAACTTTTGTATCTCCTTTGCCCCCCTGCAACCAGCACAGGGTGATGGAAAGTCGGGGGTTGCAGTGAGCTGATAGCAGCTCTTCCTTGCTTCTCCCTCCTCTATGCACTTCTCCCCTGCTCCAGAGTGAGGTTCCTGCCACAAGATATAGTCCTTTACAAGCTGCTCAGACACGAGTCCTTCTCATGCACTGTGGTTCAAGACCTGCTACACCATGCGTCCCATTTTATATATACCCATATACAGGGTCCCACTCTTCAGGACAGTCTGCTCCAGGTCACAAAGGGTCACAGGTCCTGCAATAAAACCTGCTTCTGCATGGGCTGCATCTTCTGCCAGGAGCCTGCTCTTGTGGGAATTTTCCACAGCCTGCAGCTTCCCTCAGTGTAGATCCACCTGCTCTGACATGGGGTCCTTCTTGGGCTGCAGAGCTCATACCTGTTCCTGTCCAGTCCTCCATGGGCTACTGAGGGATGACCTGAGTTCCCATGGCTTTGCCACAGGTTGCAGGGGAATATCTGTTCCCACACCTGGAGGACCTCCTCCTCCTCCTTCTTCCCTGACCTTTGGTGCATGCAGGGCTGTTTCTCTCACATTTTTGTCACTTTTCTCTGACATCTGCTGCACAGTACTTACTTAGGTTCTCACAAGAGGCACCACCAGCTTCATAACGGGGCTTAGCTTTGGCTAGCAGAGGGGCCACTGCAGAGCCATCTGGAACCTACCATGTTCAGCATGGGGCAGGCCCTAGTCTCTTCGCCCAGATTGCTCCTGCACAGCCCCTGCTACCAAACTCTTGCCACATAAACCCAACACAGTCCTGTTCATGCTTTATACCCTCAAGAAGGCAGGCCTTGGTTAATGTAGTTTTTGATACCCACCTGGCACATGTTCCAAATTACTTGAAATGTGAATACTCAAGCATAGAGACAATCTGAGGTGGGGGGTTGTGTCAACTTCCCTAAGGAAAAATCAAGGTGAGATTCTTGTAGGTTCAACGTGACTCTAGGAAACTGAAAAGCTTCAAGATGGTATCGAGGATCACAGCTATACAGGTGAATTGCCCTTCTTGATATTCAACATGGGGTTGAAAAGATGATATTATTGCATCTGAGGTACAGAATAACGACCAAATCTTGGCAAAACCCTCTACAATCATGACAAAGATCAGGGGTAAAATCTTGTACTTTAAACTGTCTCAGCCTGTTAAACACCAATAAAAGCCTGGGAAATTTTTTTCCCAGCTATTTACATACTTGAACTAGTAAAAGAGAATACAAAAATCTGGATGGTGAAATTAGCAAATCTGGGATCGTTTAAGTTTCACCTGAAGATCAAAAGGACAGAGGAAAGGTGATACTGCCAATCATACAACTTTTGTAAATGTGTTTTGTTTTGGATTTGTTTTTAATTAAAAAGATGCACTTTCTTATCTATATGCAGTAGATTTCATTTGAACAAAATATAGAAACTCAGTTTTCTAATTCGTTGCCAGGCTCTTCTAACAAACATTAATGAATACTGTTTATATATTTAAAAAATACATCACTGAGAATTTTTCTAATTGTTGGGGTGGTTTTTTTGGATATAGGTTTTCTGTCTTGGTTGCTTTGATTTGGTTTTTTTAACCTTTAACATAAATGCTTCTCTGTGTGTCCAAAATGGTGTCAGCTGAAAAATACGATTACAAGTTGCAACTCCATTTAATTGACGTCAAAGACCTGATCACTGAGACTGAACCTGTTTTGTCGCAAAATATCGAAACAATTTTTTGTTATGTGCCATCCCACCTGCTCAGTAGTCCTACTGCATTGTTAATTCAAGAACATCCTACCCATCTGTATATTAAAAACCACATGCACTGTGCAATACCATACAACATAAGTAAAGCCACCTTGCTTAGGCAACGAGGCATCCAGTCATCCCTTCCTCTTGAAATACATAATGACATGATACCCCAGACAGCTCCATAAACAGCTGTCACAGTTCGTAACACTCATATTATACCTTAACCAAGTTTCAAATCTCATTATGCGGCACATTATTTCCTGTTTGCAGCAAACACCTCCAGAATCACATGTGGAACACACCTATATAATTACAATGCTGTATGGCCAGACTTCACCAAGATTTGGGAAGGGCTCTCCCCATGTGCCCTTCCAGCCTGCGCAGTGGATTTTTTAGGTGAGGCACAGCGTGCGCAGAACTGGCCCCACCGTTTAAGTCCTAAGGTCCATCTGCCACGGCCGAGCGAGCTTGGACAGTGACAGTGAAGTCCTCGGGACTGTCACAGCACCCGGTACTAACCGGGGCTGACCCTGCTGAGCATCCGAGATCTGACGGGATGGGATGGCAGGGAGGTTTGAACTGTCAGGGAATTACAATACTAAGGAGTACACAATATACAAGAAGATTACACAACACATAACGATCAAACATTAACACTTCTGAACAAAGTCCAACATAGATCCCTGCCAAGTTGATTGTTCATTTGCTAAACAGTCACATAATCAGATTAATTTTGTTCTGCAGCCTACCCCTTTGCTGGGAAATACTAATGCAACCCAACTTTCATTTTAATAGCAGAATTTTCTCCATTAAGTCACAATAACGTTGAAAATGGCTCTTTTGTTACATACTTAAAAACATACCTTAGGAAAAAAAAAAAAAAGACAAATCTATTGCTTGTATTCCTTTTCCTTTAATTGTAAAATTCTCAGTTCAATACTACTTACGGCACTGTCAAACTGAAATGATTTTGTAAAGTCATTTCATATTTTCCTAACACTATTTGTCTTCAGTTAATCAATTTTATGATTTTAAATAAATAAATAAATGTTAGCACAGTTTAGGATCAAACTAAGCACCAGAACACTAAAATATCCTCAAGGCAGAAATCACATTTTCCTGATTCATTCTACAAATATAACCTTATGTGAATTCATACCTGATGAAATTCTAGTTTTTTATTATTTTAAAGTTAAAATCAAACATGCTTATTTTGCAAACATTTTTTCTACTACTTGATGCTGTAACAAGTCTGTTTATCTACTGCTGCATGTGCCACAGAAGTTGGTTTGCAAAAATGGCAGAGGTGGAGATTTTTGCCATCATATTTCATACTGCATTTAATGACAATTAATAATGTTTTCTCAACTGCCAAGCCATTAGCAAGCTATACTGAATGCTCTCAGCCTTGTTCCTTGTGTTCCCTAACATATTTTTGTTCCCTTTTTCTGGCAAATACTGATAGAACTCAAGCAGATGAATCCTCTGTCTCCAAAGGGCCTTATTTTTCTATTATTCTTCCCAAATATTGCCTCTGATACCAACAGCATGTAGAACAAACATTGAATACATACCTTGCACTATCCAGTAGAGAGGACTGCGTTCAACATAACTAATACTTGGTTCAGGAATGCAGACAGTACTCGGAGACAGTTTATAACTCAAGCCCATTAGAGCTCAAGTAGCAGCAGGATAACTCCTACTACCATGGAAAAACTGATAAATGGTCACAAAACACAGTTGCAGCATGCACAAGTCAAACTCCCTGTGCATTCTCACAGTCTCTCAAAAGAGCATATGTTCGGACTGGAGGCTTTTGTTATTTTAAGTCTACTTCTTCATTCAGTTTTCCTCTCTAGTTTTGATTATTGCTTCAAAATTCACCCCATGCCAAACAGTCATGGTATGGGAATCCCATTCTTCAAACTCTGCTTTACATGCCAGAACTTTTTATAAACAGTATCTGATTATTATTTTTTTTCCTCAGTGCTGTAAACAGCTTCTGGGTTTTACTCATCTGAAGATGATCAAAGCTGCCTGAGTAGATATTCTGAGTGAAAGAATTTAAATCTGATATTACAGCAAGCATCAAATTCTCCACTGAACATAAATCTCATTTTAAGAAAGTACATGCTGCATAGAAGAGCCATGAAGATAGTTTTAGCAGTAGTATTCTCAGAAAAACAAGCTAAAAATGCTCTAAAGTACTTTAAGCATCAAGAAAGTTAAAGTGAGTCAAAAAAATATTTCCTTACACAGCAAAATACCTAATCCATTCATGGAGAAAGAAAAACAAAATGTGGCCTATCTAAGAAGTAAAATATTCAACACAGTTTAGATTAATTTATTATTAAATTTAAGTACATGGGTACCATTTTTATCTGTAAAGACTATTAGATACCTATATTAGCAAATGTCAGGGCAAAAGGTCAATTTCTATTTTAATGATCTTTATGTTTTGCCATTCTATAAACTGCCTAGAACTAGAACCATTATCTAAAAAACACCCTAAATTTTTATCTCTGTGTCATTCTGACCAACAACTTTCTAAAGAAAACTTTACTCATGAGACAACACTCTGAAAATGTTCTTTGCAAACCAGCAGCGTCTCATATTGGTCAGATCTTTCCAATTTATTATTCAGAGAAATCAATTGCAACAAACCTACAAGGTACAATATGTGTCTTCAATGTTATGTAGTTAAACCTTTAATTGTGGAAGGGAATCTCTGCTACATCAAAAACTAAAGCAACAGAAATGGGTATGTAAGTGTGAAAATTCATGACACATCTTCATGCTCAAATGAATGTGAATAAGTACTAATAAATTCCAAATTATGCAATGTTTAAATGTTTGTAGTTTCCTTTATATTATTTTTTGAATACTTACTGGAATCCTATAGGCAGACACTGAGCACCATGCCTGAACACTGGAAGGCTGTGGATAAGCTTTAAAGAAAGTACAATCATACTAAAAGAGAAACTCCAAAAGTTTTATTAGGATTTCAACAGACATTGCAAAAAAATATTGCATAATGATTGAAAACATAATATTTTAAACAAAGTAGCAACGTGGTATCAAGTAAAAGAAAGACTCAAACAGCTGTCTATATATGCTGTATGGAAGATGTACCAGGAAAGGGATACAACATTTTTAAAATTCAAGGGCAAACGTGAACAAGTCACATTTCGATAGACTGACTGTACAATACCATAGATGTTTTACAAACTGCATAGCAGTGTAAAAAAAAGGTTTTATCCGAACTATACTGTATTCCTGCATTTGGAGCAGTTCACAAGGCAGAGATGTTGTTTACAACATTGATATTTTAATAGCTCTGGATTCTCATAAAAAATTAACTAATTTAACAAAAAAGCCAGTATCTACATTTGAAAATAAAAGTGCATGTATTGAGAAATAGTGTTATTTCTTAAGAATAGTACTTTAAAAGTTCATTTGATTAGATCAACAACTGAAGATGCAGTTCTGCACTGTGCTACAAGCGAGGTTCTACCAACACCAGTTCCTCTAACTGAACACCCTCTTTTCTGTAAGCGACCAAGACATTTGCCTGCCTACCATACTTATCAGGGTTCTGAGCAGTTACAAAGAATTCGAGTACCAAAACCACCACATTGCTCACGAAAATATACCAGTAACCCCAGACAGATGTTTTAAAGTAGATATAGCCATAAACACAAACATCATATCCTCAACATTCAGGAGCCTTCCAATCACACAACTACTTTTAAATACTGGAGAGCAGCAGCAAGGAGCCATTAGAACTAAAAGACAAGAACTGATGAAAGTCTGTCTCCTGCCTTGTACTGAAGAACTTGTGGGTAATGAGCATTTCAATGCATTCAGAGAACTGGGCCTGGGGTGTAAAATTCCTAACTAAAACCCAGTTGGTATAGTCAGCTCTGTACATCAGTCTAGATTCTATTCCAGATAACTGTGGTAACAGCTAACAATTACTTCATATGTTGCTAACTTCTGTAGAGGGTTTACTCCTTTCTCTTCAAACAAAAAGAAAAGAAGTTGTTGGAACAAGAAAAAGTAGTTTGAAGATCGAGGCAGAACTTCTATTTGAGCTCTTAAAATTTCAACTCATGGCACTGAAGAACTAGATTTTTTGTTTTCTGGGCACCTGTAGCACTCTCAATAGAAAAAGGCAGTGAATGTTTAGCTGGACTGAACCCAGAATGGGAAATGCACAGATACCGAAGTTGTGAACTGCAGCCAGACTAGCCATAAACAAGTGTCCAGTACAGAAATTACCAGTAATAAATTTAGCCATTTTTGTAAACATCTCCTCCTTATTAATGTCTTATTTTTTCCTATAATGGAAATACGTACTGTATTTCATTGTTCCAAGCTCTGGTCTGTTTCTGTTTTAGCTTTGTGGCACAGTTGCTAAGTGCAACAGGCTAGAGACGCCAACATTAATACAAACAAGTTGGAAAGTCAGTTCAAGTTATTACAGTTTTGCTATACTGGGTCATTTTTCATAGCATGTATTCTCTGTTCACAAATGCTTTGTAAGATCTTTTCTTATGGAAGACTGGAAGCAAATTGGAGCTGTTTAACAAATGTGGTTGAACATACGTTTCTGATATGTCTTATGCAATTAACAAATCATGTCTCATCTTATGAAGATGATGCATTTGCTATACATACCAGTAATTTAAAATGCTCCTTAAAAAAGCAGCATTTTTATAGACAAATTAACAGAAAAGGAGACAATACATCTCACAATACCATAGAACAAGTAAAGCCCTTTCATTAGCTGCATTATAAATTTGTAACTGTTCATCACATACTTAGAATTTCTGACTGCTCAAGCAATTTAACCCTCAGCCAACTGCAGGACAAGGAAAAATAATTTGAATGTTTCATATTGATGTCATTGTAGGTGCGAGAGTGAAAACTAGTATTCCATGTTTTTAGCTCTAAAAGTTTTGCTCCCAGAAGTAAAATAACTGTCAAGAGTTCAGAAGAAAAATAGCAATTCTTGACATGTCAAAACAAAGTTGCACTAAAAATTAAGCTGCTGTAAATCTAAGTTCATTTAGATAATTCCTAAAAAAAAAATTTTTTTTAAAAAAGCTGATCCTAGATCACCTGTTAACTAGGAAGAGCACTAGAACACTGATTTAATGAGAAAAGATGGGCTTAAAAGCTGTGTTTGAGACATCTATTATAATGTTTTGAATTCTTCCTTACCTTTCAAATATTTGAATTATAATTTGTTAAAGAATAATCCAGATACAGAAAGTACATTTGGACAGGATTTCCTCTCACTACAGTTCAGTGTTTCCTATCTAAATGTGCATACCATTTAGAGGCCATTTTTGAAATGTTATCAGTCAACAGCAACATGGGCACCAGTGAGTCAGAAAACACACCTTAGGATTTTGTTCTTAAATTATATAAGTTAGATAAAACTACCCTGTCCAGCAAGTTCCGAATTTTTCAGACGTTAAGGCAACTTTCATTGCTTTCCAGCTAAACAGTATTATAAAAAATAAATGTCACTTCAAACCTTATATACACAGTGACCCGAGATTTAGCTAGAAAGTATCTTTAGTACATTAATAAAGTGTCATGTAATATTACCGAGGTTACATCAGGTGCTTGAGTGTATGTGCAATTGGAGTGGCTGCAATACTTAAAGTACTGGTTTCAAAACAGAGCGCAGTGAACGTCCTTCTCTCGTGAGTTCCCGTGTTACACACATACATGGCAGCGGAACAGCCTCCTCTCTTCTCTCTACTGCATTATAGCTACATTTCTTCAAGTGGTCAGCCATGCTTACGATGTCAGCAAACTTCCACTCATTCACAGTGCAGAAGGCTGTACTGAAGCGCCAGACCTAGAAAATAAGTTGCACTTAGGCTCCAAATGTTTTAAGATACCTGAACTCAGAGCATAAAATTAAATGCTTGGTCTATAAAACTTTAAGGCAATGTTTGTGCATCTACTGTAAATCATACCAAAAACCAACATAACAAAAATACACAATGCTAAATTTTGTATAGTCAGTCTCAGGCTGATTGAGATTCCAAGACAACTCTGAACACAGGCAAGAAACACAGGCTATCAGATGCTAAATGACAAAGTATTGCAAGACCAAGTCACAAAAATTCAGATTTTGTGAAATCTGAAATTATGAACTGCAATTCCAAATGAGTGCTGCAGGTACTCTGCAGCTTGGGGTGAGGAGCACAGTGAAAACTGTACTACACCTAGGTCATCCAAAGGTTTTAAATTATTTCAATACTTAAGGCACTCAATATCATGGCAACAGATTGGATCTCAACAGGTTATTAAAAATTGCTATAAATACTACAAAGGCAAGAAAAGCAAACTTTCTAGGCAGCTTTCCCACTTCTGTGGAATATTGGTCTGAAAGAAAATCATGAAGTAGTCTTTTAATATTTTAAAATATTGCAAAAAAACCCAGAAGTTGATTTACCTACATCCAGTGAAAACTAAACAGACACTACTTCAATTTCTACAAGTGTCAAGAAGACTGAGCCAACCTGCTAGCAATGTTCACTTCATCAAGAGCCAGTAGTAACAGGGATAGTATTAAGAGAAAAAGCAGAGGCATGACCAGTTTAATACTTTCCCTTTCACCTTCAAAAAAAAGAGGAAGAAAACAACAAAAAAACCCTTACCTTTTCCTTTACCTGCCAAGAACTTCCATCTGGGTGCTTTCTCTTCTCCCAAAGCAGTATCACCATTCCACGTGCTTGAAGTAAGCTTCCACACACATCTCTCATTAAACGTGACACTCTTGAAAGCTGACACAAACTAAAGCCATCTAGAAAACTAGCAATGTGCTGCAGCACCTCAAAAGGCAGACTACTCAGATGGTCATTGTGCAGTCCAATTAAGCAGCTTTTTGCTGGTTCCACTAATACTGTGGATATACAAGGCTGAACTCCAAATGACCGTAAGTGGCGGTCATGAATAATTTTTGCCCCTTGTGTTGAAGGACAAAACCTTCGTTGAGAATATGTACACCCATAATATGCCAAAGGACACCTCTGCTCCATCCAGCCATTAAGGCCGGCATGAATGTCTCCATGCACATTCTTAAAATGCGATGAAAATTCATTCCTTCTAAACAACTGTCCACAAACAAATGTAAACATTGAACGCTGTTTTGTTTGGTATCTAGCCACATATTCCAATACCAAATCCAGTCCAAGGGTTTGGAATGGACTTGGATTTGAGAGCTGTGGGTTGGCATGATCACATGCAGAAGCTGAAGCTATTTCCCCCACCATTGTATTTGTGGCCAATATAGCAGATGGGAGAGAAAACGTTTGGGTCCCAAAGTCAACGTGATACGCATCGACAGCGCGACTTTCTGATATCCCCCTACCTCCGGGAGAGTCTCCTAGGCAAAACAAAAGAGCTGCAGTGATTAGATCAATCCCCTGAAGACCCATAGGATCTTCTGTTATCTCCAAATCTGATGTATCAACAGCTTTGTCTTCCTTTGGTGTTGACCAATAGTGGTTAACAAGGAATCTGTATGATCGATGCCGCAAAAGCGAAAATGCATCTATGTTTCTCAATCTTTCTTGCTCCACTTGTCTCTCTAACGTTTCTTCTTCATTAGCATTATGGGGAAGTAGTACATGACTAACATTGCCATTAACTAAGTGATCAGCTGATATTACTTCTTCTTTAAGTTGTGCTGTGACAGGGATGGAGCTGCAAGACTCTAATGCTTCATCATCACGAGATGCAGTACATTCACCGTTTGCTACACTGGACAGTTTTGAATCAGATACACCAAGATCTTCATTCTGGTCCAACACCTTTGAACATTCATTTTCTACATGAAAGCCATTACACAAAAGTGAGGAGTTATTAAGGTTTAGATTTAAGTCCTTATTTTGCACTACATCATAACAAATATCACTAGAACCATTTTGCTCCATTTGTGAATTTTGACTCAGGCTATCCAAGTTAATTCCCCCAACTGCTCCTACATTATCTTCATCTGGATAGTCAGAGTCAGTCTTTTTATCCTCAATAATGCCACTAGAAGCTTGTTCTTTAATCTCAGTATCTTCTATCATTTCATGTGGTGAAATGCAGGTGTTTGAACTTAACATATTAATGTCCCTTGTAGCAGTGTTCAGAATATCCAGAGCAGCAGCTAAACTCCTCGTTGTTTCTACAGTAGCTTGATAAAGTGCACCATAGGACTCTTCATCTACAGGCATCAAACCATTTGTATGCACTGTATCTGGGGCACTTGGTTTGACAGAGGTTTGTTCTCTGGATTCTGGTATTTGTTCACCTGCTTTTGACATCATAGTTGCTACTTTAAGGGATTCTAATAACATGCGCTGGTCTTGAAGGGCTAAAGCCATATCTAGCTGCTCCACTTCATCAACATCTTTACTCAGGTTTTCATAGGATTTTCGGTCAGCGTAACTGACTGGCCATCTATTCCACTCCATGGTACAACATACCACACTTGCAGGACAAACCTCTAGATGATCGGCAATTTTATTTCGGGCTACTATGAAGGGACATCCAAAGCCACTATTCAAACAAGGCACTCTTTCAAGTGGACACAACATGCGATGTTCCTCAGCTTTACAGGAGTGAAAAACTGCTCCACAAACCAATGGGCAGCCAATCAAATCGCAGGAAATGCCTGGCTCCGGTCTGGTCATACAGCGACGGCTGACACAGTTCACACAGTGTATATGTTGCTGATGTTCCTCCATGACTGGAAATCCAATTCTGAGTAAAGAGAAAAGAGATAACAGCATAGAATATTAATTCAATATTGTTAATATTTACTGACTATTATTTGCAGTTTTGCATCCTTGGTCAGGAGGCATTTTAAGAAAACAAGTATGAAAGATCTTATTTCAAAGAAATGGTGCTTAAAAGTTCATCGGAAAAATAAAAATACACATTTGTATCAGAGTCCAAAACACAGCCTATGCATTTATTTACCAGGTCTAATATATGCAATTTAGGTAAAAATGTTGTATCCTTTCCTTTGGAATAGTCCTTTTCCCCTGCCCACTGCAAATAGATAATTCCATTAAAAAAAAAGCATGATCATTGACTATATAGCCTACACCTAAAGTCATAAACCATACAACTGTACAGAGCAGAGAGACAAAATAAAGGAAGCCACATTCATCCTCATCCCAGTTCTCTAAATTAAACAGAGGCAACATAATCCCCAGGCTGCCTGCTACCACCTAAGCTGCTGACACCCTCTTTCATAGAGTTCTGTTTAAGGCAATCTGCAGCCTTCAGTGAGTATCTCGATTCCCTGTCATGTCCCATTCTGCCCCCACTACACGCACCTAACACAGTGCAGTCCTTTGCAACAGCTCTTCAATCTTTTTCTTCATCTATAGCCTATAGTTCCTCCCTTGTTTTTATGCTAGTTTTTGTACAAGGGCAGCAATTATACTATGCAATTACAGTACACATAAAATAAGTCCTTTTATTTCCATGAAAACTTTTACATAAGACTTCAGTAGCCAACATGGTCGTATCTACATGTCGAGTTCAACCCACAAAACATAATTTTTTAATACATCCTATGGCAGTCCTGATTACAATACCAGCAGCTCAAAGTGTATCACAACAACTCTGCATAAGAAGGCCAAACAACAATAAAAATCCAAATATATATACATCCATTATGTAATCTATATAAGCACATTGACACAAACAAAAAATTCAATTCTTTGTTGTGGCATGGAAAAAAAACAAGAAAAAGATGGAAACCAAGGAAAAAGGGGGAAAGCAAGGAAAAAGGAAAAACAAACAAGAAAAAAAGAAAAAACAAACAAGAAAAAAGAAAAAACAAACAAGAAAAAAGAAAAAAACAAGAAAAAATAAAAAAAACAAGAAAAAAGAAACAACAAACAAGAAAAAAGAAACAACAAACAAGAAAAAAGGTAAGAGTAAACTTTGCATCTTTGTATGATACTTTGAGAAACTCTGGAACGACTCATTAGCTGGAGTGCAGGCCCACACAAGTGACCAGGCTCTCCCTTGTGCTTTAACAAATTCCCTCTCAGAAGTGACACCAGTAGGCAGCAAAGTTCAGAGATATCAGAGAATGACTTGTGCAGAGCAAAATCTGAAAATACTGTTTCAAAAACACATTGCTCAGTTCCATCTTTTCCTTACTCTCCCACCCTCTAGCAATTTTTTGAAAAATAAAATGTTCAAATACTTTAAGATTGACAGAAATGGTTCCTTATTCTGCTAGCTAACAAGTGCTCTCACACATTGCCTTTGGGCTAAACACTTCAGTTTAATGCACTAAAGCTTCTTAAAATTACTCTAAACTAAAAAAAATAAAACTACTTAGTATTATTCCTTCTGTTCAAACTGAAGGCAAAAGGAAACAAACTGCCTTTTAGACACTTCACTTCAAATAATTTAAAGCATTTAAATAGAAATCTATGTGACACTTCACTCACTTGTATTCTTTTATAATGCTTTGAAATTCATGCCAACTTTAAGCAGCAATCAGTCCTCATCCCCCCATCCGTAGTAATTTGGATGACTTAAATATTTTAGCCACCCACTCTCCTGAACACTTCTAACAAAGAAGCATATGTGCTACACTTAGCAGGCAAAACACAGCTGAATTTCCCCCACCATACCTTAGCATTTATATGCTGAGTAACAAGTGCATTTCAAAATAAATTGTCAAGTGCATCAGTCACTGGACTCAGTGACTGACTGACTTGCTAAACATTTTTGCAAACCTTTTTGGCACACAACCTGCTTTCAACTTGCAAATTAAGTCAGATAGCATCTACTACAAAGAGCTGAAACATGTCCAGTAAAGAATGAGAGAGAGACAATTATTGGACTTCTCTGAAGATATTTTTAGTTCTTCCACCAAAGCTCTAAGTTGACTCTTGCCAAACGCAGCAGCCTGTTGCTAGACCAAAGAAAGTCTCAGAAATTTGCATCAATACTGAAACCAAACTGTAGTTTTCCTCAAGTCAACAGGTGAGCAGAGATCAAAAGGAAGCTCTCAGGTTATGTGTGTATTTCAAAGTGCGTAAGACAAAATGGAAACAGCACTGAAAAAGACAATTACTAGTTTATAATGCAGGAGCCCTTAGAGACCCCAGCCCTTGTTTCATGGATCTAAGCAGTCTTGCTCCCCTAAAGCAACAGCCTGGTAGCAGTACAGCAGTTTAAGCTGGCCAGAAGTGAGGCACTTGCAGAGCAGTGGGCAGGTGTGTTGGTAGCACTCACTGCTAAGCCAGCACTGCTGGCCCACATGCAGCAGCTCAGAACAGTCAAAGTGAGCCCCTATTCCTGCACCATTTCTGTAGACATACCCTAAATTAGTCAACCATCATTAAATACTCTCTTTAAATAGCCTATGTGAGCTTACACAGAACATTCTATTAAGACAGTAAAATGTCCTCCTCCCCAGCACACTATCTTGGTCTTTACAAGTCAGATTGTGAAACCTGAGTTGCACGATGATACTGGCTTTTCTCAGACCTCTGGACTCCTTCACACATAAGCTAATATTCATCAAAATTTAATGATTTCACACACACAAATAACATTTTGAAGTGTGCAAGAAGGAAACAAAATCTGGTGACAACATCAAACATCAGTAATAGACAGTATATGAAAGCCAAAGCACACATTAAAATACCAAGCCAATAGGTAGATGCTAATTTGTTCTATAGCAGATGCTTCAGGTTGCTTTTATGAAGAAGCAGTTACACACACAATCAATTAAATAGCTGAAGTCACCTATTCTCTCAGTTTCCATAAATGAGAATTTCACTAGTCACCAGAAAGTTTGCCATTAGTTGCCATTTCTCTTAAAATTGAAATTCTTTGGCTCTTTATCTAAATATGTAATTTGGAATCTCTTCAGACATCAGTAGACCATTCACTAAAATTCTGTGTTCTGCTTAACTACACAGCACCTGCAGGAGAACTTCAATTTAGTCAGAATGTCACATTTTATTTAGAGGTTACTACAAAGTCTTTTAAATATATTAAATGGCCTTTTATGCAATATATTTTAATATTTGAGGTTCAAACTCAACAGCTCTTTTGGGCAGTCGTGAGTTCCTGGACTGCTTAAACTAGTTAAGGCTTCTGATACAATTCAATTATCAAATTGCAAATTAAGTCCAAAGGAAAAAAAACAAACAACCCTGTCAAACTGGTGAAATAAATAAGACCTCAAGAATTAGCACATTCATTAATCAGCGAATGACCATGACTCACTCTATTTTGTCAGCTAACTTCGTGAACCACAGAACTTAGCACCTCTTTGATTCATAGATTAAGAGCATCCACATATGAATAACTTTCCTTTAAATAACCATAGCCAATATATCATTAGTACTACACTGAGAACAAGAACCACCCTCTTCCCAAATACTGCCTTGTAAAGGAAAAAACTGTTGGGTAACCAGGAGATAAAGAAAATTCTTGCTGGAGGTAACAAAGTCCTTTCATTTTCTCTAATACAGCAAACTGAAAGGGCTAACAAAAAGGGTCATTGCTGACCTAAAGAAAAACACCCGTCATTAAAACATGTACCACTAACACTGACAGTGGTTATATCCCACTGTGTTCCTTGTCACAATATGGTGAGAAGACAGTGTCAAACCAATGACTACAGCAAGAAGGAACAGCTGCCCTTTTCTAATAGTGTAGTGTCAGCAACTACCTTCAACTCATCTCAGTGTGCTTAAGCACACACTTGACTGTTACTAGCAGAGAAACCTAAAAATACATCCCGTTCCAGTGAGGTGACCACTGCTGTCAGAATTTGTGCAATCACTTGATGTTATTGTACATACTATACAGTCAGCTGACCAAATCAGCCAGAACATGCTTTGAAAATCTGTCATAATTAAAAGGATTAAAATTCCAGCTGCTACAGCCACATGATTTTCAGTTGCTGTTATAACACAAACATTAAAATAGCATAATAAAGGTTTCAGACACTACACAGTGCTTCAGCTGCAAGTGAGCGCTCTCACTTTCTCCTACACCCCAGGAGCTGTACTCAGTATTGTTACACCCAAAGCCTGCTTGCTTACGCTCCCCTACATGAACTCTTTAGTGCCAATAAGACAGGAAATCACAGCAACCATTACTGCTATAGGAACCCTCCATTACTCAGCCACCTTTTATTCACCAAACCTATAAAGCTCAAGTACCTTTGAGACTTCTATCAAATTCAACTAAATAGGCCAACAGGTTCTTAAATTACTGGTTCAAGGAAGTAGAAGAATAGAGACACACAAGCTGTACTACAGGTTTAAACTCCCGGGAGCATCCACATCCACCCACAAGGAAATATATGCAAACCATGCTAAAAAATTCCCTTTTCTTCTGGACACTGAGGAAGAGACTGTCATGTTTCTCAATCTTCCATCTTTTACCCAGGCTTCTGTCAGGAACTTTTCTTTCAGATGCCCAACTTAAATTCTTCAGCCTTATGAGATACTAATTACCGCTCCCATCCCCGAGTTCATCAAGGCAACTCTGATTTCTCTTACAAGTAGGGGGATCAGGGAAGTTAAAACTGTATTCAAAACAGTTGGATAGATGAGAGCTCACTGCATTCTCAAACAAATTCAGCCACAACAAAGAAGAGAGCAGCTTCCCTGGCTGGCAGTGAATGCACACATTGAATATTTAGACTGAGTCTACATTACTTTTTTGTTAATCACTGAAAACATGAGAAGAAGCTGCAATGACTAAAGCCCAAACTACTCTATAAGTAGGATGCCACTGGACCATTATGACCATAGCCTACATAAATTTATTACACAAAGGAAGCTGAAAAAGTTCATGCTCAAAACATGGCTTCTTACTGCAAGGAGAAAACCTCAGGGGCACACATACTTCTGGAAAGATTCTAGTTTTATCAGTGGTCCAGCACTGAAGGAATATATACTAACTGCATTTTTAAGCATCATTTAAAGTTACCTATTCCCCTCACAAACAAACCAGAGCAAAACAAAAAGAAACCTCTACAGCAAAAGTAGTGAGCATTAGAATTATAGGGAAGTGCAACCTTTTTTATGTCAACCTTATAAATAACAGGTTTTCCATGTCTATTCCTGTCCCAGTATCCTACTACAGGAGCAAAAATCTATTTTGCATTCTTTTGACTAGCACTTTATGAGTTCCTTTCTTCCAAGTGGCAAACCATCTTCCTACTATTCAGAGATTTCAGTGAGATTATTTCCTCACAAATCATTACAGCCACGAAAAAAAAAAAAAGAATTGAAGGGGAAAATGACCCAAAGCAAAACACTGATTTGACTGAAGTGGATTCTCCACAGATGCCCTATGTGCCTGGCTTTGTTCCATCTTAGAATAGAAGCGCTGATGAAATGACAGAACACTTTCTTCTATCTCTGTTAAACTCAGCAAGTGTTAAAAATCAAACCCCAAACTACTAGGCTTTTCCTTAGAGTACTTCTGTGACAGGTCTGCCATGCATTCTTCCTTCCCTGATACATTCCCCAGAAGGAAACTCCAAGGCCTCAATATGCCTTTGGCCACACACTGACACAGGACAACTGCAGAAGGAGCAGCTGTGCTTGCTGCAAGGCTCAGACACAACAGCACTCTACCTGTTGAGATGGTGACAGGGCAGAATCAGCTGGAGAGCCAGTAGATTTCATGTGTAAAGCACTTCTGAACTTGAGCACAGTGTGACTCCTCAATTGCTGCAGACTCTGCAAGAAATGAGATCAGAAGTAAGGTTTCATTTCAGGTGTAGACATTGCTTTCCATGTGTACAATCCCTGGATAGGCCATGTGCTTACACTACCTGGAGCTACAAATGTCAGAATTTTTTGCAGCTTTTGTAGAAATATAAACAAGTTTTTAACAAACTTCCCAAGAGCAACCTAAGTTCTGTCATTTTAGCTTATTGCCAGCTGTTAGTCACAGGGATGGTGACCTTGTTACATTTAAGGCTATAAGAGATTATTAAAAGCTATTATTCTGACCTACTGCACTTAATTCATTGCTCGGACCACTTCAGGAAAAAAACGAACTTGAATGAAAGATTACAACATCTGGAGAACTAAAATAAATAAATTTGAAGTTTGATTCTTTTACAAACTGCATTCTAGTCTAGTTACAATTCGTCCATCTTCAGTCTTCACACATGAGAACTCATTAAGCAGTTGCTTACTATTAAAAAGCTTTTTACTGTAACAAGCTGCTTCTTCCTTGTGTTCATACCCAAGGATTATCACTAAAACTTATTAGACATGGAACCGAGGTGATATGCCCAAAGGAACAATGATACACTTCTTCCCCAATATCAACTCAGGAAAAGAGAAAAGGAAACAAGCCATTTCTCAGAAACCAGAAACAGACCTACTCGAAAAAAAATAAAGCATTCTGTATTACAGTAGGTATCTTTAACCACCCAAAAGAAACCAAGAATAAATCCTTCTTATGTAATATTTTAATTCAGACATGCTGCTGAAGAATTCCTGACCTCTGCATATTTACAGAAATTGGGCCAAGAATCTTGTTAATACACTGTTTCAAGTCTTACTACACAAGTTTAACCAGTTCCCATAGCAAAATAATAAAACAACTTTAAAGTAAATGGACCATGAAAGCAACTTCTCTCCAGCATCCCAGACTGAAATGCATATGTCATATATTCTGCACATATAAAGTTATTTTTTTCAATAAAAATACACACCTTGTTAGCAGACAATGGCCAGACCAATATACAGCAAAACAGACAGTACAGAAAACCATTTAACAGACAAACACACACCTCATCAGATTACACTGTAGTAGAAATGAGGGAGTTTGTCCCAAAATATTTTGAAAAATTAAAAGAAGATTATGAGAACAAGATAGACAGTTTTAACAAGTTTAACCTATCCTTTTTTCAGGTATTTCACTTTCTTATCAAGTGAAAGACGTTTTTTTCAGCAACTGTTAGGCTTTTCCCCCTTCCAAGCTCCTTGGTTTTAAACCCAAGAGAAACACTAAAAAAATAGACAATTTTAAAAAATCCTTTCACCTATCTCAAATAGTTGATGACAGAAAGCTGGGAATATATCTCATAATGAGCATGTTATACCAGCTCTTTCAATAAATATGTTACTGACATGAATGAAGAACTGGAAAACACAAACATCTTCACTACAAGTTTGTGCAGGGTTTTAGGATGTACAATGAGTCATCAATTTGTTATCTCTAATATCATTTAGACTGCCTTTTCCAAATGTCAACAGGCTTGATGCTATTTCTTTTTCCCCAAAGACTCCAGCTGAACGTTCCTATCCAAACACATTCCTCATCCGATGACAATAGTGACTCAGCCAAAACAAGGTTTTGTAAGAGCATTACAGCCATGTCAGTAAAGTACACTCATACAAAGATCCTATTTGCAATAAATCTATCACTCCAACAAATTTCTTTGTCCAATAGGACTTTTGGAAAAAAACTACAATTTCTACTAGAAATGCTTCTAAATAGAAAAATAAAAGCCTGGACTTCTACAAACAAAACACCATCCACCTTCCAACAACTATATAACCAAGTCTGAACCAGGTATCACAATCTGCCTGAATGACTACCTAAAGTTTTGTACGAAGAGGTGTAACTTAAAACTTTACCTCACCATGCCTCTCTTTCTCATGCCTTAAGTTTAAACCTATCATGTTTTCATCATGATTTCACATTAAGAGCTCAGATCAGTGTTGGGCATTTGGTAAAGAAACAGCACAGTCTACCCAATTAGATGTTCTGCTGAGTGTAAGCGTTTGGAGAGTACTGTAGCTTCAAGCAGCATTAACAGATTACAATTAAAATTATAACAAGACATCAAGTGTCACCTCAGAAACTATGAAAAACAGTAGCTTGCAAAGTAAACAAGAATTGAGAGCTCCCCTGCCCTTTTAACTCTCTAGGCCTGTTTCAAAGCAGTTTATATTACAAGATTTTTCAGTCCTTTTCCTTCATTCCATATTGAGACTGGATAGTGCACAGACGTTCAGGGCACTTTCTCTGGGACCTTCAATAATGTAACTACTTCTTTATTTGAGCTCCCTTCAGGAATACTTGCCACCCCTTATACAATGTAACCATCTCAACAACAGATATATTATCTTTATTCTTACTATGCAGATAAGGAAACTGAAGGCAAATTGCCACCAGCACACTGATGACTACCTAAATGATTCCCTGCTCCCATCCCTGTATCACTGGATCTCATTGCCAGAGACAAAGAGCCTTTGCCTCATCTGAGGCAGAGCTCACCAAAGAAATAGGTCTATTGATGAGGGAAATTTTGTTATTTTTAGTTTAATTGGGCTGAATACAAAGCACAGGTTTCTTACACAGCTGAAATCTGCAGCAGCTGCAGGAGCTGACTTGAAGACTGGCAGCCTTATGCTTTCTTCTTCAGAAAGTTGTAGACTACAAGACACTCTCTTTAGGACCTAAAAACCTGTCTGTCTAAAAAGATGCAGAAATCTTGTCCAGAAAGTCTCTAACCAGGTATTGCTTGTTAAACTCAACACTAATTCTGCTTATTAGACTTCTAACATCACAGTGAAAGGCAAGGAAAATATAATCCAAATTTAAGAAGTTAGTTGAGTAAATGCTAAATTTAGTGCAAAAGAAAGAATGTTCAGGCAGCAGATAACAACACTGCTTTTGCATAGCAGTGCCCATTCTGCTGGGATTCTCCTGTTTGCTAACACCTTCTGACTTTAGAAGAAAATGAGACAAGAGACCCCACAAAAAGTCTCAGCTTACAACAGATCCCCAATTCCCCCTCTTTATCTCTTCTCTGTATGACACTCGACCACTACTGAGAAATTACACACAGATATTTACATGAATACAGAGTGGAAGACAGAGTAAAGTCGACAGCGTATTTTTCAGTCTTCCAGGTACTCAACTTCCTTACCAAGCAAAGTTGTTCTACTAATATATTTTGTACTTCAGGGAGAGGGGTGCAGAGGGGAAGATCATAAATAAGCCTGACTAAATCCTCTTCAAAAAGGATGCATGAACCTTAACCATCCAAACAGCACAAGTCAAGGTGTATGACATCAACATGCAGCAGCAGAAGGCAGCACCTGTCCAGCAAAAGGACTTAACCATCACATACTACACACCAATTCTAGAGAAAGCAGAGAATGCCTTAAGTATTAGCACAAGCAAGGTGATGTTACTAGAGGAGCACAGGCCTGGGTTTGGACTAGTATGCTAACATACACTTATTCTGGCATATTAACAGCATATAATCAGCAAAAGGGAAACAAGGATTATGAAAAGCTCCTCAGCCAAATCCGAGTAGAGCTTTACAGAACAAAAGAAAGTCGTCTCTCCAGCCCACGGGTTGTTTCCCTTAAGAACTCTGAAGACCTGCTGCAAACAACAGCGGCGCTAGAACTTTTGGAAGCGAGGCCATACAACTGTTCCAACACGCGAACCGTTCAACAAGCTGCTGTCATCTCCCTGTGTGCTTCTGATTGCCGACCCGCGGGGTTACGGGAGTGCAACCACGTAACCTTCTTTACCTTCATAAAAGAGGGAAACAAAGGTTCCACTGCGCGTCAACAATAGCCATCGAAAAAAGGAATCGAGAGGAGTCCAAACACCGCCTCTGGCACGGTCTGAGCACACCTACTCGAAACAACACGAACACGGGGGATTAGAGAAGGCTTCTATCAATACCTCTACATTATTTGTTCTCTTCCCCTCTCCTTCCACGCAGAAAGGAGACTCTCCGACTGCGGTCTCCACAGCCCCAGGGAGACCCCGGCCCTATTCCCTCCCCACGTGCTATCGCGACA
>JAWWEV010000115.1:49213582-49280319 GCA_035583235.1 Hafferia zeledoni | reverse complement strand
TGGTTTTGTTCTCCAGGAAGTAAGAATTCAAGAAATTGTTATTTTAATGTTTCAAACAGCTCTTTTTCATATATTTAGTAAGGACTTTTGTTTGGAATAGCTTCAACCTCATTCGTAACCTATTTAAGTCCAAATGAAGCACACTGAATTTCCTCAAAGGATTGATTCTTTCAATTATTTTCTTAGAAAAATAAGAAATAATATAATTTCATGTAATTTCTTACAATTATATAAATCCTTATAATATAATTTCTCTTATTATTATATTAGTTCATATATTTCTGTGGAAAAATATTCAGTTTCACGGCATATTTTCTCTAATAAAAATATGCTGTTCAGAAAATTTTCAGTCAACTCTAGATTCAGAATAATTTAGAATGTATGATGTGGCAATACAAGTCTTTCTTCTACAAATGAATTCTGGACAGCATGGAAAGGCTCTTTTCTTGGTGTAAACCAGCAGCTTTCAATGGGAATTATTAAATGTCCTGAAACCTGAAGGAGATAGATGTAATTTTGTGATGATTATAAATCCTTAGCTTCAAAGCTAAAGCCATGTTGTTTGTGTCTTCACCTAATTTGTGCTTATGACAAACTCAGAAGCACGGGTAGTTATTGTTGGGTGAAAATTTTTGTAGTATCAACTGATTCAGATTTTCAATCAAGTTATATCTTTTTAAATATGACAGTTCTTTATAGTAAATTTCCTTCAAATTCAATGTGGCAGAAGGCTGAACCTAACACATTTCACTCAAGTAACTAGTTTGGTTTAAAAGTGGAAGGGTCTTTGTTGAAATATTTTTCCAACACTTTTTCCAACTAAAAGCACATACTCTCACATTTAAAATAATACTTTTTTTAGAAATCTAAATCTCATTGAAAGTTAGAAATGGTTTAATAGCCTGAACCTAACTAGAATGTTTTCATTTAAAGCAGATTTATGGCTGGTGTTTTTTTTGCTTTTGGTGGTTTTTTTTCCCCAAGTGGCTTCATCTTACTTTGAGAAAAAGAAACCCACCACAATGAATCAGCTCTTTAAAGCTGGATGCCACAGGTCCTGTGGCTGGAGACAGGCTGCTGGGCACAGAAAAGCCATGGGAGCATGAGAGCAATGTTGGCAGCCCACCTCCAGGGAGAGTAGATGAGTGGGATGGAGAAAACACACAGTGAGAAAGTACCAGGTACAGACACAGGAGAGCAAAACTGAGGACTTCTGTGTGGGAACATCTCTTTCTCAAAAGCAGGAGAGCCAGGCAGGGAGCTTCCGAGACAAGAGAAAAAACGATCCAGGAGAAAATGTATCACAAAATTAGTGAAGATGCTGTTTGGCCTGACTCTGTTCCTGACTCATCGCAGCTGGGATGCCTTCTCCATTGGTCAGCTGTGGCAGGTTTGTCACATGAAGCTCTTGTGTTTCTCAAGCCTCCCATTCTCTGTGATCTCATCCCTTTACCGAAAGCCATGCATTATGTACAAGCTAGATGAGGATACAACCTTTCCAGTGGTATCCTTTATGTGTAACGCCTCTTAAATGCATTTTCCTTGTGAGTTGTTTGCTCTCCATCTCGATCTCCATCTGACTGCCATCATTATAGGGACACAACAAAAGGCAGCTTAAAATCTGATGCAAGCCACATCACTCCATCACTCATTACGCCAGTCTAAATCATGCTCTAATTTTGTAATAGATATTTCCTATGGAAAGGGAAAACTGTAGGAACTAGAATGATGCATGAATAGGGAAGCGTGAACAGAAGCCGAGAGAAGGACCTGGGGCTGACCTCTCAGGGTAGTCATAGTGATGGTCATCGCTGCAACAGAAAGAGCACAGAACCCCATGACAGAGCTTTGTGAGTCCTAGTCTTCTCTTCTCTTCTCTCTCTTTGCCATTTCAGCACTCTGGCCTCACCAGAAACATGGTTGTCATTGTCCTTCAAAAGTTCTTTATGTAACTCACTCTTAATGAACACATTTATGTAAAACCGCCTGTGTCTAACAACTGAAATGACCCCTTCGTTACATTGTGAAGTCTCTTCCCTTGGTTAAATGTTGATGTTTACTGAGTATCAGTGAGAACTCTCTTTTGTTCACAGTTAGACTTGGTGATCTTACAAGTCTTTTCCAACTTAAATGATTCTGTGATTCTGTGACTGTGAAGCATAATGGTGGTGGTAGCTTTTTGGTATCAGTGTCTGTCTTCCATCCTTCATCTCAGAAGTATTTGAAAAAAAAAGTAATCTCTGTGGTGGGTTGACTGTGGCTGGACACCAGGTGCCCAACAAAACCACTCCATCACTCTCTTACACAGCTGAAAATGCAACAAAAGGTTCATGAGTTGAGGTAAGGACAGGGAGAGATCATTCACCAATTACAATCAGAACAAAGCAGATTTGATTTCAGGAAAATTAATTAAATTTATTGCCAATCAAAATCAGAGTAGGATAATGAGAAATAACATGAAATCGTAAAGTCATCTCCCCCCCCCCCCCCTTTATTTCCATGTTTGACTTCCCTCACAGTTCCTCTACCTTGTCCTCCCCAGTGGTGCAGGCAGACATGGAGGGGAGGTACAGTCAGTTCATCACATGCTGTGTCTGCTGCTCTTTCCTCCTCCTCTTCCCCTGCTCCAGTGTAAGGTCACTCCCATGAAAGATAGTCCTCCACAAACTTCTCCAAGTCCTTCCCATGGGCTCTGGTTCTTCGCAAACTGTTCTAGTGTGGACTCCTATCTCTCTCCACAGAGCCACGGGGGAGCCAGAAGCCTGCTCCAGCACAGGCTTTCTAAGGGTCACAGCCTCCTTTGGGCATCCATCTGCTCTGGCATGGGGCTCCTCCATGGGCTGCAGGTGGATCTCTGCTCCACTGGACCTCCATGGGACAGCCTGCCTCACTGTGGTCTGCACCATGGTCTGCAAGGGGAATCTCTACTCCAGCACCTGGAACACCTCCTCCCCCTCCTTCTTCACTGACCTTGGGGTCTGCAGAGCTGTTTCTCTAACATATTTGTATTCCTCTCTGAAGCTGTTATTCAACAGCAGGCTTTTTCCCCCCTTCCTTAAGTACATGATCCCAGAGGCATTGCCATTATCACTAATGGGCTCAGCCTTGGCTGATGGTGGATCTTTCCTGGAGCTGACTGGAATTGGCTCTGTCAGACACATGAGAAGCTTCTGGCACTTTCTTAGAGAAGCCACCTTTGTAGCTCTCCCCACAACCAAAAGCTTATCACACAAACTCAATATAAGCATATAACATACAAAATTGATTTTGGCAAAAATGCTGTCCTTCAGAGTTAAAAAGGCTATAACAGTTCATATATCCTAAAACTTGCACAGAGATATTCCCATCTTCTGTATTTGAAATAATTGTTCTGTGCATGATTCAGATCAATTACATAGTTACAGTGAGACAGTCCATGAATAGTTCATAAAAAGCATGTCTGAAAAATCACCCTTCACATGCTTTCCAGCTATCCATATTTTGGTGCTTTTAATTTTGAATTGCCTTCTTGTGTCTTTGAAGAGCCTCTTATTTTAAGAAAGAAAATTACTGCTTTTAAAATTGTATGAACCAGCATATTTTTGAAACTTCAGTGGTGCCAGACACACCATGCTTCTGGTGCCCCTGTTTGCCAGATGATAGATGAAAGCAAGTTCAGGAGAGCCAGAAACTGAAACTCAAATACTGCTGAAGTCACTAGGACAGACACATTAACTGCAGCATGAGCTGAGTGCTCTGCTGAATTGGGATCTGTAGCATGAAAGGCTACACTGAACTTTTCACAGAAATACTGAAACTGGCCCAGACCTGCCCACACTGTCAAATCAGACATAGTACATCCATTGTATCCTGCTGTCCCTGTATCACTGCTCTGTTCAGGCACTCTGAGGTCTTTGGGTTCAACGTTTCCAAAGCCCTTGGTCCATGCAAGTGCGTGTTGTTGGCACAGGGTGGGAGGTGTGACACAGCCCAGTGCCCCCACAACGTTGTGCATGGGCTGACAGTGTGTTCATCCCCATCCAGTGGCCACTAGCCCAGTGTGTGACCCAGAAATTCCCCTCTCAAAACCATGGGGCACTGCATTCCCACAAAAACAAAAAGTGGCCAGTCCTGTGAGTCTTCTCCCCTCCCCAGGGGAGAAGCTGTTTCCAGGTGTTTGTCACAATCCCTGTGGTGAACTAAGGCATTAGCTCAAGAGCTTTCTGGCTGTGAGACTTTCATCTACAGAATGCAGGTAAGTGTAGTGAAAATGTGCAGGCCTTTGTGGCCTGGAGAGAGGCCACAACTGAAGCTAAACCCTCACTGCAGTCAGACATCATACATATGTAAATTAAGGATGAGATCTTACAGTTTGAAACAGACCAAAGCAAATTCTGTCAGCTTCATTCTTTATTACAGAGGCCTTGTGCAAAGGCATTCTTTTAAGGCAAGGAACACCCCATTAAAACCTAAAACTCAGGCATTCTTACTCGCATGTCCCTTCCTTCCATACCCCTTGGCTTCTGGAAAACAGTTTTCTCCTTTTTTCTCCAATGTGCAAATCTGTTTATCATGCCTTTTTCTTATTTTATTAATTCACATTGGGAATTCCAATTATGCCTATTAATCCAGGGAATGTAAGTGGAGAAAGCTGCTGTGCCTTGTTTGATTTTTTTCCTCTTAAGATACACCTATGGTAAATATTCTGAATTTGACCTTTTTATAGCTGTAAGGGTCTTTCTTTAATATATATTCTGAAACTGCACATATAGCAAGTTTTTGTTCTTGTCTGTGCAAAGACCTGTTCCCATGGACTTTGAGCAACATTAGCCTCTTGATTAGTGTCTGTCAGTCTTTTAAAGAAAATTTACAGTTTTGCAGAATAGGCATACTTGCTTTCATTGCCTAATGCTACTAACATCTTACTAATGATATTAGTTATTTAAATGGTGCATTAAGTTCATGCAAATTATTCATGGTCATAAAATTTTCTAGAAACATCAGCAGGCCTCACAGACCTTTAGGTGAATAATAAGAAACTAATACAGGACAGAGTGTCAGTAAAAGACAGAATGCTATTCTGCAGTTAAAGCCATCCCATCTGCAGCACCAGAAGAAATAATCATGGAATTTAGGGGAAAAAGCTTCCTTTTCCACAGCAGGCTGTTGTGCATATTGCCACTCTTCTTCCTCAGTTAGTCAAATTGTTTTTACTGCTGAACACAAACATTTCCCTTTTCAGTACCTTATACACACACCTTACAGGCTCTGAAACATAACATTTAATTTCTAAAGAATGAAATAAACATGGACTCATTAACTGTAGCTATGCACTCCAGCAGAGAGAAAATTGCTTCAAATATCAAAATGTGAGCTTGAGTCTTAGAATCACACTTGCAGTGATGGCACAGAGAACTCTTGCTTACAAACCCTCAGGGTGTATAGTTGAAATCTAGGAGCTGCACTGATGGAGGACACTAAGTTTCAGGAGATTTATATCCTCATTTGCCCAAAATGTCTTTAGTAGCTGAGTAGACCTCTCATTTTGGCTGTATACACAGCTCTGGAGTAATGCAGGCTGAAGCATGGGGACCTTTTCTTGCAGAGTTTTGCTGTGGAATTGTGAGCAGCCAGTCTCTTATGTGTGATCATCTGCCTGGACCATCTGAACTAGAAAGCAGCCATAATAAAATCCTCTGAGTTTGATTTAGGGAGCTTGAGTATAAATCTTGCTCCACTGTTACTACATGATTTATGCTGCAAAATGTTTGCTTACTTTGCTGGTTTTGGCTGGGGTAGAGTTCATTTTCTTCACAGTAGCTCATAAGGGGCTGTGGTTTGAATTTGTGCCATAACTTATCCTGATAATACAGAGATGTTTTCTGAGCAGCACTCACACAGCATCAAGGTTTTTCTGCTTCTCACCTCATCCCACCAGTCCACAAAGAGTGGGAGAGGACACAGCTGGAACAGCTGACCCCAACTGACCCAAGGGATATTCCAGACCATATGCTCAGCATGTAAAGCTGGGGGAAGGAGGAAGGGTGGGACATTTGCAGTCATGGTGTTTGTCTTCCAAAGTAATCGTCACATGTGATGGAGTCCTGCTTTCCTGGGGAAGGCTGAACACTTACCTGCCCTTGGGCAGCAGTGAATGAATTCCTTGTTTTCCTTTGCTTGTGGGCTCAGCTTTTGCTTTCCCAATCAAGTGTCTTTATCTCAACCCACAAGTTCTGTCCCTTTTCTGACACTCTCCTGTAACCCACCAGGGGTGAGGAAGTGAGTGTCTGTGTGGGGCTTAGTTGGTATCTGGGGTTAAACCACACTCTTACGTAACAGATTATATTTCCCATAGCTTAAATCTAAGTATGTTTAGTCAAATAAAGCCTTTCTTGAATCCATTGCCAAACTTATGAAAGAAAACAACAACAAAAAATTGTCTGGATGGAAATTAAATGGATTTTTATCTCTGATAAAACAAGCAGACCAACAAACAGGAACATTTTGAATAATTTCAAATGTTCAGTTTTCTCACAGGTTAATTGCAAAATGAGAAATGTGATTTTGAAGCCAACTAACATATTTCATTCTGAAGGCATTGAAATAATTAATTTTTTATTTTTTCCAACATGAAATAATTCATTAAAATATCAATTATTTTGGTACCACACATTAATTTTTCATATAGGTTTGGTTAATGGACTGAGAGAATAATAAATTGCTCAGCATTATGTAAGAGGTCAAAGCACAACAGTAAACACCATGTAGGTGTTCCCTATCCAGTTCCAACAAAATGCATTTGAGAATGAAAAGTTTTTAGTTCAAGTCAGTTTGACAGGGAATTATCAAATTCTTGTTCAAACACTTCATGGTTCCCCTCCATTCTGTAAGCTATTTTTTCTGTCTGTGCTGTACTTCCTGTCAGTCACTGCAGCTTTCCCATAAACCCCATAACGCACCATGAAGTAAAGAAATTGGCCCCTGGGACATGTGAGGCACTCAGACTAGCTCTCTCAAAGGAAATGACTCAGTAAAAAGTTTTGCAGAAACTAGGTATTGTATTTAAAGTATATTTTGCCTAGAAATCCCAGGTCATCAGAGTAACAACTCTTCTCCCCACTTAACGGTAATACCTTATGAACCCCTAATTACGTGTGATGCTCTCTATAGCACAGAACTAGTCCAGCTCATATATAGGCTTTATTTCTAGGAAAATATTTCTTCTCCTTGGATCATGTTTGGATCAATCTCTTATCCCAAGCATGGACTTCCATGAAACACTCTGTATTGTTCTGCATAGGAAAAAGCTATTTGAAACCTGTGTGTGCCCAGCTCTCCTGCACTCCTTGAGGAAAGCAGTCAGCAGTCCTAGGGATGTTTCCCTGGATCTGTTTTACCAACCTCTTGGCAGCCCTTTCCATAAGACACTAATGCTGTGGGGATGGATATCTTGGGGGACAAAGCTTGGTTTGGAAGCTCTTGTTCCTGGTTGTTTGAATGAATGACAGACACTCTTCATGAAATCTTATCATATTCTAAGCTAATTTGGCAGTTCCCTGAAGCAGAGATCACTGGAACAACATGTCAGAAAAACAGTAATTACTGCCCCACACCTTGTCACACAGGATGGTTAATGATCACTGAAATTAGGAACCAGCCCAGCACCTTGTCTGCTGGCAGCAACAGAGACACAATAAGTCTTTCATACATGATAGCAAAAAGCTTCCATCATTCAAACGATTTTGCTTTTTTTTTTTTTTTTTAACATAGCCAATTTTTAGTTGTGAAACACAATGCAACTTGAAAAACTTCCTTTGAGAAATAGTTCAAGCAACTATTCAGGCCTGATGCCTTCTTTTTCCTTATCCAAGCCACCCACCCACAATTTCCTTAATAAATGACATCACATTAACTAGTGGCAATGCAAACCTCTCCAATGCCAATCTCTTCTTGACAAGAGCAACCATCATCTTCTGAGTGAAGACTGAGCAAGAAACCAAGCATACTCTATGCTCCACTATTAGTAAACCCACAGGTTCCTCTCTCTGAGCTTTACCAAGGGCTCTCACAGCACCAGCACAGTGTTGAGACCAGCAGCTGACCAAGGCATGGCTCAGGTGTCGTGTGGCCCTGGAATTCAAATGAGGGAACTAGTGCAGCAACCTAGAAAATGGTTAAAGGAAAAATAAAAAAGAACCATCTGTTAAATGTAACCCAAGGTGTTCACTAGTGGTGCTAAATATAGATTCTGGGGAACTGGAAATTGGCTGGTGGAGATCCAGAATATTTATGTCTTATGTGCAAGAATTGAAGCACCTCTTTCCTCACATGTGTGCCTAGCACACAGTGTCCCCAGTAATAAGCAGACAGGAATGGAAAGGAACATCCTTTATTTTTCCTGTCAGATGCAGGACCTTTCTGCTCAGATCTTAGCAATTGGTGCCACAAACAAATCCTAATGTGGTGTTTGTGTTGAAGGCAGCGTGTGCCACTTACGCAGCCATTTCCACTGCAAAGTCTGACCTGGGTACATGCACAGACACCAGAAAGCTGGTATGCACTGACACCTTTGGATGAGATAGGGAAGAGTGGAGTGTTTATCACAGGCTATGGTACTGAAGAGGCATTCCAGACCCTCAGTGCGAAACAGTAATTTTGATGAACTGCCCCGTGAGGCTGCTGGAACCAGAAGGCTCTGGAGGTGTGTACACTGACAGCAAATGATGGCTTGGCATCACTACACATCAGGATGTAAAAGCCCTGAAAATACTCTTTCTATGTACAGCTCACCCTGTTTTACAGGTGCATGGGCAGCAAGGCCATTCACAGCCAAGTACCAGAGGGACTGATCTGAAAAACACCTCCTTAAGCACCAGAGAAATGACATACAGAAACTCCCAGAGGAGATTGGAGTACTCTCCTCCTGTTGGCAGAGTGGGAACAGCAGCCCTTAGGCTGAAATATGATCTGACAGAGGAAGGTCCTGCCATGTCTTTCCCTTCCTTTATTGTATATATGAAATCTCTAGGAAGACTAGCAAGGAAATACTGAATATTGCAATAGTTGTAAGACCACTGATACTCAGCTTCACACTGCTGTAACAGCAAATCCAGTCGGTGATGCGGGAGATGATCTCCAGCCACACAAGATGTTTACTTGAACATGACTCATTCTCCGGGGCTCAGTTCCCAACCAAGAGAAACCACGCTGGTAGGGTTGCTGAAAACCTCACCATCGAGTAGTACTGAACTTCGCCCTCCGGACAATGAGGGACAAGAACTTCAGCAGCATCTTTGGTTTAAGGCTGGTGCTAAGATCTCAAAAAGGCAATCAGGTGAGGGAACATGCTAATTATATTGGCCAGGGTGAGAAAAAAATTATGTTTTCTATCCAACCTTTGCAATTATTTATATAGCCTCTGGTACTTTGCAAAATGAAGGGAAGATTATTTGTGTTTGCAGAGTTTGTGCAGGGAGAGCCCCAGCTCTCTGTTTACCAGTGAGTCACCAGCTTAGCATCAACTTGACCAATCCACGTAATCTGTAGCCAGTTAATTCCACCTCAGCAGCAGCAGTTCCCTCTCATTGCCAGCTAACCTCTGGCACAGAGCACTGCAAATGCTCTTGCCACATTGCAGACAGAAAGTTCCTGCTGTTTTATGACCAGTTCTTACTGTGCCTGAAGCAGCTTATGAAGGTTTTTAAATATTGTCACCTGAATTGTCATGGTCACCATTAATTTTAACTTTACATGCTAGAGTGGATCATGAGCTGCAGGAGGTGGAAAAATAGGCTAAATCAGTTTGTGCTTTGAATGGATGACTTGTATTTAACAGAAATGCACCATACATAGTATCTAACTCAGAAAATCTCCAAAATTTAGTCTCAGGTAAAAGGGAAGTATTTGTAAAAGACAGCTCTCCCCTTCTAAATATTCATCATCTTCATCCTCAGTTTTCATGGTAGTTCACTTACTGTTCTCTTGGAACAGAGGCCGAGTGTTTAATTATCAAAGGATGCATGCCCTAGCTCGGGGTAGACTGAGGCTGGAACTCCAAGGGATGGCAGACAGCTGCTCAAAGCCCATTAGTTTCACTGACAGTCATGAGAATTAGTGCAATTAGCAATCACAAGATAGAGGAGATTCTCAAGCTGACAGTTTTATCCAGGAATCCAAGGAGGCTAATTTTAATCTTCCTGATTGCAGGTTTTCCTGCAGAACAGACTACTGGGAGCAGATGCAGCCCTAGAGAGCTTAAATATTTTTCTTGGAAGAAACCCTATGCTCCTATGAAATAGTTAGCAGGGGTCTGATTCGTCTCTCATTTCTGTAAACATCCTAGTGTTTACAGCAACATCACAATGTTAAGTATTACTGTACCAGATCCAGATGTCCCGGCTCATGAAAAAGTTTATGAAGTCAACAGGAATTCTCCTGCGGATAAGGCAAGCTGCAGCTTGCTCTCGATGGATGTAACCAGAGCCAAGGTTTACTCTCAGTTGCACTGGCAGGAGCACAAAAAAGCCTCCATAAAGTTCCAGATTTACAGTGGACTGACTGGCAGCAAAACATGTCCCCAGATACTGAAACATACCCAAAGGAACAACTTGTTTAAACATCTCATTGAAAATGTCCAGTAGCACACCTTAACTTTTGACATTTCCCTGCAGCTGTGACTTCTGTTTAACTGTCAGAAGTCCAAATTTTCCCTTTTCCTTTGCTATATGAATGCCTAACAATTTTTGTTCTATTAACACACCACCCTCCTTATTTGAGATACCATGTATAGCTAAGTGAGGGAAAACTAGATGTGTAGCATCAATTTCTTACTTTATGTGCATATGTGTTAGAAAGAAAAAGTTGCTCCCCTCAGGCATTACCCATTTCTCTTACTGCAGTTCTACTTCACACATCTCTGTTCCTGCCTCCCTGGATGAGCATGACAGGTCCCAGCCATCCCCAGCATGTACTCACAGTTCCTTAAGCCAGGGCTCACTGCAGTGGGTTGTGGTACTGACACAGGGAGCATCCTTTGCATTGTCAGCCAGGAGGGAGGCAGGAGCCAGGTTCTGACTCTGCCTTCAGTCATATGCTTATGGGTACTGCATCCTCACCTGCCCAAAGCCTGGCTGGCAAGGCTGCCAAAGCCACCGAGGGCTTCTGAGTCCTTCACAGTGAAACCTCAATATGAAATGGATGATTTCAGGGCAATTCCATTGAAATCCTACCTTTCATTTTTCACTACGTACATTATATTGCAGAATTTAAAACTAACGAGATTTCTGTCCAGCAATGTGTAAGTGTACTTTGTTAGTGTGAGTGCTGGTACCGGTGATGTCATAAGGAAGTATCATCATGACACATCTTAATGAAAGCCTGCATGTGACTCACAACAGCTATTTTCCTTCTGGTTCAACGAGACCCCCTACTGTAGACTTTCTGTGCAATCATCTTTTAATAACTGGACCCCAAAGAGCCTTAGTACCTTCCTCTTACATATTTAACACTTTGCTATTTGTTTGCTTCAGAGCTTAACAAATCTATAAAAGCCTTGATCAACATGTGCAGCATTTTTGATTGGTGTACGGCCTTCTTGATAGGAAAACTTCATTTCCTGCTTATTTACACAACTATTTCAGCATAGCAGGTCATAAAATGCTCTGGTCTGTTCATAGTTGTGGTGTTTTTCCCAAGGTCAGACTTTCTTCCACATTATTCCAGAACTGACACCTCTTTAGGAAGACTGCCTGGCTGCTCGGCGCAGGATGGCTGTTGAAAGCTGTCAGCTGAGCATAGGGGACACAGAAGACAATCTTGCTCTGCCTGCACAAAACACTTGGTAGCAGAGAGCATTGCAAGGAACCCAGCAATTCACAAGAGCCTTTGTGAAGCTGCATCAATATACAATAAATACCACAGTAAGAGCAGGAACAGGATCCCGTTTTGTGCCAGTGGGCACCGTGCACAACAGCTTGTGCTGAATGGCTCCAGCACTTGTCGTGCCAACAGCTCTGTGCGAGGCAGCAAACCAAGACAAGCACCGTGCCAGTGCTGGCTCCTGTTGGCTCAGGCGGGCGAGTCTGCCCCCACCTTGGCATGCGGGAGGCTTGGGCTCCATCTCCACTCTGCTACCATCTGGCTTTGGGCAGGTCCCCTTCACCACCCTCAGCATTCTTTGCAGTTTCTGTGCATTTTGGTTGCAGGTTCTCTCTCCCCATATAGCTACTCTACAGAGCATTTAACTCAAAAGAAAATCTCCCAGTTTGGATTTGTACTTTGGATTATAACCAAAACATTTGTACAGTGCCCAGAAAAACAAGGCCCTGCTGGACTCCTGCTCAGTTAAGACACTTTCAATATTTCTCATGCTTTACCATGAAGTTTGGTGTTATGAAATATATCAGCTGTATTCCTTATTCTTTAGGTTCTATCTAGGTATAACTAAGTGCACTATTTTTATATTTTATTAAATTTTGAATATGTTAAAAGGAATTATAAACAGTAACACATGAACTGCAATACACCAGTGGGCCAAAGAGGTCTCCTAATTATACCACACTCTTAAAAATAGTTTGTGTATATTGGGATTGACCAGGACTGATTTACAGTTCTAGGAAGGAAAATATGATACAACTGATCCAACAGATAACTTTATCAAGGAGATGTCATAGGCCCAGTCTCCATGGAGCAGGAGACTGTAGTGAAAAACTGCTGTAGGAAAGTGTGAGCTATTTCCAGAAATCAGCAGTTTTGGAGCTGGGTGCAACCAATCACATTGGAAAGAATAACTGCAGACCCCTGGGCTTCTACACATAATGCAATTGTAGTTTTAAATAACAATTATTTACACATGCAGAGCATTCCTATTATTGGATACCATTTAACAGGTACATCTATCAGACAATTCAGACACATACTGAGGAATAGAAACACAAATGATTAAGCACTGTCTCTCAGAAGAGGCGTCAGCTATTTTTCCACAAATGAGAAAGATGAAAAGAAATGGTTGTTTAATGAATGTTACATCAGTCAGTAATATTTCAGTATCAGGATAATTTAAGACAAAAACTTGTGTTCACAAATGCTTTGAAATAGCTGCAAACCTCAAGACACTATGATATAATTCTGTCAGCAAACTGCAAGTACAAAAGAAAGGCTATTGACGGGAATGTTGTTATTCAGAGACCAAGGGAACATAAGTTGTATATTTATTCATACTTAATAATTTTCAAATAAAAAACTTAGTTTCCTACTTTCCAAATAAATTATTTAACTGAAATTACACTATCTGTATAATGCAAGGAAACAGCAGGTAATCAAAACCTTAGCTTATCAGGAATTTCAGTTTTGGAACACAATTGAAAACTGCTCTTTTCTGTGGGTTGCTTTCTAAAAGTCATTAACTTGCTGTTGCAAAAGCTGATTAGTTTCACTGTTCTACTACTAGAACAATTAAATGATTCTGTTTCCACATTGAAATCTAGAATTCCGTTACAAGGACATCAAATTTCTTGCAAATGCCTGACAAAGTATTTAATATGCATTTATATAAAACATTTTCTATAAAAAGGTGTGTAATTTATAGACTTCAGTCCAGGGTGGTGGCATTGGGTTTTAAAACCTCTCCACAGCATCAAATGCCACAGAAAACGACCAAATGGTGTCCTGTGCCCAACAACAGGATTCCCGAAGTGTGGAATCAGCAGAGACCAACGTTACTCAGAAAACCTTTTCTATCTCTTCTAAAATCAATCTCCCCAGGATAGGACTGCATGCTCCTCTCTGCTGTTCCCCAGCTCTCACATTTGTCTCCTGTGCCACAGCAGCAGCAGTGTGACCTTTACTAGGCAGAAGTAGAACCTCCCTCACTTCACTCACTTTGTTTCCTGTCCTTCAATTCTATTTTAGAGGCTTTAAACAAGAGCTTTAAGTGATTCTGAGGCATCCACCTTTGTTAAGACAGAGTAACAAAAAAAGAAATCCACGCTGCATGGGGAAAACAGAAAACCCCTATGGAACAGTGTAGCTTGCTGATGAAGGATGTGTATGTTAAGAATTTTGGAAACTTTACAGGAAATCTATGCTTATGAGATGCTCAAAGATCGTGGTACACAAAAGGAGAGATTCCCCAGAAGTATCTGTGGCATGTCCCCTGTTTGACGCAGCAGGTAGGACTCCTTAGTGCTCTGTTTTCCTGCACAACAGAGCTGGGCTGGGCTTACTGCCTTTCATCCCTACTGCAGGCATGGATGTTTGCCAGGTGCAACATTTCTCAAGTGGCAATTACAAACTCCACTGTCCACTGTCCTGCCCCTTCAGAGACACAGTTATAGCAGATGTCATTAAGTACTTTTCCTTTATTAAGCAAAACTTGCCTGTTTGGTTCATGGAGGTCGATCTATAAATGTATATCTTACAAGTTTGAACTGTCATCCTTCACAAATCCACAGCATACATTTGGCTAGGGTGTCCTGTGACTTAGGTACACATTAAAACATGTACCACAGGGGACAAAACTTTTTAATATTCCCATTTGTTCAACCACTGCAAAGCTCTGTATCCCAACAATCAGTTAAGAAAGTGACTAATATCTCAAATCAGGAACACAAAAATGTGCTACTGCATTTAGATGAACATTAAGCTCTAATGAATAGGCTACACTTACAATCTTTCACCCTTTGTTTATTCATTGCTCGTATCAGTGACTCATTCCTCCCACAGAAAAATCAGCAGAAGGGCACTCGGAGAAATATTTTACATCTAGTCCTGAGTTTTTCCCTCCCCAAACTCCTCCCATCTCCTCCAGCTCTTTCTAGTGCAGATTCTACCTCCACTGCAGCATTTGCAACAGCAGCAGATATGAATTGATCACTGGGACTTGGAGATAGCCCTGCCACCTCTTTCCTGGGCTGGTGGTGAAACGTTCTGGGTTTCTACCTTTGTTACAGAAATTGTAGGAGACAATCAGCTGCTTCCAACACCTAACAATGGCAGTAGCAGTTAGCACACTGTAATCATTTCCACAATTCCCACATTGCTTTACTAGGATTTTGCAGAAGACTACAAGAGAAATAACATATGTATTTGTCTTTCAATAGTACCTGGTGTAATCTGTGTAACTTTTCCAGGAAGGAAGGTTAGACTAACAAGTTTGTAGTTCCCTTACCTCATGTCCTCCTTGTAAAGTGGAACAACATTAGCTAGCTTCCAGTCAGCAGGGGCCTTCCCAGACCTTTGGTAGGTGATCGAAGGGATTCTTCCATACCATACACCAGCTCCTTCAGAATGCTGGGATGAATCCCATCAGGCCCCATGGACGTGTGAACATTCAGCCGATACAGCTGATACTGCTTAAAGTTTCAGCATCCATAAAAGGAAAGTCATTGTTCCCACACTTGTGGTCCTCTGTCTCAGGGGACTCCAAGAGTGCCAGGGCAAAATGCCATCAGGGTAACAAGAAAGGCAGTCTAGATTTTCTTCCTTAACCAAATGACATAGTCAAGAGACAGTCTGACAAATTATGACAACCTGTTATCATAAAGAGGAACAATTCACAGCAATACAGCATGAACTCTACTAGCTCACTAGCCCCCAAGGTAGGATAGAGGGAAAAGTGGCATAAGAATCTCTACAACTATCTACGCCAGCCTACACCAACAATTTACAGTTTGAGACACCCTGTAAGCAGTCAGACCTTACATTTGGTAGAATTTGGAAAGGTAGTTTCTGCCTGATGTGAAGGCTGCTATCAAACCAAGAGATGTTACATCATGGAAACACTGACAGCTGTTCCTAAACTGATGAAATTTGGTATGTGTCCAATTGAATAAAAGGGGCTGGGCACTTGCTTGTGAGATCTATAAATACACAAAACAAATTAACTTGGAAGGTAAGCCCTGGAAGGCTGACATCTTGTACACAGAAGTAAACTAAGCCAGAGGTTTACAGATATCTCACAATTCAATTGTCTAAGGAGAGTTATTCTAGTACTGGGAAACCTTATGTCATGTACTTTCACCCCAGATGACAGAATTCCTTAACTACACTTGAAATTTATGCGTTCAACTAACTGTCCTGTTTACACAGGGTATGACTGTAGAATACACAGTGACTACTTGGGACTTGAATACAATACTCCAGTGAATCAGTAGTGACCTATTTGTTCCTCCTCCTCGAAAGAAGAGAAGGCAGTGGATGCCCCGTGATCTGTGACAGTGGTTCAGGTGCACTTTATGAATCCCAAAACTACAGCCTTGGCTAGTAAAAGCTTGTAAGCCTCACAGATTACTCAGTAATTAGATTACTGGGTGCTTTTTATATGTGAGATGCATAATATAAAATCAGAAATATAAAAGTTAATAGACTAAAATTCCACATCTACTTTTACAGTGGGGAATAAAAGGGGTAAATGAAACTCTTACAGGTACAGAAAATACTTTATTCCAGGCTGCAATTCCCTTTAACCTCAGACACATTTGCTGTGATACAGTAATCTATTTTTACTGTAGCCATTTTCTGGATTATGACTCTCTTACTCTACTACCACTGACTAACACAAACATTCTTTGTAACAAACTGAGCAAGCTGGGGGTGGGTGGAGGGTGGGATGAGATGTCTGACACAGAAAAAGGGAAACAGACAGACAGAGGGAGAGGTAGAGGTGTCTTGAACCTTATTTTTCTCCATTCTGAAATTCCTTTAATCTACATTTATAGCATATAATCTTGTAAAGACCTCACTTGTTTCAGGCAACCAAAAAAGGAAGAAAAAGCATATGCCAGTAGCTTTGTAAGTGATCTTTCAGTCTACAGAAAAGGTTAACAATACAGATTTCAAACACTAAATCTTCAGATTAAGCTTCAGAGACAGGCTTCATTTACGTCTAGAAAAATCCCTTAGGATTTCTAGGTTTTCCTTTAGAAACTCATCTAATTGCTTACCTTGGGAGAGCAATAAATGTCAAGGTTAATTTTTTCTTACGTTAGTCACTATAAGATTGACCAATACAGACTTTTTTCCCTCCAATTTAACTAAAGCACATTACTAACTGAACAAGTAATTCTGAGACTCCTGGAAAAGGTAACATAGTAATCCATGCAAAAAGGGATGGAAGGAGGACAGCACGGTTTGTGTGAGAAGAGACAGAGGTAGAGAGCTGTTAACTCATCTTCAGCTACTAATCCAAACAGAATCTTCAAGGAGGATGTATGCCCCATTATGGTTTTAACCAGAAACAACTATGCATGTTTTATTTCTGTAGGATTCCACTCACAGACAACTCCAATGCGTTCCCAGACATTGGCAGACATGTGGTTTGGAAGGCCTATCTCACAAATAGCATCATCAACTCTTAAGTCCATTTCTTAGTATGCAACTTGAATATGCAAGAGAAGACTGATGTAAATATTCTTTTGTAGTATCTGATCTGCATGAAAATTGTAATGTAGCCTGGACTTTCATTAGTATGCTAAAAAGTTACCTAACAGGTTAAGATGAAAACCTATTCCTGGTGTAGCCTGATTTAGAGAACAAGCTGGATCTTAACTTACAAATTCCTTTAAAGATCCACAGTGAAATTCACAGAACTCAATTTAACACTAAGTTTAACACCTTAGTTTCCAACATGATCATATTGTGTGGCTCAAGAAGGTTTACTATTTGTGTCAAGCTTTTACAGACACCAAAATGACAGCTCTGTTTTACAAGGGACTGAATATACAGGGAGAAAACCTGTCCCAAAACCTTCAGCAACTACAGTCAGAACTTTCAACATTATTTGCCATAGAACTGAAAGAGATGAAAGGTCAACACTGAGGTCTTTCTAATCAGCTGAAGCCTCATTTTTAAAGGGACTGACTTCACTGGATAAACAATACTGGCATCTTGGATCACATTTACATGTTATAGCAGGAGAACACATGGGAACCTGGTACATGACTCTTGGGTATGTCCAGACAAATGTTACTTAAACACAGCAGTCAGTATTTATAGATTTTTGGCTTCTGTGGAAAATGCCATTTCTATAACTATGTTGGAAGTATTACAACAAGGCAAACTTTGTTCTCAGTTAAGATGCTGTCTTTAAAAAGAATCCATTTTACTACTGACACTGGCTATACACTCCAACAGTTCAACCTTCCAATTTCAAGAGGTGCTTTAACATGACTTGTGTACACATTTTAATGTCATACTTCCAGAGCTCCAGGCCCTAGTGCTCCAGGGCAGTTAGAAGAGCACCTAAAACTAGACGTGTGGCATTCCATGCTGTGATATCAGTGTAAAAAACCAGGTAAGTCAAGACATAAGACTCATGTAGTGCTTGATGAGGAGCTACACTTTCATCTGGGAATTCAAAAGCCACATGTTTGTAAATAAACAATGAAACCATCATCTTTGTATAAATAAGCCACAAACCTGAAGACCTTAGGAAGCTTCTCATAGCAGACATTTTTCAGTTTGTCTCTTTCTTCGCATTCATTGACAACTATTCATCCCACATCTAGTTAATTAAAATGGGAGCTATGAATGTAAACATCATGTGCTTCCACAGTTTTTAACACAGATATGTAATTTCTCAGACTGAACAGCAGCTTCTTGTGCAATCACATTGTCATACAATATCAAAATTATCTGAAGACGATGAGGAAACAGGAATGTTGCTGCCCTCAGAGTTCCTGGAGTGTCTGTACAGCACGATCTCCAGTACACTGTAAAATAATTTAGGCTGGAAGAGATCCATGGAGGTCATCTAGTGCAACACACCACTTATAGCAGGACCAACTTCAAAGGTGGATCAGGTTGTTCAGGGTTATTTGAGTTCCCAGTATGTTCAAGGATGTAGATGGCACAGCTTTTGTGTACACTGTTTGATCAATCTCATGTAAAGAAGTCTTCTATTCTATTTCCCTCGCTGCAAACTGTAAATCTGCAAAAAATAGATAACCTCCAAAACAAAATGTACATACAGAGTCATAGAGTGGTTTGGCTTGGAAGGGACCTTAAAGATGATCTAGTTCCAACCCCTCTGCATGGGCAGGGACACCTTCCACCGGACCAAGGTGCTATCTAACCTGGCCTCAAACATTTCCAGGGATGGTGAGTCCACAATCTCTCTCAGCAACCTGTTCCAGTGCCTCACCATCCGCATAGTAAAGAATTTCTTCCTAATATCAAATAGTAACCTATCCTCCTTCAGCTTATGGCCATTTGCCCTTGTCCTATCACTACATGTTCTGTCAAAAGTCCCTCTGCACCTCCCACAGGCCCCCTTTAGGTACTGGAAGGCTGCTCTAAGATCACCCCAGAGCCTTCTCCAGTCTAAATACTCCCAACTCTTTCAGCCTGCCTTCACAGGAGAGGTGCTCCAGCCATGTGATCAATTTAGCACTCTCCTCCGGACTTGCTCCCACAGGCTCATGTCCTTTCTGTGCTGGGGGTCGCAGAACTGGATGCAGCACTCCATGTTGGGGGGGGTCTCACAAGGGCAGAGCAGAGGGACAGAATCACCTCCCTCAACCTGCTGGCCACACTGCTCTTGATGCAGCCCAGGATGTGGTTGTCTTGCTGGGCTAAGCCAACTAAGACTAACATATATTTCAAATACTGGAAACAGATACATTGTCTGTTAAGTTACTCAAATAGTCTTTAGAAAAAAGTATGCTATTAGTCCAAAAGGCAGCAGAATATAAATGCCAAAAAACCACTCCTTGATACAATATTGTTCTTGCAAATTCTATTGGCATTTGTTGTCAGCAGCAGCAAACTTGTCTGCCATGCAGACAGACTTAATACCTGACTGGTGCAACTCAATGTTGTACGACTGAAAACAGAACTCAAGAAGCTCAGTAACCATATGATGAATCTGTTTAGCTGACATGATTAGAGTAAAAATTCTATGATGAGATTTCTTAAAGGACTAATTTTAATTTCCACCTCAAGTAAGATTTTTAAAATATACAAAATACATTGCCCACTGAAACAGTATATATTTTAATTTGAGGGAAGTAGCCTGTTGCTTACGCATACATTTGCTCATTCTCTACACATAAGCTTGTGTTTAACATAACTGTGCAACTGAACTCGTTTCTGTAACACCTTCAGAAAGGAATGTTACATAAATGTGCATTCATAAGCTATGTCAAAAGTCTGAAAATTTATCTTGCCTACTTTTAGTAGTCTAAAAGTTAGCCTGGATTTGTTTTCCAAACTATCTACTGTCAACAGAGGCGGGGTAGAATGATCTTGCATATCTAAGGATGAAGCTTCACAAAAGTTCCCTTTCTCTCCACTGTTTATCTAACATCAGGCAACTAAAAATTAGACTGCCTACATTAATTTCATCTATTTTGTATTTTTTGATTGCTGCATCTCTCAGGGGGAGAATTAGACTAAAAGATCAGGGTGAGAAAATGCACACAAGCACCAAATGATTACAAAGTGATCAGCAGCATAACCAATTAATTTTTTGCCTTTTTTTTGTTTTAACAGAGCATCAGTCATGGCTTCAAATGAAAACATGTACAGCAAGTTCAAGTCTTTAACTGATCACCAGACGAACACACATACAAAAAGCATAATTTAATTATCATCTTTTTGCAGTGAGTAAGCATTAACAATGAAATATTTAACTGTCACAAGTCTTTATGAATATCTAAAAGCCTAATACAAATATTCAAATTATTAGTAAAGATTAGTAATTTGAAGTGTTAACAATAAGACATTTAGTAACTCTGCATTAAATCTAACAAGCCCTTTCTAGAAGAATATTAATTTACAGTCATTCTTTCTAACAACTCTTTGTACAGTTAAAAAAATTACATTTGTATTTTTCTTCTTCCCACCCAACCACCCACATAGTTTTGCTCTCAGACTGAGCTACTAGCCAGTGAAATCCAATGGTAAAAATCCTCTCAACCAAGAGTCCAAGATCTGTTTTAGCATCCAGCTCAAATGCTCTTTGGGAATAAAATCCATGTTTTTGTATAATGTGCAAAGTGCAACTTTTCTCCAGTGCCATCAGAAGTGTGTGCTGCTACGAACTTCACCAAAGAATAAAACAGAAACGATTAAGACTTTTCAATTTCCCATCATTCTGTGACAAATGTTAGATGGTGTTTAAAGGAATGACAGAACAAGTGGATTATATCCTGGTGCTTATTAGGTCAGGTACTTTCCAATTTCATTAGGTCAAACCAATGTTTTTACTCAAGTTCTTCAGTTTCCTCTGTAAAAAGGTCAGCCAAATCTGCCACTGTCAACACTGAGGCTTCTGACTGTTTCATGGAAGAGCTTGTGTGGCTGTGGGAAAAAATTGCATGCAGGCATCAGAGAAAGTATCAACGTGAGTAACAAACTGTGTGCACAGGAGACAGACCACACAGTTCAGAGCCAGTAACTGCTACGCTCTGAAGCTCAGCAGCAAAACCACACACACGGATCAGCTACGGCTCTTGCACATTCTAAGACACAAAGTCTATACTGTCCTAACAGTGGGCAACACCAAACACTGCAAAGGCAGCAGAACATGGGATAATCCGCTTTGCCCTTTTTAACATTTAAGGGATTGGCTCCAGCTTCCAAGCATAATGTTTAATACTACTTTCAAAATGTCAGCCCTCATGGGATCATTGAACCACTGTACATTTATACAAATTTTATATGCAACAGTAGTGCTACTTCACAGATAGGGAAACTGAATAAATAATTCTTCCAAAGCTAAAACTGACTGCAAAACCAACCAGTGTGACACGGTACAGTCGGACTAAGTTGGTAGAACTTAACAATAATGAAAGGAAGAATCCATGTGCTATAATACGATTTGTAACATATGCCATTATTCCAGTGGCAGGCTTGGTATTACTCCATCAACTGCAATGTTTTTATACTAACAAAAATAGATAAACTGAAACGACAAATCATATCATAACACATAATTAATTCATTGAGCTTTTATGAAATACACAAAACATAACCAAAATAGTTTGCAGAGAATTAAAATACCTTAAGCTTCAAGTTACTGGAACCAGGTTAAAATTTTTCAAGTCTTAAAACTTTTTTGACAATCAAAGCAATTTGAAGGAGAACAGTTGATATTTATATACAAATATATGCATGCCTAACTATAATAAATGTATGGTTGAGAACCACCTTTACAATTTCAGTGCAATAATGACGTTTAAAAAAAAAAATCAACACATACCTTCTATCTACAGTTTTCAGCATAGTCTGCATTCTCTCTTCTATTGTTGCTTTTATCAGGAATCTATGAACAATGGTAGATCTGAATGTTTTTAAAAAAAAAGAAAACAAGACCATAAGTGAACAGAAGTTATACTGTTACTGATGAAGTTCATGACCATATTTTTGTCTCATACTAATTCCTGTAAGAGTGTTGAAAAAATGCTTCTATATGTTAAGAAAGAAATGTTACAAAGTGATTAACAACTTCCACTGACATTGCAGGGTGCTTGGTGCCTCCCTGAGCACACACACTCTAGGCAGATCACATACTAAACTAATATAAGCTGTATTAGGTAAAGCCCTAATGCCGACGATGCATAAAGTTCTGCTTTCTGTGTCCTTACTATAAAGAAACATTCCTCAAGCATCTAAAGAAAGGAGTTTGGCCTACTGGTGATATACAGTGTTCATACTGCATTGGCACAAGTTGTTCCAAGAGACAGCCAAAGCTAATTCCCAGAGTTTTAATAATATTATTTTTAAAGATAGCAAAATATTATATTTTTTTTAAAGTCAGTAACTGTAGTCTGTAAACACTGTTAAAACATAAAACCAAAAATGTTTATAAACAACACAAAATGAGAACTCCATTTATAAAATAAAATTTCAAAAGAAAGCAGTAATAAAAAACCATTGCCAGGAACAAGCAAGTGAAATTGAAAAGAGTCAGTTCCAAAGATAAAAACAAACCCCAGGTTTCCCAATAAAAACATTTTTCAAGATAAGAATCCTTGAAAGTGCTTAGATGGTTTTCAGATCTTAAGCTAAAACCCTGGCAGGTAACATTTCAAAGAAGAATGCAGGGGCAATACTTTGGGATTCATAGGCAAAGGTCCAGCCCAAAAAAAGAGAAGTAAGAACTCAACTGAACTGGAAATAGTTGCACGAGTGCCTTATGCTCACTGTACTCGGAACACAGCTCTTTTTCAAATAAGCCTTCATGAAGTCTTAGTTATTAAAAAGTACAGCACATTCTTGCTGGCTTTATTGCAAGGTTTTTTGCCAGACCTTTCATGCCAGCATCAAGTAAAATTACAGTCCAGGCCATTGTGATCAATCTTTCCTATGCTCTCACAATTAATTCAAAACCTTTACCAACACACAAATATCCACCTGGTCATAAACATTCTTTCATGTACAAGATCCTTCATGTCCTCTCTTTGCCTTCATTTCCAGAACACAACCCCCATTATTATTTTAGAATATTATTATTACAGAATTGACTCCAGCTATTTTTCTTCTTCATGTACTAGGTGTTAATTTTTTTTTTTTCAAAATACATTGAGACAAAAGAAAAAACATATACATCTTGTATGTTCAGGACAAACTTTCAAAAACCTTTGTTAAGTGTTTATTACTACCTGAGTAAAATCAGTAACACTGAAACAAACAGGAAATAGATAAACTCATTCATATCTTCGAAAAGATCGAGATGGGGTGAAGGCAGAACTGTTCTAAAGAAAGTGTACTATAACTTTCTTTTTTGAAAAAACCCACAAATAAACAACCCCCCAAAACAAGCAAACAAAAATCCCCCACCAATTTATTTGGCTCCTAGTCTGGAGCTGAGAATGAGCAGTTAAAAGGAGCCTCTCAGGGAAACTCAGAAAGGCCATGTCTGAACTTACACTTGTATGACATAATGATTAATTGCTCGGACCTGCAAAGCTGAGACATTTCTGCACATGTTTGCAAGCAGAACTTCAAAGTTAAAAACAAAGGCATCAATGGCACACATAAAATAGGGCAGCAGCTGAACAAGGTTTTCCAGAATTTTAGACTCAAGAGCCCGCACCCTTCCTGAACACCCAAATGTAATTTACCTCTGCATCTTTTGTAGCACAAAACTCCCTAAAACACACATTATGAATTTTCAGAAAACATTTTTTTATTTTAATTTTTCTGTCCCTTATATGATCATCTTTAAAATCAGGATTCCTACGAATATCCTCATCTCCAAAACTGAGTTCAATGAACTAGATTTATTCTGATTACCATATGCAGATCTATTCTGGACCGTATCTAAACCACTCAACCCAATTTAAAATCTTACTTTGTTTGGCCAATACGATGTACTCTGCCAATAGCCTGCAGCTCATGTGCCGGATTCAGAATGGGCTCCACAAGCAGAACGTGAGTTGCTTCAATGATGTTTAGTCCATTGGAACCAGTGTGAAGAGGCAGCAGCAAAATATTGATGTTGGGATCATATTTAAATGCAGAAAGGTTTTCCTAAAAGGCAAACATCACAGCAGTGGGACAAAAGTTCCTCAATGAGGAGTGTGAAGGATGTGACTATATTTTCAATTATAATAATTGAATTATATAATTCAAATTATAGCAGCTAATGCAGGCTCCAGAGAGACAATCTTGCAGGTTTTGATCCAAGACCTGTCATCCCAGAACAGATATTCAACAGATATCAGGAAGGTATGAACTTCTTGCAACCCTGATCAGTGTCTCATCCTTAACAGCTAAGACAATGCTTTTTTCTCAAAAGTGAATGTACTGTTTATCTCCAAAAGCATTAAATTGGGGCTTTTTGTGATTATGATTTTTAGAAGTAATGAGTTTGAGATCAAAGCTTCTGCCAAACAAATTTGCTGCTCTTTTAGTTTCTCAAATGAAGCAAGGAAATAAAAGGATCAAATTAACTTCTATGAACTATGATTTTCCCAGTGAAAACAATTTAAGAAAAATATCCTTTATGTACCTGAAATTTACTAATTCCATTGATCTGAGAAAAAATCATGTTGTTGTCATACAAAGCTTTTGAAATTATATCCAATACATCTTGCCACTGTAAAAAAAACAAAACAAAAACACACAACACAATCAAAGTAACTCAACATTACAAACAGCAATGACAACTAAAAAATACTAACTTCCCTAAGAAATAATAGATGAAAAAGCTCTATGAAATACTAGCATTTGCAATAAAAAAAAAATAATTGTGTGCTAGGAACCGACTCTTTCATAAAACTAAGTAAGATGTAATAAAAAGATCAGCCTGAAGAAAAGAAACTGGCGGCCATCACAAAAACAGTTTTACAATGTATCAAAAAATCTGCACATTACATTTAAAATCATCTAGAATTTCTAATGCTCCCATGCAAAACTAAGTGTTGGCCCTTTAAAGAAACAAGCTTTTACATCTGCTGACTATGACCATTGTTCATGTCCCAGTTACATGACTTGCCCTACAAATTCTCAAAACAATCAAGTGGCTGTACAGAGTGATTCAACATTTAGGTAGCTAAACTAATTCCTGAAAATATTATGAATGCTTTTGAGTCAAACACACACACAAAGACAAGACAGAAAATGATGATTAATACCGTTGAGAAAACTAAAGCTTTAGCCTCTGGATCTTTCAATTGAATTCTCTTCAGTGTTCGGACCACAGCTTCCACTTTGGTGGAGTGACTTCCCTTTGAAAAGTCAAACAAGAACATTAGTAAAGTAGCACAGTAAACAACTTCCACAGTGCTTTATTAAAGGATGTTATATTAGGTCTCTCACAAATCTTACGCAAGTTTAAAAATTATCAACCTGGGGGAAGGGCAGGTTAAGTAGCACTGAACCACTTTTATCTCTCCCTTATAATGCACTGCCATAGGATCAGCAGTGTATTACGGCATGTGCAGCACATGGAAGAATAAAGAGCCACAGAGATACACCTATCTAGTTGTGCATGAAGCAGAACAGATAGCCCAAGCAGTACAGTTGCACCAAACATGCCCTCCTGTGGCTAAACTTAGTGGCACAGTCTAAAGGATCTTCCAAATGCACATTAATTTCCTTACCTTCACACCTCTTGAAAATTGACTATGAAAAAAATGTACTTGAACATAATTTCAGCTGCTTTTTTAGCTCATTCTGGCAACACCAAAGTTATGTTCAGTACTATGAAGTTCGTTAATTATATTTAAAATAATAAGAAAAGTGTAAATATAATTGAATTTTGAAGAATTATGTGCTGCAATGAAAAAATCTTCATATTCTGCATTCAGAAGTATTTCAGTGCTTAATGAATCCAATACTATGTTCTGCTTCTTGTTCACTTTGATTTACATACTCTTCCCTTTCCCTTTAGGTCAGCAAAAGGATACTGAGAAAAATTGTTTTTCCATCTCCATCAGTATGTAAATTTGTATTACACCAATTTTACCTACTGTATTTTTTTAAGAAGCCTTTAATTTCTTTCTAGTTCCTACATGCATAGTAATTTCAAGCTGTGCTAGATTCAGCTGGACAAATTCTGTTTTATTTCTGTCTGCACCTGTCTTTTGAACATTGAATTAACTGTGCTGGCTTGCCACAAGGACAGATCAAATTCACTGAAGTCATGCTGCTTGCAGAATTGGCTGGGAAGGATGTCAGCAGTCTAGGCACACGCTGGGAACCAAGGCTGGGTTGCTTGATCATTCACACTTCAGGCAGAAAAACCAATGCTCCAGAAATACATATAAGAGACTTTCTACAGGCTGTTTTACCAAAGGCTGCAATAAGCAGTACCATTTTATTTTCCAGGGGTTTCCAGAGTGATTCCAGATATAGAAATAATAGAAATGTCTGTGTCACAGACATAGAAGTAAAGCAGCTTTCTTCCATGTTATTTCTCTTGCAGCTGGTAGACATTAAGTCTGTTTTCAAAGTCAGGTGGACAATTAAAACATGTCAGCAGGTGTTAAAATCTGAAAAGATGACACATTCGCAGCTCTATGGCAGCTGCCTGCCAATCATAAACGTCTACATCAGGAGATCCGAGACTCACTTTTAGTACTTCCTATATAATTCTAGGGTCATTCATGTGCTTTTTCCATACCATTCATCTCTGATTCAGTGATGACAGTTCTGGCTAATCTGCTCTGACTATCCTTCCCTCAGAGACTGTTTTTAGACTTTATCATAGGCCCTGTTTTTCCCCTCCTATCACAGATAGTACCTTTAGCCACTGTTGATTTTACCACCCTTGAGATTCCTGTGACTCAGGTGTCACAAAGGTGACTTTGTACAAGATCAGTAAGCAGAACTATGGCAAAGAAAAGAACAGCACGATGACCAAAGCGGTCACAGTCTTTGCTCTATTTTTTAAAGAGGATAACTAAGTGTGCAAAATTCTTCATCCCTTCACTTACACTAGATTAGACAAACTACATTAGACTTACTAAACTAACAACTGACTAAAGCTTTGGTTCAGAACACACAAAAATTTCAGTTTTGTTCTCAATTTTCATGGAGAGATGAAACTGACAAAAGTACCCTTGCTATTATGAGTCCTTAGTTTTCAGTCTGTCTTAAAAAAAAAGTTATTCCACCCACTGCCCCTACACTGTGAGTCTGTCATTTTGCTGAATATCCAGATGAATATTTATAAAGAAATGAGCCAGTTCTAATGAATTATGGAACAACACAGATTAGAACCAAAATTATCCTCTAATAAAGTTACAGATGACAGGCTGGCAATATCCACTGTAATACTGACCAGACACAGGAAGCTTTTACACAACCAAAACATGCAGGGGCGCCAGTAATCTCTCTCTCCATATAAAATACTCCCAGTTACAGGAGTCCTTTTGCATCTAAGGCATTAACTTAAGATGGTTAGTATTGGTACAATAAAGAGTAAGATACAAAGAGAGACAGGGAATACTGAGAAACTGGAGAGATTAAGAAAGTTCAGATTGAAATATAAACACTGAATAAATCACACAATTTTCATATATATAGTGAAAGATACTGATCTTAACCTCAGTATTCTATAGAAACCATAGTAAGTTATTATTTGTTAGCTGTTCTTAAGGAATATGAGGTAGAAATTCTTATTTTTAAGAAAGCTGCTTGTTTTGATAGTACATACAGTGAAGCTACAGCATAGATTTTTAATTTTTCATGAACTAAAAAGATCCTTATCATGTGAATTCACACAGAATTAGTATTTTTGCTTTATTTTTACTTTTGTTCAAAGGTTTTGATGTAGAAGTACTTCAAGAAAACATTACAATCCTTTACACAGGACAGCAGATGACATGTTTCTTCTGTGTTCTATTTGTGAAATTTCGTTATTCTAGTTATTTTATTTTTTAATGTAATTTATGTATATATAAAGTATATTTGGAATTTTAGAAAAAGAGTGATATGTCTAAACTCGAGAGGAAATAACATGCAAAAACCCTGCATGAAGTGAGGTTCTAAGAACTAGAACTTTAAAAATACAGCCTATTTACTCCCCCTGGTGCCACACACTGCCAACTACTTCAAATCTAATAATTTTAGTTATGAAGCACCTACTCATAAAATGGAATTCCATTAGTCCAGAGAGGCTGAAATTACTAGTGTGAATGTGGTAACAATTTTCTTCAGTACAGGTCAGCAACCCTAGAAAACCTGCAAGTTTTGAGGAGACTTGCACTGATACCATGGAAGTCTGTCAGCATAGCTAGTTATTACTTTTATCTATACTAATCAGATTAAAATTAGGACTGGTATGTCCAGCTACATTATAATAATTTTTAAATTAAAGACAGCAGTATCAACTAAATGAAAATATTAGCAATATGTCTTTTACCTTAGCATTTTAGTCCAGAATCCCCTATTTTTTCCACAACTGCAATAATCACAGGGGTCTTTTTTGTTTAACACAATTCTATAACATATTTCTTCAAAGCAAAAATGTACCTATGCACTATGTCAGTACTGCTAAAGACTCATGGAGATGCTGCTGCTTCCTCCCCACTGCCTTCAACCCAATGAAACCCCCCCATCAGCAAGAAAAGTAGATGAAACAGTGCAATCAGAACTCAGTTCCTACATATTTGTGTCTAGAATTTTTGTCATTAGGAGAATCTATTTATAAAACTATATAGCACACTTGTCTGCCTAACTGCAAGATGCAACAGGACACAACAAATACGCACTGCTGGAAGTTTGGGCCATAAAGCTCCTACAAACAACGCACCTTTACAGGAATATCATCCTCCTGATTTGCAGCCTCTGCAGTGAAGACATATGATATTTCTTTATGAGATGTTGTCTGCCTGCAAATGGCACATTTAATTGAGCTCCGGCGGGTGCCAACGCTGTACTGTTGGATGATGATGGCTATACACTCATTACAGAAACAATGGCCACACGTCAGCACTGCCCACTATGTAGGAAACGGAAAAAAAAGCACAACACAATACAGTACCAGTTTTAGACCAATGTAAACAGTGTACTAATATATGGTAAATTACATTTTCATAGAGAAATTACTTTATTTTCATGACACTCATCAGATTTAAACTGAAGAATTTTAATTTTTAGCACTCCAGCTGCTAAAATGCCTGAATTTGATAGTTTTCCATCACAGAAAGATTCATGATACACGGAAGTTCTCTGCATTTATTGTTAATTTTTTTGTGTTTTCCCAGTTTTGAACTTCAGGAAAGACATCACAGTCTTTCATTTTTATGAATGATGATTCTTAATGCCTAAGGTTAAGTATGTAGATTAAATATTTATACAACTTCAAAAAAAATTGCAAAAATGTTTGCATTGGCTTTCTATAAAAGTCTCTTTACCTATACATTCATATTAGGCTGGTCTTTATTAAATAAGTTGTAAAGGAAATGCTTTAAATTTTCCCTACTTTTAAATTCTAGACAACATCTTTTGAGCAGAGTGGTTTAATCTCCTTTTTGACAGAATGCATTTGAAACAAGAGATTCCATTGCAGAGGCTGTTTAAATTTACCTTTGTGAGTCTAGAACATCTACGTGTCAGCTGTGAACTTCACTAACAGAGACACAATTTGTAGACCAGTGGTTTTGCACCTAGAAATAGTATCTTATGCTGTACTAGTCTGTTCTATAGGCCATTCTAAGAGGGAAAAATAAAATAGCTGTCATGGGACCAAGTAGCAGAGGGAATTGACTAAACAACTGATTATCAAGCAGAATGTCTTTTAGGCTTTGTAAAGTTCTTTCAATCACGCAGGAACAGGATGCAACGTATTTTAAAAGTTCCTTGTAACATGGAAGCTGCTATTATCTAAAGCAGTAGTCTTGCTGTTAAGAAAAGATAGAGGAAGTTAAAAGAAAAGATGATTTTCCCTTTCAGTGAGCTCCTTCAGCTCTGAGATAAAGCATATTGGGAGAGAACAGGACAAACAGCCGTTCTCTGCATCAACCTGCATTACCCGTGGATGAAAAGCACAAAGTGCATTTTGGAAACATGGCAGCTCACTGGTTCATGCTTAGACATGTCTATAAAGTGGACAGAAGGTAAATCACCTTAAAATAGCTACTCTAAAAAAAGAGACAATTTAGTTTGACTGTACAGGAGTCTTTCATGTTTTTATCTAACACACGGTAAGTCACGTCTAAACTATGGCTTTGTACTTCATGATGTAGAAAATACCACTTAAATTTCGACTCCTGCAGTACAGCAGGTAATTGGTGGGGAAAGAAATGCAGAGTGCCAGTCTTTATACTATTGTATATTACTACTGTTTAAGTGGGTAATATCCATTTCTGTAGAAGAAAAAAATACTATCAATAAGAGCAGTTACAGTAAAATAAAATAGTATGCTACAAAAGCTTATCTATTTATTCAAAATACTATCTTCTAAATGGAAAATAAATGTTTTTGAACAAAGAATAACTCTAGAATTATAAAACAATCAGGAAACTCACATTTTTGGGACCGTGAAGCACTGATGTCAAAAGCTAAAAGCAGTGGAGGTGCTTGCATCTGAGCAAGACATTATTTCAGGGGAGAGGCTGGTTGGTACATTACAGGAAAGGGCTTATTTCCCCTGTTATAATACAACACTCATTTTGAATCAGATGCTGAAAATTTGACACAGAACTGACTCAGCTCTAGGTAAAGATGTTCTAAAACTAAAACCTGCTGACTAAATATCTTACCTGTCTTCCCAGTTGACGTGCACAGATCGGACATGGTTCTGGGTTAACTCCCCCAGTAGTTTTATCCTGAGACTATAAAGTAGAGGAAAAATACCAACTTTGTGTTTCAACAAATAAGAAATTATTCTATGATTAAAGCAAGTTTCTAGAAAAAATGAATAATAAAGTCATTAAAAAAATCCCATGTGAGCAAATTAAAAAATGCATTAATTAATAAAGTACATCTTGAGGAGTTAAAAAATACGTAACTTATGGTAAGTAAAAGGAGCACTTTTCATACTGCAGTCCTTCAGATAGCATCTGTAGCTCTACAACAGCTCTGAAAAATTCTGCTAAAATACAAGCTTCAAATAAGAAACTCCTCATATTTTCTATCAACTTCACACTGTTGTAAAAACAGTTAAATTCTGCCTAACTATAATTGTACTTACTCAAATACTATGATTAAAATAACATATAATACATGGGGTTTGTGTAATGTTTTCTACACTTAACCTCCAGGCATGACTGTCCTTCTGTTACAGAAGGTAAGCTCTTTGTAAAATAGCAAAGATATGTGGAAAGTTAAATCATTTTATAAAGCTTCTACTAAACACAGCCCAGATAGTTCAATGAAAATTTTAAGAATCTAAAATGACTTCACCGTTTTGTACATGTGTAATAGCAAATAACCAAAATATGTAATGCAATAAATAATTTTATGACTACACAGTAACACAATGAACAACACACTCAATTTCAACATGTAATGAATCTTCACAGAAAATACAATTTCTTTAACATGGAAGTTTTAAATAAAAATAAGGGTAAGCTTCTTCTAGTAGGAAGAGTACCTCATTTGGGTAAATGACTAAGGAATCATTAATCTTACTTTCTCCAGATTAGTGAGATACAGAAGTTGTCCTAATTTCTTCTGAAGCTGTGATTTGGCAACTGCCTTGTCATTCAGAAGTTTCACTCGATTTTGCTCTACCTATGAAGACAATATATTAAACACGTATTAAAAAAGGAAAAAAAATAGTTAAGTTTGACAATAAGGCTTAAATTAATTTTTTGGGGAAACTCAACTGAATAATTTACTGGTGACCGACAGAAGAACAGCTCATGCTGTAAATTTAAGACGTGCTTCTCCCCAAGCAAAATTGATTACCTATTCCTGTCCTGTACCCAGTATGAACACAGCACTGTGAATGGGCTGAGACCCATAAGATATGCAAAATTGCTTTTTATTGTTTCATTTGCATTATTGTTTCTTTCCAGAGACAAAATAAAATTGAAATCACTTAATTTTTTTAGATGTTTCTTTTGAATTTCATTCATCATTTATCTTCTTACAGTCACATATATCCTAAACTCGACTGTTGGTTACAAAAACAATGTGTAAGAAACAACTATTTTCTTCATATTTCTAAGAAGTTTCTACTTTTCATTTAACCTATACAAAGACAGAAACATCATGCTGACTTTTTAGATTAATTACAGCTGAGAGTGGAGTAGTCATTAATAGTGCAGAAGAGGCAGGTACCTGAAGGATGAAGGCCAAAGCAATGGGTGTTGCTTTTGCAGCTGCATATACATATATAAATCTTAAGCCTTTGTTACATATTTGTTAAACAAAGTGCTCCATTATAAAAATCCTTTCAATATACAGATGAAATATCTATTTCCTTACAGAAAGAAGCATTTCCATCTAACACTGAACCTCGCTGAAAGAAAAGGTACAAAATGTTTCTATTGAAAATGTATTTCTATTGGTGCAAAAAAAGTAAAATTAAGAGGTTAAATCAACCCAGCATTTTTTCTATCATCATGAGCAAAAAGACTCTCAGATGTAGCTCAGAAATTCCAAAATAATGAAAAATTATTTGTCTTTTAGGTGTTCATAGGTGTGCTATAGGTCCTTGTGGAAAGCAGCAATATGGGTAAGGAATCAGTTAAACCTAATTTTCCACAGCTTGGAAAACTGGACGATTGTAGAGAAAGATCCCAGAGCCTTTTACCTGCTGCTGAAAGGACAGCAGGCTTTCGGAAACATGCCACTCTGTCAGAAGGCTAACAAAAATATATCAAAATAAGAATTATAAGCCCAAAATGGCCCATATACTGAATGCAGAAATGTATAGGAACTCTATACTCCACCAAGCCCTTTTCAAGTATAAAGAGGCATATTACAGACATTAAATAGAGATCTAGATACAGATTTTACTTTTGTAGGATGTAGGTTTTTTCAGAAAAAACACATTCTTTCCTGCCCAGTACTTCACCTCATGTGGTTCTATGATGTGGAGAACTGGCGGATTTGGTTTTGGCTCATCAGGATGACGAACTCTCAGTCGTTCTGTAGCCATTGCCAGTTCATCAATAGCAGACACGTGATCCCGAAGTACCATCCAATATTCATGAAGTAACTGTAAAAAAACCCCAAACAAATAGCAGAATTGAGCTGAGTTACCCTTATATGATTCTGACATACTTCTTTACAGTATTCAGCCATCACAACAACAAATCACAAAGAAAAATAAACAGTATTGACATCATATGGCCTGCTTTCTTTTCCAGCCTCTCTGACTATAAATATCTGTCTCTCATTTCTTCTACAACTATTAGTATTACAATAACTAATGCAACTAAAAATTCAGAAACAAAATGTCTTGCAAGACTACAAACGCTGAATAAAATAAGTGTTATTTCACGGAATATCATCCTTATAGTTCAGTGTAGATTAGAGTAGTACAGACCATTGAATCAGCATTTCCAATTCATGACAGATGGAATCATAATGACACTTTTTTCATTCTCATTGGCATATTAGTTCCACCTTTTGTTTCCTAACATAAAGGCACATTAAGAGACTGTCCCTTCTTGCAGAAGGAAATTCCCAACACATAGCAATGCCTTGGTAACTAGTTACCTTATGTCCTCCTCCTTTTGTGAACTGCTACAAGCTGAGGACACAAAATAACAAAGCATGAGAATAGGATGGGTCATTACTCTCCAATCAGCATTTTGGTACCATAAGCAAGTGACCTGACTTTGTGGGAGCAGCACAACTTTATTAGGCATTTAATAACTTGAACTACCAGATATCTAAATGCTGATTGAGATATCCTTTTGTTTATAAAGTTTTGCATTGTGTTACACTGTAAACTAGCAAGTTTTTTAAGGCAGATCCAGACTCAGTTTTACTCCTAATAAGCACTCCCAATCTGAGGGAAGTAGGTGATCAATAATAAGGTTTGATGAAAAACTGAGATTGAATTCCAATAGTTAATCTAAGATACAAAAAAATAAACCACTCCATAGAGTATCTTCTCTTGTTCTTCCATGGATTAAAGCTAATAACAAATGTTTATATTCTTGGATAGCAGTATCTTTGTTTTTTCAAAACTTCCTAGGAAAAAGCAAGTGAGGCAACTTGTTGATTTCCTAGAATCATGAAACAGCAGGCCTGGGAGATAGATAATAAGGGCACAAACTCTTCAGAGAACAAGAATTTCCGCTGCCTCCAGACCACACAAAACTCCCACAAACAAAAAAAACACCACAACCAACCAAAATTCCAAAAGAATCAATAAACCTGGCACTTGTGTACTAAGTGTGTTCTACTGAACCCGATGTCTGCGTTAATTAAAAATGAGAGGGACAAGTATTCAAGAAAAAACACATTTGATTACACCTAAGCTGTAAGACAGGATGCGAGCCTTGTCTGTGCAACAGCTCTTCCCCCTTCTTCATCACAAGTATGTATTCACTGCAAGGAAACACAGATGCACAGGGATGTACAAAGAAAGGTGCAGAGCACTTCTGTAGTTCTCTCTTATCCAAACAGGAGAGTAATTATTTCAGGTTATGTTGTGTAGTAAACAAGATCCAGGAAGTAAAGCAGCAGTGAAAGGACATCTGTAGCCAGCGAAAGACTGAGGGTAAACTGAATTACAGAATGGACTAACACTGGATTTGCTGAGTTGTGCTACATTCTGGCTTAAGTGAACAGACAAACACATTTAATTATATCTGTATACTGTCTTAATAGGAGAAATTATATTGCTTAGTAATTTGATTAGTTACCAGTATAGTTTTTAGAAACTGTTAAGTAATATATAAGCCATTTAAAATCAAATCCTGTTATAAGCACTGGGGAAAATCTTGGTATAGGCAAAGTCTAATTTCAGGAATACAATTTAGATGCGTTAATATTCAGCTTCAATCTGTTTATAGTAAGTTAAATGGACCACACAACTGTTTTGTCACCATCTCATTTACTGTACCTTATATTCCTTTTTCCATGCTTCAAAGAGCTCCAGGAATACACTCCCTTCTTCAGTTAGCCTAGCATCCATTCGATGAGCTTTAGCAAAGGAGAGAATAGCTTTCAGGGCACGTTCAGTTTCACTGGTTGCCCACAGTCCTCTACTTGTGGTGGGCAAACGGTCATCAACAAGCCCTTCTTGGTCTTCTATCATCTCCTCGAATATTGCCATTTGGCCTTTAACACTTGAAAACAAACCCAACACAGCACTTATCACAGATTTTGCACTTCCACATTCATTTCCACTTATTCATCATCTATTTCAGCCTTCTAGTATTTGATCAAAGGATAATGCAAACAAAAAAACTACAAACAGCTGTTTTATCATCTAGCGTCTCAAATGCTTGCTTTGAACACAGTGACCTCCGTACCAGCAATGAAGCCACTGTATAGGTAATTTTTTCAGCTCAATATCATCAAAAGCTTTTGTAAAGGCTTAGGCATCTAAATTATCTTTCTGTAGTTCTTAATGTCACATCCATTTAAAAAAAATCAATTCTGTTTTTTTATAAGCAAGAATTGCAGTTAAACTCTGATGCAATATTTGCCATGTATCGCACTATTTAAGAACACTACAGCTGCCCAGTTCCCTCCTCGACACATACTGCTAATTGAGAAACACACTCATTTTCCTGATTCTGATGAGGTAACAGAGCTCCCACCCACCAGAAGACTTTCAAAATGTTTTCTGTGACCTCAAGACTTTGAATGTAATTTTGACATTGTGTGGGATACGAGAGATAAAAGTCAAAGAGATAGCACGCAGAGAACTGTAATCTCTGCCTCTCAACACTGTCCACTCTGCACACTTCTCACACCAAGTGCTGATGTCACCCTTCTTTCTGCTGCATTCCTGTCTGAGATCCTGTCTCTCATTGTAACGTTGAATGAGGACTGTACTATACCACTTGCAACTAGACTAAAAATAAATATTTGCACAAAGAGGAACATGTATTAAGTTAGCATACTTGTATTTATACACATACTTTCTGAACACTTCAACACTTCATTTCAAATGTATGGTCATATTACAGCAGCTTGATACAAAGTGGAACATATTCATTCCTTGTATACAGCTTGTTCAAACAACATTTATACAGAAAATTAAACTTAACAAAACTGTTATCAAGGCCACTAGCAAAAAGTTGCTGTAATTTGTTAATAAAGTTATTTCAGAAAACTTGAAGAAGAAAACATAAACCAATCCAACTTTCACTTTTTCTAACAGTGATAAATTTATAAAGCTATAAACTTACCTATGCATAAAGAGCTTTGACTCATATTCTGTGAACAATTCATCAGCCTTACAAAAGACACAGCTGCAATAAAGAAAATGAATGCACTCAGAATTTCATCAGAAACCAAACTACCATAAATCCCTATTCCAACATATAAAACCACACAAAATCCTTAAAAAAGAACAAATTAAATCAGATGTACACTCGATTTAATAACTGACAGAAAAAGATTTTATAAGAGTAAAACCAAAGGTTTCATTCTAACAAATGGATCTGTGATATCTGAGTGTATACGGCCCCTGAGTATATAATCAAGGCTTTAATATGTTATTTCAAATAAGAGAAAATTTAATAATACACTTCTAAAGCCTATTTTCCGTTTTCAAGACATACTTGTTAAGTGGAAGTCTAACAGGTCGCAAATGGCAGATAGTGGCAGCCTCAATAACCTCCTTAGAAGGAGGTCCTTCTAAGCTTTTCACTGCTTCTCTTACAATCTTCTGGAACTTCTTCACTTCATCCAGCTGGGTTGTGAGCAGGTATTGAAGGCCTCTGCAGTCACGGAATCTGATTTAAAGAAAAAAGAAAAAACTGTATACCGAGTCACCAAATCCAAATTTAATTCAGCAATTTAAAGTAGAAGAGAAATAGCTAAATAGCAGTCTAGGACAAAATATCATATGCAAATGCTTATCAATACTGCATGTAATGCTGTCAGAAATCACTCAATTTTATTACCCAAGATGATGGTATTTGTAGACTAAGAAGATTCTTCCCAAGACTTGAGAGATGTGACCAAGTATCAGTAGTGAACACCAACCTGAAACATTCTGGTCCACAATGCAAATCTACTAAAGGTAAACAACTGCAGATACTTACAGCCTTACTTGTGTCTGTTGGCCAACAAAACAATTTTCAGTGCACTTGAGCAATTCACAGCAGACATGTGCACTCATCACAAAAATACACTTCATTATGCAAGTTAGCTTTCAAAGTTAAAAGTATTAAAGGGACATAACAGTGAAGTATTTTCCTAAAACCTAGATGTCTTGTGATTGGAGTGGAAACATGAACTCAAGTTAAGCACTTTTCATGTTGTGATTTTCCTGTGAGCAGAGGTCTCTTGCTGAAAGCACACCATTCCTACAAGGTCTGACATTCATGTACAAGGCTGGTTCTAGATCATATGGAAAGTTTGATCCAAAACATCCATTTCATAGTAACTAGACAAACGATTTTAATGGTTCTTTTTTTCCACCAGGTGAGTCAAATACTGGAAACAGCCTTCACACAGAGGCTGTTGAATCTCCTCCTTGGAGATAATCTAAATTTAACAGGGCAAACATCTGTGCAACCTGATTGTGTTGAACGAGCATGGACCTGGATCTATAAGCTGGGGGTTGCTTTAGTGACCTCTTGATGTCCCTTCTGAATCTGTTGTCCATAAATTGTACTGTTGTCTCTAACACAAAACCAACCCAAAATTCTTTGCTCAGAAAAACAGTGATGCTATCTTATGGTGTTATACAAGGATTTTCTGATAATGTCTGTCTACTTTCCATTTAAGCAAGTCAATTTCCTTTAGAGGTAACTCAGTTTTAATGCAATGAACTTCCAATCTCAGCAGTCGCATAAGTACAGAAGACTGTAAAACCACAGTAGATAATACAGAAGAACATTTTGAAGAATGCTTATCTAAGAGAAAACAGTAATTCTCCTACTTTTCTTTGCAAGTCTTCAGCCTAGTTATGCTTTTTCAGGGACTGGTTTTGAAACATAATTGCAGTTCAGATGCTCTAAAGCAAAAATGTCTGCTATTTAATTGCAACTGTTAGCACAAACTTATAAAAACACTTGAACGGACTTAACTGTGTTCATTAGGCTATTTTAGTTACTCCCTTACTTCTCTGCCATGGAGAGTTTATTAGTCTGCTGTTTGTAGTTGCAGGTTATTTCATTTTGCACACGTTGAACAAGTTCCTCATCGATGGCATACTGTATTGCTGTCTGGATGACATCCAACCACCAAGGAGAACCTGAATGTATCTGTGTAAAAAAGAACAGTTTTATCCTTGAAAATTCAACAAAAAAACAATTTACTAATTGCAGCAGAGGTATACTGCTTTTTAGGCCGCAGACAAACACAGAATGGTTAATTCCATGAAAAGTGAAGGATGAATGAGAGCGTGATTAAAAAATAGCCCCTCTTCTGCTGAACTGTAAACACTTAAAAAACTTTCTACATTCCCTCTACCTCTATACTTTCAAATTCCTTCACTAGAGTTAGATTCACCAAGGCTATCTACACAGAACAGCCACATAGAGATATTGTGATCTCAAAGTTTCCTCCTCTCACAAGGAGATGAAAAGATCATTTAATCAGAGAAAGCAAAGCTTTCTGTGAAATTAATAGAGCAGCAGCAAAGTGACCTTATGATTTTAACAGGTGAACAAAGATACATGTGCCACTTGTCCTTATTTCTTTATTGTTTTTTTCCTATTATGCAAATGACAAGCACCCTTTCAGTTCAGGTGTTCATCAATTCATTAACAGTTTGCACCTTTTGTGAAATCTGAATTGTCATATTGACTAAACACAATTCAGCATTAAGCACCATGACTAAACACATGTCAAAGGACAATTCCCTTAAAAGTAAATACCTTGAAATACCATCTGATGCACCACAGATTATGTTTCAAGGCCAAAACCTACAGCTTATTTACCAAAATTACAGTCAATTTAAAAAATCAAGAGTGGTGTTACACCTTATTAGAATCACTCCATGCCATATACTTCTATTTTTAGTCATCTGCTCATCAAGTACTGTGTGCCTCTTTATGTGGGGAACACAGAGTATGTTTTGGGCTTATGGTGAGTGTGCATACTGTTGAAGACCCACTCCAATCAGGCACTCAAAAAACTGTTAAAAATAATAAACAGCTGGAGTTTTGGATAAACAGATGAAAACAGTATTTTTTAAAAATCTCAAAATTCAGAGACAAGAGGTAAGAGGTACCTGCCTTTCTCTGGAGCTCCCGAATGGTTTGAAGAACTGGCTGTAAGGCCTGATGGGCTTCTGCAACTTCTGCATTGGATTTACTCATATAATGTTGTCGAAGTTGTTCTGCCTGTATGGAAATAAGAGCTTAAGTTACATACAAATTATATTTAGGAACAATAATAGAAAATGTAAAAACTCTCCAGCTACTACAATGATTTAAAATGGTTAGCTATCTGTCTGCTACCCACTTTCGTTAGTAACACTTGGCATCATTTTTTGCCTCTAGAATCCAGCATTTATTAGTAAGCCCAAAAACATATGAGAAGACAAATTACTACAAAGATTCTGATTGTGCAACTTTGCTTTTGGACGAGCCCAAACCACACAGTAGGAATACACTACATTACAAAAGAGAACTGGAATTTAACTCACAATTCTTACTTATCTGTACAATATCTGTACTTATCTGTACAATAAATATACTGTGTTGAATAAGCAAACAATAAAAAGATCCCAGAACAATCTGAGAACAGGACAATTGAACTTATCTACATATAAAACTTACTCATGAAATAAGAAAGGCTTAAATGTCATTACTTTTAGGTGCAACAAATACAATTTTTTCACAGAAATTACTTCTGACAGTGAAACCTCTTTTAGTATGCAAGTGCCTCCGCCATAAAACCAGTATCGGTTTATTTCATATTTTAAAAGCTGACGAACAGCCAACTTACAAGTAACATCTATCTTTCACCATTACATACCAATTTCACCAAGGTACCTTTATTTTGTGCATTTTAGTGTGTTTAAGTCTTTCTTCTTTTTGTTTGCTACTATTAAGATAATTATTTTGTTGTTACAGAGCCCAGTTTACCTGAAGTGGACAGGACTCTTGGGTATTTAGATAAGCTACTGGCAAAAGATAGCTATGAAAAACCACCTCTGCTTCACATTTATAAACAAAACATAAATTTTCCAATCCCCTTTTTTACATAATGTCAGGAGAAGGTGACATTGAAAAATTTCTTGAATTACAGGTCAATAAAAAACAGGCAGTACTTCCACACTATTTCTAGGAAGACAGGTAGAAACTTATATATGAGATCAAGTCTTATTCAAACAAAAAAATGCTACCTATACATAGAATTTGTGTAAAAATGATAATATATCACAAGATATCTAAATAATAATACAGATCCTGATCACTACCACAAAACAGAAGAGGCTGTAAGATTTGTAAACTGGGCAGCTTTGAGGGTTCTAAAGAACAGCCCCTTCCAGCAGCCAGAAGGAAATCACCAAGACTGGGAGCCAGGTATTTTACTAAAGTACATGGTAAGTGAACAAGGGACAATGGCTATAAATTGAAATAGGAGGTTCTGCGTGGATTTTTTCCCCTACTATGAAATTTATGAAGTACTGGAACAGGTTGCTCAGATAAGCTGTCATATCTTTTTCCATGTTTTTAATGGCCCAGTTGGATAAAGCTCTGAGATATCCAGTCAGAAATCAGTGTTGATCCTGCTCTGAGGGGAAAGCTCAGCTAGTGATGTCCCAAAGCCCCCTTCAACCCAAATAATGTGACAATACTAACATTCCTTTGCAAATATGGTCCATATGTCCACTACAAGTAACCAAGGGGGGAAGAGGGATCCTACTATTTTGCCAGGTATTTCCCCAGTTAATATTAAGGATATAGTTAAACAGGCTAATGCACACAGAAGGCAATATACAGTGACTTGGTCATCTGGCCCAAGAAAAATAAGAACCTCACCTAGAGAAAACTAGAAGTTAAAATGAGGAAAGCTAAAGAAAATGTGATTAAATAAAGGACTTTATCAGTAACATCTATTGAAGTTATTTTCACAGGAACATTGTGGGAAGCAATATTTTAGAGATAAAAATTATTAAAAGCTCCATAAAACACACTCACAACATATAACAGAGGTCACCAAGCATTCAGAACAGCAGTCTTCTACCGGACATTTCTGCTCTCATCTCACACTGTAAAAAACTCTTCATTTTACCACGTTGAAGGGAAATGTATGTAGTTAACTTTAAAGCTATTTAATGTTATTTCTTTAGTTAAAGAAAATACTGAAAAAATAATGTACTCTTCAGAATGTATCTATATAAAAAAATCCCCTTTGTTTACCTCTTCTGCAAGTCGGCCATCACGCAGAGTCAGGGGAATTCCTGAATGCTTTGCCAACAATTCCATCAAATTGTGTGTAGAATGAAGTCTCTAAATATACACAAAGTCAACAGCAATCATGAAAAAAGCCCATTGCAACACCTGTGACAGGAAAAGCTTGAACAGCAATGAAAACTTACAGCAAGCAAATTAGTATGCATTTAAAATTAGTTTTACTTTTTCTCGGTTAAGAAAAACATTATTTCCCTCATTTTACCAAGATAGGGAAACAATAGGAAGTGAAAGACTTTCAACACCTCAAAAGCAAATCAGCAGGCAAGTTTGATAACAGGTCATCAGATAGTCTCCCAGACTCATCCTCCTAATTAAAACAGCCCTTCGCTATTACAGAACACAAATTATTTATCTCAGAGCACATTCTTTCGTAAATGTCTTTTAGAACATTCTAAGGAAACAACTCACTTAGCCCATCTACAGCAAAATAAAGTATAAGAAAAATATCAGATCCCATGAGCTTCAATCATTTGTCGAATTTTTACTATTCTGAAATAAAAGATGACTGAATAAAACATGATATTTATGTTTATTTTTAGGGAAAATAAACTTGACTGTTAATACAAGGCAACTGTGTTTCTCTCCCGTAGGTTCACTCTCTGCACCCAGCCCAGCCCACTATCGGCACAGCTCCCACAGACTTACACTAATAACTTCCACCACCATCATTACCTTGTGCCCATCTCGCCTCCTGCATTCACTTCATCTTTGCCCTATTACTGTCTCAGCCTCTGAAGGGGACTGGCCAGCAGTGGTTTGCCATTACCCCTAAGAGCTAAACCTACACAACTGAGAAGTACTGAACAGTAGCTGAGTTTCATTATATCAAGGCAATATTAGGCAGCATATATTTGGGGGAGGGGTTGGGGGGGGAGAGAGGAGCTTTATTGGATTGCATAATCCAGTAAAACAGTTTAACAACCTTGTTATGAGTATATTAGCAAGTTTATGCTAATATGGCTATGCTAAGCAAAAAAGGCCACCAGGAAGCCACAAAGGAGAAGGAAGAAACAAAGTGTAACAGAGACATCAGATGACCACAAATCAATAATTTATTTAGCAAAGCAAGCAAAGAAAGCGACAAACTGATCACTTGTTATTTATCTGTCATTAACATTTTAAATATCTTGTTATGCTGGAGAGAATTTTCGTTATTTTAGAACTGATATCTCTTGAAGAAATCTAAAGATGTTACCTAGACAACCACTGATTTTTTTACCAGTAAAATACATTCATATTTTTAATATAGTATTCAAAATTCATGAAGACAAATGTCTGATGAGAAAATTCACTTTGATTTTTTTTTTTCATGTTCTGATGCCCTTTTATCTTTTGCAGTGTAAAAATTTTATTATTCTCTATCATTTGGCACATCACCATCACTCTCAGAGCAAACCCAGCATCCTGTATTTGCAGGATGTAATCTGGCACCATTAAGGTGAGCAGCCAGAGTCACATGCACGAGTCTAGGAATTCAGCTTGGTAAGTTTATTGCAGAACAGCAGGTGGAGATCATTCACTGCTTCAGGGACATCATGGAGACTCATAAATAAGTTTTTAGGAATACAGCAGCATTAAAAAAAAAAAAGTGAAGGTCACCAGATTCCTATCTAAATCACTGTACAGATTCCTATCTAAAGACTGTGATCATGACAGCACATTGAAAGGATCACTCAGCAACCCACTGGGAGGAAGAAAAGACTGACCTGTTAAATTACATCTAAAGTATTCCAGTTCTTAACTATATCTCTTTACATTTCAATGCTCACTCACTTGCAAGGAATCTGTTTTGAGCTTTTCTTTGTGCTCTTCAGATGATCTTAATACTTCTCTGTACATCTCTGCAGCCAATGCATACTCTCCTGAATTAAAAAAAGAGTAACAAAAACAAAGACATATTGTGTTGGTTTTTAAAGATACAAGCAGCCATGACTGACCTTGATGTAACACGAGTTATAACACTTGTAACATACTAAGATGTTTTCAGAGAGTCTGTGTAACAAGTGCTTGTCTTCAAGCAAGTCTTTTCTATTCGATCCACACCCCTCCCACCACCAAAAAAAAAAAAAAGGTAAAAGACAGAGTTTTATACAAAGACTAAGCAATTCCCAAATTAAATATCTTTTGTGACCACAAGATCTGTAGACCTCTTAATCTTAAAATATGTAATCATGACTGCATAAGTCCAAAAAACTCACATATTGCACTAAAAAAAAAAAATCATCTGCAACTCACTGCAGTGATGCACTGCTAAATTTGCACTGCAAAGACATTCACTCTTCCAGTGAAAACAATAAAAGTTGTGTCACACTTGAGAAATGCAGAAATGATTAAGTACATGCAGGGAGCATAACTACTGATGTAAGCTGCCAACATCACAACCACTTCTCAGAAAATACATCATATAAATGAAAAAAGAAATACAAAATTGAAATTGCATATGGAAAAGCAGGGAAAAATACACCCATTTTACTTTTCTCAACTGACAGAAATTTACTTAGCAGTAATAGTCTTAGAGACTCTTAAAACATGTCTAAGTACATGAATGAGAAATGTATAAAGACAGAGTTAAAACAAAAATCATCTTCCTACGTATCTGGAAGTGTAACAATCCCATGTGAGCAAGATTTGTTGCTTCTTATATTGAAAGCATTGCCAGTTGTAAGGGTGTAGTCCTGCAATATAGAATTGCCATTACTAGTAACAAGCCAAATGCTATGTGCTGAATTTGCACCGCCTCAAGCTTGAAGCCTGTCAGGCCTCCTTTGAATTCTGATTGACCTGCCTGGACCTTTTACTTGGCTTAGCTGTGATAGCAACTGCTGTAATTCACTAGGTGTCTAATGCAAAGTTTTAATGTGTTTTTTTTTAACTTTTGTTTATCTTTGTGTAGTACAAACACAGCTTTACATAGATAGCAATAACAAGCAGTTATTCCACGTAGAATGAGATATTTACAACTAACACAATGATGTAGTGTAGGGAAATACAGACCTAGTAACAATAGCAGAGGCCTTGAGAAGTAAGGATATAGGATGCAGTGTAGAGTACAGCCATGGGATGCTAAGAGATGGTGCACAGGCTGGGCAGTGAATAAGAAAGCCATGGCTATAAACAACTCACCCACAGTCAAAGAAATGTGGACTTAGAGCTGGACAAAACTGGTTTTAGGGGCAACAAAGAGAACAAAGAAAGAGTATGTAACATTCATAAAAGGCATCATGTACATAAATTTGGTGTTTTCATGGAGCTGCAGACCAATGAAGAAAGAGAAAGATGCAAACATGTTAGCAAACATAAAAATGACCGTAACTGGATCCTTGTGTGAGAAAGAAACCATCAACACAAACATCTTACTCCTTTTGATGAAGGCAGTGACAACCAGGGATAGCACTGCCACCACCTCTATGAAACCACTGACTTCAGGAACCAGAAGAGTCTTAGTAGAAAGGTGAGCACAAAAGCAGGACCACCAGTAGAAACAAGTAAGTATGATTGTTACTCTTTTTTTGCCTCTAAGAATTAGATCTGGACTAATAACAATTAGAACTGTAAGACTTCAATTATACTAAGAATAAATTCATGACTTATACATAAGGTGTGCTTCCTTCTCTCTGGTAAAGATGATTGAGCAAAACAGTAATACTGGGGAGGGAGTTACAGACCAGAACTCTGCCTCAGTCTTCCTTTTGTTCATCACCAGATGAAATTTTCATCAATCTGCTTTTCAAAACAAGCCAAGCTTCAGTTTTGCTACTAGTGTATTCTAGAAGTATTTATTCTGTACATAAATCTTTCTAAGCACTTAATTCTATCTGAAACACTTTTCTCCATCCTGTAATCATAAGAAAGTATTTCAAAGCTATTAATTACTACCTACAGATTAGAGAATCTGAATGTAGTCTTTCTGTAAGGCAAGTAACAGAAAAGGCAGTTTGCTTGTTCTCCTCTTTGAAAGAAGGCTTTAACATGAGCTGGAAAATTCAAACAGCTTGTCAACTTTAGAAGAATTTGGAAAAGAGACATTTTTTCACATTTATAACTAAGTCATTTTGATTTATTTTTATTTTGTTTCGAGGCACATTCAAGATTAATATTTTTGCCTCCCATTCAAAGCTTTTTTCCCCCTCATAATTCAGACAAAATCTACATTGGCAGAGCTGTACAGGAGGCAGCAGGGAAGAGATTACACAGTCAGCATAGCAGTTTGCATGGCAGGGGGCACAAAGGAAGCCCAGAAAGCAATACTGATAAAACAAAAGCAGGTTAAGTACAATTACACAAGTATGGCTTCTTTTTATCCTCCCAGTACACACAGATGTAGCATATTCTTTACTCCTTTAATAAAAGGAGTAAAGAATATGCTGCAGCCATCCAGTCTTACCTTTAATGATATGGATACCAGCTAAGCCATTAAGAGCACACACCAACTGTCGGTGAGCTTCTTCACACTCTGTTCGACATTTCTTTTGCAGAGATGCTAACAGTTCCTCCATGGTCATGGTGCTGAAAAGGAGAACAAATGGCTCAAATTTGAAACAAAATCACAGCATTAGAGAAGTAAACCTGTCATGCTGCACCGCATAAAAATTGGCCACATGCATGCAACATATTGGGCAAACGTTGTTTCAATATTTATTTACTCATTAAAAAAACCCCTAGCTGTCAGCTTTTCTTTCTGCTAGAGCTTTACCCTAACTTGAGTGTGTTGAGAGGTTGGCATCTCCTAAGAACAGAAAGAAGTAAGAACCAAGAAGAAAATTAGAACTAGGAAAAATAATCTTTCACAGGACAGAATACTTTGCTCTTTCTGTTTCAGGGCTGAACTAGAAGGAAGTGAAAACAGACCTCATTTTGTCAGAAGCTGTTCAGATGAAAACAGACATGAGAGACTACAGTTCTACCCTCTGCTACCAATCAAAACAAGAGGCGTCAATGAAAACAGAGAAAATCAGCAAAAATCATTCTAAACTCCCTTTTCTACTTTTGTCATAAATTATGAAAGGAATTTAGTCAGAAGAAAATTAAAATACAGGAATTGGAGAGGTAAGAGAAAGAAGTAGGAACAGAAATGAAAAATAAGCAAGAAGGAAGCATGAAGCGTAGCTTGGAGTAAGGCCATAGGACAAAGAATCTAAGCACAAAGAGGACTGATATGAAGAGACAGGTGAGTAAAGAGTAACAACAGCCTACAAGAGATGACCTGAGGCTGCTTCTATGATCAATTGCTGCTGTTAAACCAGACACTACCCTCCTTCCCTGAAACTGCTCCTCGGCCTATTTCCCTTTAGAGAAGCATTTACTATTTGGAGTCCAGCACCTTGGGACAGAGTAAGAGGCGACGTAATGCCAGCGCAGACTGGGCCCAAATTACGCTGAAAGGATGTCCCTATCTAGGCCTTTATTTTACCCTCTTTGCAACGTTGTTCCAGTTGCAGAAACTGATTTTTGGGTTTATACTACACTACTCATCATTAGCTGTATTCTGCAGAGGTAATGGCAAACATACATGACACCTGCATCTGCTGATAATTTCACCATTGCTACTTACCTTCTATTTTCAAAATCATCAAGTTTCAAGAAAAATTATAAAAGTAAAAGGATGTACATATAAAATATGCAATTTGGCACACAGCATGAGACTATCAATTAAGACAAAAAGAAGGGGTTTTCTAACTCATTTAACTAGAAGCCTATCAGTGAATTTCTTCATTATTCTCCAATGTATAACCAAAACTAGGAGCCAAATCTTCTCTCTGTTCTGGGAATGTCTACTGCTGCACTCAAGTTTAATTCACAACAAAGATATGTAAAGAGTGCTGGGAAATGACTGTTCTTTGTATATGTGATTTTAAGAAAGATTTAATTTCCATTGCTGGTTTTTCTCCCACTGTTACTATGCAGCTGTCACTGTGCAACCATGCCACCAAACTCAAGACAGTACTAAGGTGTTCCCAGCAACTCTGCTCAGTTTACACACTTCCTTTATACTACTCTGGCTCATTTTAATGCAAATAATCTTGTATGGGTGGGAATACCAATTTCTCCTATGTTTGAGCCCTTCTTCCACACTAGTAGACTGTGAGACAGAAAGAGTTACAGCACAGCATCTACCTATTGGTCTCTCCTAAAGTAGGTACAAAGTCAGTTTCTCTGCTTAGGCATGGTAGGTGCCCTGTATGAGAAGAGGGAAGGAGTAGGACACAAAACTTCATAAAAGCATAGAAAGAGATTGAATAGAATGGATGAACAAGACTAGGACACAGTAGGAATAACAATGGCAGTGCAAAAAGTTTAAGTTCTCTATTTGCAGCTGAAAAAAGAAAGACAAAGTGCTCTGAGAGTCTGGAATGAGAACAGCTTCCCTCTACCTGATTGAAAGTGTAAGCAGCTACATTTAGCAATAGGGCTAGCAACAAGCTTTTGGCGTAACAAAGGAGACCAAACTGGTACTTGGAGGGCACTTTTGAGAAAAATGATCTTGAAAGCATGTAAAAATAAAGAAAAAAAACATTTGCACAGCTTTCAAGTTTGGATCTACGTTTACAAATTCTGCAACCTCACATTAACATTTTCTTTGAACTAAATCATTATTCCATTCTGTTTATTCATTTTGTTAATTCTCCTCATCCATGAACATGGGTTTTGTAAGAGACAAAAGAAAATCAGTGGGCTTATTTAAAACTCAAGAAAGAATCTGGTTTGTTTCACAATCACTCTGTAACTGCAACACCCCAGTATCCATCAACATTGTAAGGTTAAAATGCTACTGGAAAACCAAATTGCCTCTCAGTACTATTTTAACACAAGAACTACACTAACAACCCAACAACTTCAACCTATTCAGCTTCTGCTGTCAGATTAGCTTGGTCTACCATAGTTTCACATTTAACTAAAGAAGCTTAAAATTATCCTTGTTTGGGAACTGTACAAGATCTTGCACTGTTTGGGACAATCAGAGTTTTGCTTTGGATAAAGCAGGCCTTTCAAGAAATGACAGAATTCACCTTTTCTGTAATGGCAAGAACTCTCCACGAACAGCTTGTGGATGACAGCAGGCCTGCCTCAGCCGTAGCAAAGGGTACAGTATGGAAGTCACAGTCCTTCTATCTAGGCTGCTAAGCTTAAGAGTCCAGTCTGAAATCTTCCTGAGTTTTGCCAACGCATCCTGGCAGCACACCTCGTGCTGGCGATGATAGAAGTGCCTCTCCACAGGAGAGAAGTGAAGCCAGTGTATGTCTTCTGTCTGAGGGGGAATTTGAATCTGCAATCAAAAAAGAAATAAATAATTTGCAAATGAAACTATTGATAAATGATGTTTAGGAATTTTAAAACTCAAAACTCTTATTTACTTGGTCAATCACATCCTTCTTTGCTGATCTCCACATTATCTTCGCAATTAGACTGTAGAGAGGCTGGGGATTTTTCCTACAATAAGGTCGATACAAAAGCTGGTCCCACCAATGTTTGACCCAGTAGGGATCAACTCCGAGAAAAAGGACTAATCCATACAGATCTGTCAAGAAAAGAAAGCGTTTTAGTACAATGTTTGTGTTTCAATACTTCACAATTGCCTCCAAAAAAATTAACTTTCATATAAAGGCTACCAGGCATAAAGCAACTACATTCTGACCATTATCTTTTGCACTTGTTTTCCAGCCATTGCCTCATCAAAATATTTAATTTTAGGCAAGGGACTGGGTGGGGGAAGGTGGGAGTTCTCTCCTTTAGCTAGCTGTTGATTTCCACACAACTTGCGAGAATATAGCTATTTCTGAGACACTTTCCTAATTTCACGTTTAGCAGAAAAGAGCAATGAATTTAAACCTATTCAGAGTAGAACTGAGAGGCAGAAATTACATGACTGCATATGGTTAACTGGGTTTGCCAGGTTTTTCTATAACAATATTGCTTGGTATCATTACTTCACAGCCTGCTGTGCACCAACTGTCTACTGCCTACCACCCTAGAAGGGGCTGCAATTCAGAAGACTTTCACTTCCCTACTAAGGCACAAGAAATTAACAAAAGACACCTTACTTGTTTTCTTGCTAATTGAGAGTATACAATGTAATTGCTAATTCTGCCTAATTCAGAAATCCATTACTTTTTGGAATAAAATTTAAAGACATCCTGACTTAACACTTGCAACCAAATCTTACTGGAAAAATACAGAAGTATACACTTAAATGCTTCATGTGGACAATGCTGAAACAGGTATGTGATGGGATCTTGTAGTACTCAAAGATCTGGTGGCTACATTCTTTATTATGTTAGCTTTATAGTAATTTTGGTATTCAGCTGAAAGCATCAAGACATTCACCACATACATTGCAGACCAGGGGAATAAAAATCCTGGGAATCATTTCTATGCAAGAAGCAACTGTTTACCCAGAGGTCCTATCCCATGGTATTACAGCAGCAGTGGCACAGATTGAAATGAGTCAGCAGCTTCCACCCCCTATGTGATGGGGGCTGCCTTAGTATAGCCTGAGAGTCTGTCAGCATGTGTTATGGACAACAGGACACTTCAAATATGTATTTAAATCAACACTATCACACATAAGGACTTGAAGAGATTAATCATGACAGTAAAATCCATCAGTTCCTTCTATAGGATTTATTAACTATGTATTCTCACAACTATTGTGTATTTATAAATTTAATTCACAATTTCATAATGAATTAAATCTACAATATTGACTTTTATAATTATATATCCAGACAACAGTCCACAAATGCTTACACTGATTTATCCACTTTCAAACTCATTGCCTCAATATGTACAATATATTCCTAAATCCATTAGAGAACACAGGGAGACAGAATAGTCAGCTCCTTTTCTTTTTTTCTGTCTGAAGCCTGTCTACAGAAACTGAGTATCTCAGGAAAACAACAAGATAAATGACACCTGCTAACATACAGCAACCTACTCCACAGATCTCAATTAATTAAGTCCTTACATAATGACTTAAGACAGTTTCATAAGCTTTAGCGTATTTTTAGAATTTATTCTAGAATTTATACATGGCAGTTGATGCCCACAGTAGTTTATACAGGGCTATGCAAAAGGCAAATACAGTTTTTCTTGCTGTATTTGACAGCCTAAAGGTTTCTGTAACCAGAGCGGACTATCTACAGCCACAACAGAGAAGGGTTAACATTTAGTCACACTGCTAAGTGAAAACTGAAGGATAGACTTGAGTCAGCTGTTAGACATACAGCTTCTCTGCTCCCCGAAGTATCTGTCTCACTAAGGGAGACAAAAAGATTTCAGCTCTGCAATTTTAATATTGATACATGTATTGATGGCTTTATTACATGCTTAAAGTCTATGGTTTACGAAGTCAGAGTACCTAATCAATTCAGAGCAAAACTACCAGATGTTTTAACTGCTTCAAAGCACTATCCAATTACCAGCATAAGGAAATCTCACAGATGACACTGCTACATAAAATCTCACCTTCCAATCCTCGCTGTACAGGAGTTCCACTGACACACCAGCGATTGATTCCACTTAAACGGAGCGCCATTTCAGCAGCCTAATAAACAGAGACAGAGCCAATGGTAAGAAAGAAAAAACAAAGAGCGGAACACAGTCTGATGACACACGGACTTTATTTTTGAGAAGTCTGAACATCTTTTCAGTATGTAACATTGGCAGATTAGAAGCAGCATCAGTACAATATATTATGAAAATATATCTAAAATTTTTGAGCTTTTTTGATGGTAATTGAAGGCTGATAAAAGCCGTGTCTTCTTCCAAGTAATCAAGTGCAGTTAAGAGTTCACAGAAGGCAAAGGGATGGTAAAAGAAACTATGTTTAAAAAAAAATAAAGCCCATAAGGCATTATGAAAGTAGCATTTTTGTCTTCCAGTCCTGGGCAAAAAGACTGGACAAACACTAATTAAAATAATCTCCCCCTGCAGACTGCATCCCTTTAGTCTGCAGACAGACTGCTGACTATTTTAGCTTCTAGACCCAAAGGACATATCTATGCCTCAGAACCATATCACTGAACAGGCTAGTGTCTTTTGAAACTATCAAACACCGTACACAACATGATGACCCAGTTCTTTAAACTGTCAGTACAGATTATGTTTAGTATTTTTTGAGCTGGATATACTTCACAGTCTGCCAAAATTCCAACAGGAGAGTCATTTAATAGTAAGTATCTTCTACAGAAAATTCACTTCTAAAGAACAAGCTACAAGGACAAATTACTTGAGTGCACTGAACATTAAGAGAGGGAAAGGGAAGTCTACTGTATTATTTACAGTAAACTTGTCAAAACCTTTTCAAGTTAAATAAACGCATGACCGGGAATGTCATACCTTTGCAGTAGTGCATTCAATCATCTGTGCTTCATCGAGGCAGATCCTCCACCACTCCACTGCTACTAAGGGGCTTGGGATGGCCATGTACCGCTTCTGGTTCCTGAAACGGCGCCCATCTTCGCTGTTGCTGTGGGGGATGTCCACGTAGTTCAGTTCCGTGCGCAGGACATCGTAGGTGGTGATAACCACCTCCTGCTCTGCCAACATGTGAGGCTGCAAAAAGCCATGCTTCTTCACACCTTGATACACCTACAGAGATTTATATTCAATAGCACAATAGCAAAGAAAAAAAGGTAAAGAGACACTTTAATAAAAAATGGCAAAATATCAGTACAGCTTAATACGTGCATACTTTAGCAGTGCTCCTCATTAATATGAAACCATTCATAAATCTGTGGTGGGAAGTACATCTAAGTAGTATAATAATAAATACAATACAGTCACAGACAGGAATTGTTAATGTATAATTATTTATAACTTTGCAAAACATTTTTTTCTCCTTTGAAGAAGAGAGCACTCCATTATTTTCTACAATTATTTGTTGTTTGAAGATTAAGTATTCTATAATGTTATATGGCACAACATTATGTAAGTTACGTGTCCAGTCTTCTTCTTTCCTTTACTGTAGATGTATTATCTTTCTCCCCATTGCCACAAAAATTCAATGGATGATTAGGCCAAGATAGAAATATGCAAAACAGAAATGATAACCTGAGTTTTACCTACAAAAGGATTTCTGTGGAGATTTATGTGATGAAAAAAATATCCTATTAAAAAACAATCTCTGTGCAGCAACAGACTATTTCTATAAACCTTTCATATTGACGTTTGTTCTATTATCAAAAGTACTTTTCTTGTCTCTTTCATAATTTTAAGCCAAAACCTTTGAGAAACAAAGAAGTTAAAATAACTGCTCTTTAACCCTTGATAATCAGCACATGATTTTACTGTCATCCATACTTTTTCTTCCAGTAATAATCTCCCTACACATTTGTGCATAGAGCAACAGTGTCTCTGTCAATTGAAAGAAACACCTTCAGCAAATTATCTGTTCAGCCCCAGACTGGGATAACAGAGCATGTGCAACCAGGTCATGCATGTGAAACAAAAGAGACAGAAGGATGTAGGGGAGGGGGGAGAAAAAAAACAAATAAACCAAAAGGAGGATGCTCACTGAAGCAACCAAGAAGAAATAAATAGCACTTGAAGCCTAATGATTTCTTCAAGTATTTATTAACAGATTTTCTGGAGGTTTGTATCTTGGCTGAGGTTTGGTTGCTTCCACAGCAGCACAAAAAGACAACCTGCCACAAAGCAAGACCTACTGATGAATTTTAATTTCTTGTTTCTTACATAAAACCATTAGAATTTCCCATGGGTTGTAAGCAGTTGGAAGAGTGAAAAAAAAAACACTTCACATGCAATGCAAAAGCTATTAACATGGGAAACTGGCTCTTTTAAATATTGCCACTACTCATTTTACCTTTACAGAAAATAAAACCCCAAATTTTCATTTTGAAGCAACACTGAAAGCAAATCTTGCTTACAGCTGGAAGTTAAAAGAAAATTAAAACAATCTCTTAGAATGGAAAATATCACATAGTTTAAAGTACTGACATTCAGTATTTAAACTATTTTATTGTTACCATGTAAATCTATTTCTAAGAATTTTCATCCAAGCTAGTATAAAACTTGGATGGGGCCCTAGGAAAACCACATTTGTTAGTTGCTGTCCTAAATCTAATTAGACTGCTCACACACGTGGCACTGGAGGCCGAGAATTCATTTATACATTGGGCATCTATGCATAACAGCTGCAGGTACAAGATACATCCTGGAATACAAAGTGATATCAATCTACTACTACTGTATTTTATCCAAAATACAGGGCATCTGTGTCTTTCAAAGCACTTGATCATTACAAAGGTTCTTGACTACTGAAAAGCGTGAAGGACAAAACTTGACTGCATTGGTAACAAAAGACAATGGTCACCCTTGAACACTGTGACAACAGTATTTTAAAAAATCCTGTATAGCCATATTTACTAATTAGGTTTATTTCAGTGACAGGGCTATTAGAAATCAAGTGAAAAAACAATACATGATCTCCAAATAAGCAACATCCTAATAAATATGGCGGATGTTATAAAGACAATGCCCAAGTTGTAATGGTGTTGTTTTCAGTAAACACCAAGGCCCAAGACTACTTTTATAAAGCCTGAAAATCAGAAATGCAAAACTACACTTTTTACCTACTGAAACACTTTTAACCTAAAATGAAATGAGAAGCAACAGTCAGAGAGTTGCTTAGATGCAAGTATACAGTGAGACAACACTCAAAACACCTATAGTCAGGCCTTTTTAAGCTCCTTGGTAGTCTTTCAAACAGCCTTCCCTCTCAGGAATCACCTGTTGTTGCAACTCTCAAACTTTGCTTTCATTTGCTATAGATATCTAGTCCACTATATCTCCCAGTGGCCAACTAAAAAAGACAAAAAACTAAGAACTACTTGCAGTCTTTCTGGGACAATGATGGCCCTTGTGATGCCAAAGCACAGGTCTACAGCAACAAATGTAGAATTCTGACACAGAGGAGAAAGAGAGCTCTGAACTTCAAGTAATGCAGAATATCAAACAGGAAACCCTGAGCCTTGAATAAATAACTGTCCAGAATATGAAGCTATATAATCTTACCAGAACTCGAAGAGATGATGATCTTACATGCCTGTTGATCTCATCTACCCACTGATGACAAATAGAACTCGGAGAAATGATCAGAGTTGCTCTTGTGGGAACTGGTTTCATTGCCACAAGGCAATGGGGACAGTAGAAGGGTCTGCTCTTCAGGTTTTCCTCTTTGTAGTTTACACACTCTGCATGCTGCCATAAGTAGCATTTTAGGCACTGCACACGAGCTTTGTAGTCAGCCAACCCGAGCTCACCACAGATGCATTCAAAACGATATTCAGAGGTATTAAATGGAAATACAGAACTGGTATGTTGTACACTACTGTCAGCATGTTCTTGGGAATGTGAGGACTGGACCTTTGGGATTTCCTGCTGGGCTTCATCTGCAGCTTTAGAAACATCAGAATCAGAATGACTCCTCATGTCACTGCCATGTAAATCAGGAGACTTTGGGACAACAGTTTCCTGCTTAACATCATTCTCTTTTACAGAATCCTCATGATTTGCTTCAGATTTCTTGTTACTTTTGCCAGTTGTACAATAATCATGTTCTTCCATGGCAATATCCACCCGTGAAGCAGTTTTAAAGACATTTTCAGATGTGACACCACTCTTTTTTGATTCTTTGGTTTGAGTTTTAGCATCAATCAACTGTTTCTTCTCAATGTTTTCTGAAGTCTTTGCTACCTACAAAGTGAAATGAACCAAGAATATCAGACTTTATATACAGATTTGTCCAGTGCTGTTTAATGTCTACCAGTGCTATTTAATGTTTCCATTAATGACATAGACAAAGGGATCGAGTGCACCCTCAGCCAATTTGCAGATGACACTAAGCCAGGTGGTGCAGTTGACATACATGAAGAATGGGATGCCATTCAGTGGGACCTAGACAAGCTTGGGAAGTGGGCCCATGGAAACCTCTTGAGGCTTAACAAGACCAAGTCAAGTTGCTGCACACGGGTCAGAGTAATCCCCAGTATCAATCCAGGCTGAGGGATGAACAGATCAAGAGCAGCCCTGGGGAGGACTTGGGGGATGCTGGTGGATGAGAGGCTGGACATGACCCAGCAATATGCACTTGCAGCCCAGAAAGTCACTTGTATCCTGGGCTGCATCACAAGCAGCATGCCCAGCAGGTCAAGGGAGGTGATTCTGCCCCTCTGCTCCACTCAGGAAAGACCTGACCTGGAATACTGCATTCAGGTCTGGGACCCCCTACATAAGGACACAGACCTGTTGGAGCAAGTCCTATGAAGAAAGGCTAAGAAAATTGGAATTGTTCAGTCTGGAGAAAAGAAGTCTACAGGGTGACCAAATTTCAGCATTCCAGTACCTGAAGGGCCTATTTACAAGAGAGTGTAGCATCAGACCAAGGGGCAACAGTTTTAAACTAAGACAGTAAGTTTAGATTAGATATTAGGAAGAAATCATTTACTGTGAGGGTGGTGACACTGGAACAGGTTCCCCACAGAAGCTATGGATGCTCAGTCCCTGGAAGTGTTCCAGGCCAGGTTGGATGGGGCTTTGACCAACCTGGTCTAGTGGAAGGTGCCCTCATAGCAGGAGGGTAACACATCAGGACACAGATAGTAAGGTTTTATATCAATTCCCAGTTTGAGGTTAATGTTTACCAATGTTTAAAAAACAACTTCACAGTAAGATCAATACAACTTCCAGTGCCACTATTTCACAAGATTTATGGCAGATGGAATTAATACTTTAGCCCTAAGTTTGATCTATGTATGATTTCTCCCTCTTTATTCATAAATGTCAAAGCAATTAATGCAGTTTTCTTCATTTTTATCAATAAGCATCAATGAACATGCAATCGGTAGAAAGATCTGCCTTTGAAACATTCTTTGAAGTAAATATGGCGTTGTGTTTTACCTGCTCTTTGGTTCTTTCTCGCTTCTTCTGTTCCTTGTAATTCTTTCCCAGCTTGAAAGACCCAGCCAGGCCATGTCCTTTGACTTGCTCTACTACCTGTTCTGCAATTAGTTTTTCTAGAGTTCTTTTGAGAAGCCTTCTATTTCTTTGTGTGTCATACCTATATATAGCACTGATGTACTTAAATATTGCAATAATGGATGCTCCTTTCTTCACATTCATTTCCTTCACAGCTGCTAATATCATCACTCGTAAGCCTGTATGTAGAATCAAAGCAAAACAACTTACAGCTCAGATAAAAGTTATCTCAGAGAACACATATTAAGGGAGCTCTAAATGTTCATCTAAAAAAATGCAAAACAAACAGAGACAGCAGTTTTGACAATTTTTGACTTGAGGTAGCTCTACAAATTACTATTTTGCAGTGATTCTAAGACAATATTTGATAGCAATAGAAATAAGTCACTCAATCTTCTTACTGAGGCATAAAAATTACAGTGCTTCAGTTAAATGCATAAATTCTTTTACAAAGACCTTTAGTTACACAGGGCTCTGTAGCTCAGAGTTCTGAGTTGGTAAGTTTACTTTTAACTGTGGATCATTTGTTTGTAGCACACAATCTGACATGACAGTGCTCAGCAAAAGAGTAATTTCACTCTGAAGAAGTGAAGAGTAACCTTGAACTCATAGTCAGTGGTCAATATAAAACTTAATGCCAAAAGCAAAATGTATTTTAAAAGTCATCAGAAATACTTACTGGGATACTGTATTTTTTCCTTCAATTTAGGTTCCATTTCCTTTGTTTTTTTCTTTTTATTTCCTTCTAAAGGTTGAGGTGGAACAAAGAAGTTCACGAGCTTACCCTAAACGCAGACAACATTAAAAAGTCATGAGCTCACCTCTCTTCACAGTCACTATGACCTTCATTAATCATTTCACTTTTGAAAATAAGCATGAGGTGCTAGAGATGTATGTTCTGCTCTCACTAGTTTGCCCAGATAGCTCATTTTTAATGTAGAGTGACACCTCATTCAGTTCACTTTCTCAGCAAAAAGTATTCAGCACCCTACACTGAGAACAGAAAGAGCAGCCCTGAAACTCTTAGGGTCCTCCACTGCTTCACAATTAATTTGCACGAATCTATATCTGTAAGTGATCTAGGTTACTGATGCAGGAGGAAAATATAGATTTAATATATAGCAAGAAACACAAAAGGAGGTAAGCAATATCGGGGAAAAGCCTTGGTTAGTTGTATAAAAAGAGTCTCTTTTCAGGGATTGCCCTCCAAAACTTTACTCTATTGCCAATGATTCAGGAATAGTGAGTCAATTCAAGAAAATGTATACCCAAGAACTGGGATATAAAAAAGAAATCTCCAAGCTGGAAAAAACCACAGTGCCAAAATTTCTGTTACTAAGTGTTTTGTAGCTGTATCCATTGATATTTCACTCTGCCCAGTCCAACTGGTTGCTCTGTAGGGTTCTTAAATAGTAACTGCAATGAAACTCCAGACACTGCTTGAACCCTACAGAGTGTTGAAATAATTTGAGTAACTCTGGCATTGGCTTACACAACATGGGAGTCATCCAAAATGTCTCTGGTGGAATAAGGCACTTTTGGTTTTGTTTCTGTTTGGTTTTTTTTTCCAGGACATCATACAAAGACATTTTATATTTGAAGACAAGAAAAATACAAATTAGAGGAGGCCTTCTGGAAGTGGAATACTACCTTTTAACCACAAGCAATGTCACATAATTCTGCTTATAAAAGTCCCAAAATACTAGCTAGGTATCTATCCCAACTATTCATATAATGAAACAGTTCCAGTAATTCCAGCTGTCCAAAAGCTATGGTCTCTAGCTATTGCTGTTTGTTGTCCAGGTGCTTTAGTGCTTATACTTCCCTCTTCATACTCCTCAGTGCTTACTCTCTTATACATTTAAGAATCATCTTAACCTCTCAAATAATTGAGTCCTTCTAACTGATAAAATTCCAAGCAGGCAGGAGATCATTATGAATTGATGTACAATGAAATCTTTACACATTGACTATAAATAGTCCCTATTTTAGCCCAGAACATATGTCTAATTGGTGTTTGATACTCATCAATAGAAAGAAGTGAAGGAGAAAATGACATCCAACATAGCAAACAAACATATTTATACACTTCTGAAGCCTGTGCAAACCCTGTAAGCATTGCAGTTGCCTCATGCCCTTGAACAATGGCAATCTATCGACTGCTTCTTATGCAAACTATTACACTATTTATGGCACTAGATACCATGTCCTACAAAAGAAAAACTGTCATTGCAATACAACTTTAAATATGGTCTTCTACAAGCCAGAGAGCAATAAACTCAAGAGAAGTGCATTTGAATTAATTGTGAAAAGCATTTTCTTCGTAATAACTCTCATGCTGGTTTCCTTACCTCAGGTAATGTCAGATCATCTTGTTTAATGTCTGGTCCAGTGTGATTCAGAATAAGAGCCAACACTTCTACTGTTTTTCCAAGACCCATCTCATCTGCCAAAATACCTCCAGGCCACTGGGGTCCAGCAGTTGGGTATTCACGGATAATACTAAAATTCAAGTGTGTTCCCAAATGAAAGTCAGTAACTACAGAATGGTGTGACCGAAGCACTTGTTCAGGGACATGCAGCACAGCTTCAGCAAGGCAAAGTTTGTAAGGTGAGGCATTATCTTTTGTTAGTTTAGCTGAGATTAAGAAAGGATAGAGAGCTTTTTGGATGTATAAACCTGACCAAGACAAATATGTATACCAGAATTTTTAGAATTCTTCCACCTCCTAATAGGCCTTGCCCTGCTAACCTTAGCATTATCATAACATTAGTCTCAAAAAATTTGAAATACTTTTATATTCATGTGTCAGAGATTTGAAAGTTATATACGGAAGAATAAAATGCAAACTAGCAACCAGAAGGTTCTATTATAACCAAATTAATGAGAAAAGATAAACAGATTTAGTAATGCAATACCCAGCATTAACAGAAAGCATTATACTGGCTCCTTCCTTTAGACTTTAAAAACTCTGGATGAGAAGGTCAAAGCTCAAATGCTCTAACTTAAAAAAAATGTTAATATTAAACTACAAATTTATTGAAATTTAAAAAAAAAAAGCTTTAAGATCTGCATTTTCAACTTGAGATTTACATATTTCCCTGTGTATTAAATATTACAGTTTGTCTTTTCTTTCAAAATAAAGATATCACTGTTCTAATTCTTTAGTTGCTAACTGAAACAGAAGACATGGATTATATTACACTCTTCAAGATAAAGCTACCAATAAAGTTTTCACAAAGCACAACCCTGAGGCATTTTCAGATATAATAACTATAAAAACATACCAGCCAGTAAAGGGATTATAGTAGATTTTTACTCCATCCAGAGTGATCACCTCCCGCCACAAGAAATGCAGTGCATTTTCTATGGAGAAAGTGTTCATGTTACTGTTGTGAGGTTTCTCTATAAACAGCACACTGCTCAGAATTGTTTAGCCTTACTGTGACATTTCAAGACAAAAAGCTGAAGTCTACCTCCACAGAGCTCCATGACCAACAAGGTACCTCAACTACTGTTCAGCAAGACCTAGCTTATCATTTAGTGTACTACCCAAACAACAGCTTTTATGGAAATAGTACAGAAATAACTAACCAAACTTCTAATCAAACAGCATGAAAACATTACTGCTGACAATACAATGAAACTTCCCTCAATTACAGAAGTTTTCCAAATCCATATACTTGCCACTGCTTGCAGTGCTTGTGTGGTTCTCTCGGTGAAGCATCCAGTTCACAGCCTCACTTTGGTATGGCCTCAGAATGGGAATTAATGCAGGATGCTGCACATCCTTTCTCAGTAACTGGATATCTTGCTGATGAGTGTGCCTTACAAAGTCATAAAGCTCTTCAATATTTTGTCGCTCTAGTTCTGTGTCAGCTTCTTCCTCATCTTCCTCCAGCTCATCTGCATATACCAAACAATTCAAGACACATTATCAGTCAATTTGGGACAACATTTCAGTAAATTCTGCTGCAACGTGTTTAGTTAACATATGAAAGCAAGCAAAGCAAAATGTCATTTAAACAAGCACCTGACTCAGCAGCAGTACCAAACAATGAGCACTGCTTTTACAGATTATTAACTGAAATAAAGTAAAACAATATAAAATAACAGTATAAAATAATAATAACAATAGCAATGAAAAGGAAAGAGAGATTAACAAAACTCAAGGAACACAAGTGATGCACAGTATGATTGCTCACTACTCACTGACCAGTGCCCAGCCCATCCTCAAGGGGTGACTGATGGCCCCCAGCCAGTTTATAAACTGAGCATGTTGTTCTATGGTATGGAATATCCCTTTGGCCAGTCAGGTCAGCTGTCCTTGAAACCGTGTTACAAACATTATTCACACTGAACGCAAACACAGGGCACTGTACCAGCTACTAGGAACAAAACTAACTATCCCGGCTGAAACCAGGACACCTGAAAGGTAAGATTAACACACCATGGTGATCATAGATGTGTATCAGCAAAGCTCTTTCTTTAGAATTCCAGTATAGAATGAACAGATCTTATTTATTTAATAAAGACCTTCCACTGACCATTTCCAACTGGTAAAGAACCACGAATAACTCACATTTCAGATTTAAATATTAATATGGGGCAATGACCTTACAGAAAGGAGAAAACCATAATGGGTTTTTAAGCAATTGTCTTTAATTTTTCATGAAAGAAATTTTATCTTTGTAAAATAACACATTTAAAAAAAACAACACAGGAGAGTCTCTTCAGAGAGCATTCCTGTTAGTCTTAAGTTATCCATCTGGATAAGAAAACTGTGGCAGTAGGACAAGGCATACTTTCAAAACTAAAAACCCACCTTAAGAGAAATATGCATCCTTTAGGACAGAAGGCCTACACTTCTTTTCCTCCCTCTAGGAAAGAAGGCCTTGGGCTTATGTATTTTTCACATAATTTGGATATATGGACATACACAGAACTTAAGCAATGTAGAACCAAAATTCATGAAAAATTCAAGGGTCAGCATTCTAGAAAACTGACATAAGGTGAGAGAACAAAAGACTTAAAGGATAAGTTTTAAGAGTGTTTTAGTTCTCAAATTAAAAACATCGGTACAAAAAAATACAAAAAGATACTAACCCTAGCTAGCTTTGGAGACAAACTCACCTTGTAGAATTTTTCTAAAAAAAAATGGAAGCAAGTCAAGGCCATAATTTTCAGCATAAAGTGACCTTAAAATGACCTTGAAAACTAATAAAACAGCGAATGGCAGGCACAATTAAATCAAATTATAATTCTGATGCCTTGGGCTAACAAAGAAGAAGGCACCTAGTACAAACACTAGAGAACTTAACCTTAAAATAAGGTTTGGGAGCTGCTATTAGGACGCTCTCAAGAAAAGCAAAAGCTTCCTTTCATTTAAATGGATGGTGAAGAATGTGCCTGTGTATGGCAGCCATCAGTGTTTTCCCCTAATCCTTTCAAATCAAAGGATCCATTCCAGCGCTCCACAAGGGAAAAGAGAATTCTGAAAGCTTCTACATATTTATGAAAACTATATATATAAGACTTGCAAAGTAAACAAGGCACTCAGAGTACACATGTGGGGTTATTGATGTTCCAGTCAAATATATACTAAAGAAACCATTCAAAGGGATCCTGTAACACACATCCCTCACTTTAGGAAAAGAACAGAAAATCAGAATGACTGCACAGTATAACTTCGACCAAGGAATTCGATCTACACTGATACCTATCATTACACTTGCTAAAATAACACTTTTCAAATCTCACATTTTTAAGTATAATAAATTTATTTCTATACAAACTAAGTCTATACAGAATTTTACAGGGGAGCAAAGACTACAGCATACATTTGTTTTGTTCATTCTTTCAAAGATTTTTTTTCCTGATTAAACGGTTCTATGAACCACAGGGATTTTTAAAAGAATGCCAGGGAATTTTACCCCTCTCTCAGTTACTTATTAACCAGTGAATATTTAATTATGCTTTCAACCATTTCAAAATGTAACTCAATTACATAGGTTTCATCTTAGCCTTTTTTACCTTTGAGAAACAGATGGTATTGTACTATTTAAAAATTCAGTTTCTCTGATACTGTTCAAGAACTCTACTTAAATCTTTCAATGACGGAACTACAGTTCTGATACTGCGTCTGCAGAATGATCCTTCCATTTCTAGATGGCTGCATCAATAAAAATGTAGTATTTTCCCCCTTTATTCTAGATTAATGGAAAAGTTGTTGCTTTGAATTAAGTAGTAAATAACACATACCAAATAATACCAAAATATAATAATACCAAAAACATCTTTGGACAAAGAATTTACTCTTCCTAAGAAAACTGAAGGCAAATAGTATGTGACATGACATTGCCAGCTCCTAGAGCTCCATGACACTGTGGGAGAACAAAATCCAAACCATTTACCATTCACTAGAACAAACAGCAATTAAAACAGACATTGCAGTCTCCTTTTTTTTTTATAATTATTAAGACTGGGTTTTTTCATACTAAGAAAGCAGCTTGCTGGATCTCTTAGTAAGTTATGCCTGAGTGTTCACTGAAGCTACAAGCAGCATGCAATATTATATGGCAGATACAGGACAGAAGTTATTATGAAACCAGCTACTTAATAAAGCAAACCAAATAAATGTCTGCAAACCATTTTCTCAAAAAGGTGGTTAACTCCACAATTAATTTTGGAGACTCGTGAAGCTTCTCCATATTCTGCATAGTGAGTGAGCCATCTAGGGAAGGTGCCCTGCTTGCATAGCTTGCAACAAAGAAGCAGTGGCAGGTGATGTGATGGCTGAAGGCCATCTTGGACACAACGATCATGAAAGGATAGCTAGTGTTCTTGGAGAATTAAGGATGGGTGCCCAGCAGAACTGCTGCCTTGGACTTCCAGAGAGCTGACTTTGGCCTGTTCAAGGGTGAGGCAGTCCTGAAGAGCAAAGGGGCTGGACATTCTTCAAGAACAAAATATTAACATACAGGAGCAGGTTGGCCCTGTGTCCTCAAAGATAAGGTGGCACAGAAGACCAGCCTGGTCGAACAGGGAGCTTTAGCTGGAACTCAGGGGAACAAGAGAGGTTATGACCTTTGGAACAAGGGGTTGGCAACTCAGGAGGACTACAGGGATGCTGTGAGGTTACTACACTCAATTTTGGGTCCCCCACTGCATGAAAAACATGGAAATGCTGGAGTATGTCCACAGCAGGGCAACAATTCTGGTGAAGGGTCTCATGAGGAGCAGCTGAGGAAGCTGGGGTTGCTTAGCCTGGAGAAAAGGCAGATGAGGAAGGATCTCAGTTCTCTCTACAACTACTTGAAAGGAGGTTGTAGTGAGGGGGGGGGGTCAGACTCTTCACCCGAGTAACTGAACAAGAGGAAATGGCCTCAAGTTGGACCAGGGGAGGGTTAGACTGTATATCATGACAACTTCTTCATGGAAAGGGTTGTCAAGCTTTGGAACAGACTGCCCAGGGAACTGGTTGAGTCATTATCCCTGGAAGCATTTAAAAGATGTGTAAATGTGCCACTTAGGGACACAGTTTAGTGATGGATGTGGCACTGCTGGGTTAAAGGTTGGACTCAATGATCTTAAAGGTCTTTTCCACCCTAAATGATTCAATGATTTTATGATTCCATATTAAATATTTTGTCACTTTTTCTTGCAGATTCCTTAATGCACATATGCTATGTTTGCCATAACTTGAGATGGAATTCCTGCCACACAATCTCAAAACCACCTAGAAGGATATTAATGGAATGAAGAAAACAATCATATGAAAATTAAATGTCATGATTAAGAGGCTATGTCCCTTAATTGTGTAAATCCTTGTGCACAGCTCCACCAACATGAGAATTTGCTCATCAGGTGGGGAGACAAAGAAGACTCTTCTTGGGATGTTGCTGCATAGAGTTCACTTTAGATGGATATTGACAAGTGTTCAAATACATACTTACATGCAATTAAAAAAAATCAAATAATTCTGTTTAAAAACAAGCAGAATTTAAACACAGACTAAGTTGTTAGAAATGCTTAAGAGGAATGCATTCATCAGCACAGAATCAAGGCTATGTTATTTTATGCTACATTGTGCCTAAAAACTCTTAGAAAATGGAACTAGTTTCACTGTGCATAATCACCTGGGGTCTTCTCTCACAAATATTTTTCATTTCTGTGACACGCTTTTTCTGAATTCTGAGCACAGCATAATGCACACTATGGACTTAGTGCTTTAATGATCCTGTTCTCCAATACTTTCAGGATAATTCTTTACCTTTGATTGTTTGACTGGCACTGAACACTAAGTTGATGCATTTTCTGAGCTATACATCTACCTACCAAACTACAACCTTAGTTGCAAAGAGGCCATCAATTTTTTCTTCTGCATTGCTTTATATTTATCTACTGAGTTTCATCTGAAGCTCCATTGCCTAATCTTGCTTGCAAGCTTTCAGTTGTTCTTCAACTCTGTTATGCTGAAAAATACAGTTAAACTTTGTCGATACCATTTCACCAATTTTTCTTTTTCTCAAAGCATTAGTAATGCATTAACCTGTACATGCCTTTGTAGGGCTTGACTGGTGATAACCAATCCTTGATTTCCACTCTCCACATCAGCCATTTTTCATTAGCATTTTACATGGTAAAATCAAGACTCTATTATTATTTTTCACCACATCAAATGTACATGGTGAAAAATGGTCAGAATTTTAGGCTGGGAACACAGCTCCTTTATGAGCCTGAGCTGGTTACACGGCTTCTGAAAAGTTAAGGCACAGCAACCCAATCACTCACATTCTCATTCCAGTAACTTTGAGGGGCATGTCTTCCCTTCCAGAAAGTGTCTCTTCACTTGCAGGCAACACTGAACCACAGTCCATAAAAATATGTCCTTTAGTGTACTGAAGACAAATGCCCCAGATTCCAACTGAAAATTATTTTGGATCTCAAAATAAATCACTGGACATTTTCTTCACAAACAAAAGTTTCCCCAACTCTTCCACAATGAGAAGACATGCAAAGAAAATTATGCTTTCTGCTACAGCATTACTTTATTTCAGCATTCTATCATATGCTTTACTCATATCAAGTCTCTGAATTCTTTGGCAAATATTCTGCTTCTAATGCATTTCTGATAACGTATTTCTCCTAATGCATTTAAAACCATTACTATCCATTTCTACCTTGAACTATTTATTCTTCAGACTTCTTGTATCTGCTTTATTGTGCTTTTAAACTAACACTGACATATTTGTGTCAGGCAGACCACTGCAGTTTTTGGAAGGATGACTTCTTACGTGCAGCATCTTCCCTTCTTCGCATACTTAGATACATTGGCCCATCCCTTGGTACACCTCAAGTCTTTCCTTACAGTTCCACATTTGTTCTCTGCAGCAAGTAAGGATGTTCAGATTTTATTTGGTTAGCTCTTCCTTTTAGCTTCTTTTTGGAAAGCTGCCTAATTTTTTTTTACAATTCTGCCTTTTTAAATTAAGTGAAATTATATGGGGGCTGCTAGGCTTCTCTCACTTCCACAAAAACACTGAAACAGTATAATATGGTCACAGTTACTGAATCAGTCTTCAGCTAATGTTTTGAATCAATCCTACACTCAGGAACAAGACTAAGGTGGTTTTTTTCACAAGCTTCCTAAGCCATCACACCATAAAGTCATCATTTATCACTCTATACATCTGTATTAGTACTATACTACTAAGTATATTCTGGCAAACATATCTTCAATTCCAAAATGACAAGGCCCATATTTCTAAATCCCTAGTAGCATATTCTTAAAACTGTCATAAAGCTGCATTTTGTAGTAGTTTACATTATACCTGGGTGGTCCTGTGGTGTAA
>JAWWEV010000115.1:49160159-49209330 GCA_035583235.1 Hafferia zeledoni | reverse complement strand
GCGGCCCCGGAGGAGCCCCCGGGTCCCTACGGGGCGGGGCGGGGCGGGGCGGGGCGGAGGTGCGCGCGCAGCGGCGCCGGCCCGGCCGGCAGCCAATGGGCTCTGGGCACCGTGACATTTGCTCCGCCCCCCTCCCCGCGCCGACGGAAGAAAGCGACGGGAAAGGCAGAGGGCGGCGCAGGCGCAGTTGGTGCGCCCCGAGAGGGGGCGGAGACAGCGCCGTGTGCCCTCAGTGGGGCGGAGCCGGGTGGGGCCGGGGGCGGGGCGGTGACGTCACGGGAGGCGCAGGGGGTGCTGGGAGGTGGAGTCTTTGAGAAGGGGCGTTTTGGGGAGGTGGAACCTCAGGGGAGCGGCAACGGGAACTGCGATGCCATCCGAGGAACGCGGGGCACGTTCCACCTGAACACGAGGGAAAACTTCTTTACTGTGCAGTGACCATGCACTGGCACAGATTGTCCAGAGGGGTTCTGGAGTCTCCCTCACTGGAGATGATTCAAGATCTGCCTGGACACACCTGTGCCATGTGCTCTGGTATGGCCCTGCTGGAGCAGGGAGGTGGGACCAGGGGACCCACTGGGGTCCCTTGCAGCCTGACCCACCCTGTGATTCTGTGGGTGAAACACTTGTGAGGAGAGAGAGGATGCGCAAAGGGCTGATAAGGCATTGACAAGGGCGATTCAGAGAGTGGGTTGCACTGTCGGCACTGCGGGGAGGCAGAATCAGGCCAATCAATTTGTAACAGCAAACCTCACTTCAGTAAAAACTGCAGAAATATTTAATCCTCTTGTAAAGTGGCTGAAAGGATGCCAAGGCAGTGGCTTGGACTTGCCTTGGGGGGCTTTCTGTCTCCCTCCTAACAAGAAAATCTTATTAAAAACCCTCCTTTTTAAAATTTTCTTAAATGGAGTTCTTTTATTTCTGTGTGTGTCTTTGAGGATTTAGCTGTTATGGAGTCACAGAATCCATTAGAATTATAGAATCGATTGGGTTGGAAAAGACCTTCGAGATCATCAAGTCCAAGCCTTGGTCCAACTCCAGGCCATTTACCAGATCATGGCACTCAGTGCCATGTCCAGTCTCAGTTTTAAAACCTCCAGGGATGGTGAATCCACCTCCTCTCTGGGCAGGCCATTCCAATGCCTGATTACTCTCTCTGGAAAGAATTTTTTTCTGATCTCCAACTTCAATTTCCCCTGGCACAGCTTGAGCCCGTGCGCCTTTGTCCTATTGCTGAGTGCCTGGGAGAAGAGACCAACCCCCACTTCCCTTCAGGTAGGTTAGAAAAGACTTCTGAGATCATCAAGTCCAACCAATGACCAAACTCCACCATGTCAACCAGACCATGACACCAAGTGCCATGTCCAGTCTTTCCTTAAACACCTTCAGGATGATGACTCCACCACCTCCCTGGGCAGGCCATTTCAGTGTCTTTCAGTCCATTTCAGTGTCACCCTTTCTGTGAAGAAACTCCTCCTAGTATTCATCCTCTGGTGCAGCTTGAGACTATGTCTTTCCATCCTGTCCCTAGTTGCCTGTGAGAAGAGACCAACACCCACCTGGCTACACCCTCCTCTCAGGTAATTGTAGAAGGTAATAAGGCCACCCCCAGCCTTCTCTTCTCCAGCTCCCTCAGCTGCTCCTCGTAGTTGTGCTCCAGACCCTTCACCAGCCTCATTGCTCTTCTCTGGACTTGCTCCAGCACCTCAGTGTCCTTCCTAAAGTGAGGGGCCCCAAATTGGGCACAGTACTTCAGGTGTGGCCTCACCAGTGCCAAGTACAGAGGGCGATCACTTCTGTGGTCCTGCTGGCCACACTATTGCTGATACAGGCGAGGATGCCTTTTGATTGAATCCACAAGATAGTGAGCAGCTGAAGTTACCTGCTTCTCTAGGAAGTTACAAAGCAACTTTGTTTCACTCCCTCCTGGTATGCAGATGTATGCCTGGGTAGGCAGCTCCATTTAAAGGTATGGCATTCAGGTTTATGTTGCAAGATGTGAACATTTTCTTATCCTAAACTCGATGACAGGAGTCAGGACAGGTCAAGGACAGCAACTCCCATTATGCTTACTGAGATGAGGGGCCATGAATGTGACACACTGTCAGTCTGGGGCAGCTTAGAGTCCCCCAACATGGGACTTCAAAGGTGTGACTTCTCATGCAAGTGTCCTGCACTTGCTGTTGACAACCTGATACTGTGAGAAAGTCTCACAAGTGACTGGTGCTCACCCTTCTTCTCTTGATGAAGTCTGGGCTTTGCTAGCAATGGGAAACAGGAGAAAAGATCATACACTTCAGCAATCCTTATAGAAATAGCAGACAATAGTTCTTGTCTCAGTGACCTCTGTTTTCAGGCTCTTTCACAGGGCTCTTCACAGGGCTGTGAATCTCTTAACGAGCCCTTGTCCTTTAGTTATTGCCCTTTTCTATTTCTACATTGTGCATGCCTCCTATTAATGATTTCCTCTCCTGGGTTGGGATTTCTGCTTTCTTTGGTAGTGATGGTGGCTTTTAAAGACTTTTAATGTAAAGCACTTGTGAAACTGAACTTTATTTTCTCATCTGCATATCATAAAAACTAGTAAGCAAGAAAGGAACCTTTCTGCTTTCAGAAGAGGGGGAAAACACAATGGCATGGCAAGTGTCTGTTCTGCATGATGACATATATCTGAGCCTCTCTTTTTTTCTCACTGCCATTCAGTATGAAGTATTTTTCAAAGTTTTCATGATAAACAACCTTGTCATGATCCTCCTGCTAAGGGAAGGAGGAAATAACAGAATAGCAGTCAAGATCTGGCTGCTCTCAGGTAGCCGTCGTGTTGACATTACTCAAACCTCTCCTGGCTTAAAGCTGAGAAGTCACTTCCTGGCTGTTCCTGACCACTGATTGGGTCAAGAGACAGTATCTCTTATGATTTTTTTAACACAAGAAGGGGAGGAAAGTGACTCAGATTTGAAAATACCCTTGGCTAGACGTGCAGTGAAACAACACTAGAGGTCCTAAAATAATGCTTTTATTTGAAGAAAACTTCACATTTGTTGATCAAATGATGAAGGCACAAGGTTAGCAAAAGGCTATAATAGTAAACCTTGTAATATCATATGAAAGAGAGGATGGTGGGAAAAAAGGAGAGAGAGAAAGAAAAGCAAAAGAGGAAGGAGAGAGAGAGAAATCACTTAGTCCTTGATCCAGTGTTGGGCCAGCCAAAATGGCTCTTTGGTGTGTAAGGGGCTCTCATCCTGAAGTTCTTGGGTATACTCTGACAGAGCAAGAGGCACAAATCTTACCAAAGGAATGTCCTTGCTTTGGGCTAAAGAAAGGAGCAAGCCCATTGACTTGTCTGTAAGGTGGTTGTGCCCTCAGCCACGGAGGATTTCAAGTGCCAGTTTATACTATTGGAGGAAGTGGAGGTGAGACTGTACTGCTGCCATAGATATGGGTGGGGGCCACCAATTGATATGCAAACAAAGGATATGTAGAATAACAAAGAGAAGGATTGCAAAGACTGCATCTAGTGAAAGGGCAGAACAGAACCAGGACACCTTAGCATCACTCCCTGTCACAGATGACTGATTGCAGCGATAAGGGTCATCCATCCTTCCCCTCAGCACACCATTCACACATCTCACAAAAATGTCTTAGGTACATATCTCATGGAAATCCCTTTACCATATCTCATGGAACACCTGTCTGTTATCTTGGCTGTTGCCTCATTTATGAGTGTTTAAGATATTTCTTAAAAGAATTCAAAGGCAACTCCACCCCTTGTGTCCATCCTTTGTCTCAAGGAGTTTGCTTTTCTTTCTAGATGATTGCAAACCTGTATTTTGAAATAAAGGTTGAGACCAGGTGGAAAAATGCCCATTTCTATCCAGCAGTTAATGAGTAAGGATCCTAGTGATTAGTACCTAGTAATTTCCCTCCTGTTCTAAAGAACTTCAATAAATGAAAGAAGATAATTGCCATTTAATATAACAAAATAAAAAGGAATAGTGTAAAGAAAAGAGAATATGACATAAAATGAGACCATGTGATTTTTTTGGGAACACAGCCTCCCTAGCCTATGGATAAAAATTCCTCTATGCTCTCAGCAGCAACTGAAAGAGTAAGCAAATAACATGAGGAAACATGCTACTTTGCAAAGGATTTCTTTTTTGAGGGAGGATGGAGAAAACAGCATGTTAGTCATCCTGGTATTTTAGAGTCTTTTTCAGCAATATTTCAGTTGCAAAGGCAGGTAGAAGTTTTCTAAAGAAAATAAAAATTGCATTTTGTATCCAGATTGATTCTGGTAGAAAATGTGAATGGTTGTAGCAAACAAATAAAACCAAGGGCAGATAGACAATATTCCCTGCACTACAATGATTTTATGTTTTGCTGAAGAGCTAACTGTGCCTCAGCAAACAAGTGTGTTAATCAGGTAGTTAACGAGCAGGAAGAATATTTTGAGCTCTATGGATAAAAGTCACCGTATGATAAAAATAGAAAGATGGACCCCAGTGGAGGCATAATATCATTCCAGTCTATTCTGGATGAATGAAATCATGATCAGCATTCTGTGCCCTGCTGGAAATTATTTTTGTAGGTTCAGCTCTATCCAACTTCTGTAGTGTTTGGTGTTTTAAAATAGCTATCATAGTGGGACTTTGAAAGTGTAATCATAAAATTGCTACCCTCTGCAGAGCATGATACTTCTTTGGGCAAAAGAGTAGAGGATCTAAATATTTTTCGGAGAGCCACAAAGAGCAGAGTGTTATTGTGTGCCAGCAGCTATCATGTAAGCCAGTAAGCTAACTTCCTAGCATGCAAACAAAACCATGAAGCCACAGGATTGCAAGTCTCCTTTTTTGACTTCTTCAAGTCTTCAGCTGTTTCCAACACATCACTTGTGCCCTTCTGCCTCTTAACATCTCCTGGGGGAATCTATCTAATCTCCACAGAATAACACCCTTCAGGCCATCTGTCTCAGCTCACGTGTATGCACAATTCTTGTACACCCTTGTCCATCTGCCACTTAGCTGAGCTACGTGCTGGTTTTGTGAAAACCAGGTGATACACCTGACCTCAGGAATGACAGTAGCAGCTGATCAGTCACTGGTGGGAGTTTAGCCCATCTCCCTTTTTCCAAGAGAAAAGGACAGTTAAAAAGACTATCTAAATATAGAGCAGGGGAAAAAAAATAACCATGTCATTGCATCTAGGACATCGTCTAGAGTTACTATGTAGGATTTGGAATCCAGTTCTTGGAGTTATTTAAATATTTACCTGAATAAGGTGTTTTCGTTGCTTTAATATTCCTTTTATATGAAAAAATGCATAAAGGAAAAGTTGGCAGTTCCTGAGAAAAAAACAAGCCCTCTAGTAAAACTGGAATTAAGTAAATAAAATGTTTATAATAAAATCAGTAAAAGCATTTGGAAATTTAGGCTCAAAATATACATGTTGGTAACATAATACATGGCACAGTAGCTTGGAGGACAGCTGAAGTATGCACACAACAAAGAGATATTTCAGATGTTATCTGTTGGAGATATATTTCTTGGGAGTGGAAAATCTTGGTTTTCACACTCTGACAAGAGAAGAGTTGAATTCATAACTGACTATAATATAGAAATTCAGGAAATCAAAACTTCTTGCAAAATTCTTATCTATATTCTGTACTATGGATAAAAGGACAATTCAAATTGAATTTGAAATTAAAACATGCACTGTTCTGGAACAATTTTATTTTGGCCACTTTCCTCATAAAGAAATGAGACGCAGTCTTTTATTTTCTGTCAAAGAAAATATGAACTTCATCAGGGATATTATTTCTTTGATTTATAAAATTAGAAGTACAGAAAGACCTGCAGCACTCAAGCCACAAAGCAACGTATTTATTTAACACAGATGAAATCTGCCTCCACAGATGTTTTCTTCAAGTTTAACAAAGTTTGATGTTAAAATTAGTTCATGAAGATTGATGTAGCTTCGTGGCAGAAGGTTAATAATCATTCTCTTTAGAGGAGTGTTATATTTAATTATCTGTACAAAATTCACCTTCGAGCTGACTTGGATTATTACCTGACTCAGAAAAAGCAGCAGATTTCACAGGAGGTAGGCTGTGCACTCTGCACTGCCCAGCATTTGCTCCGAGTCTGGGCTGCAGTGCTGAATCACGGACTGCACAGGGCATGCAACATCCAAGCAGATGCCAGAAAGCTGACAGCGAACTGCCCAGCGCTTCAGGATAGTTGCACCTTATCTGGAAGTTGTTAGCACCAGATAGCATTTCTGGTAGAAAACATAGGGACATTTCTATCTGCAGTATATGAGAGATACTATGCGACACTGTGCCACAAGAGAATTACAGTGCAGCAGCTCTCAGCTGGGCAGCAGAACTGGCTGTTTTCTGCTGCTAATGGGATCTAGTCTCTTATAACTGTTCTCTGAAAAGCACATAAATCTGGAACAGGAGAGGCCCAAGTGTGGTAGTACAAAGGTGATGCTGCTGTTCAGGGAGAAATGTTAAGACACTAAAAGCCCCTACACCCCTTGCCATGTGGGACACTGCGGTGTCTGGAGCAAGTCTGTAGTAGAGAGGTGCCTGAATCGTCTCTGAGCTGACATTTTACTTTGGCCTGGGGGCATTAACTCACTAAGGCAGCAATCTTAACTGATGAGAGAGAATATTTTCTCTGGATAGAAATATCGTTGTATTTACAATAATACATACACATAGGCTTATTAATCAAACTGTGTTTGTGCGTGCCTTTGGCCTAAAAGTTAGAAATGCAAAGAGCAGTGAACAATGAGAAGTTAGTCTGGGTTCCAAATGCATGTGGTTTTGTTTTCTTACATAGTACTACAGCAAGCCCAACCTAGTGAGGGCTACTGGAACAGCCCATGTAAACAAACAGCTCTGGTTCATGGTTTATAACTAGCACAAGGGGTGCAAGCAATTTAAGTATTTTGGTAGTTCTATACATAGTCACCTCTTCCAATTACAGAAATTTGTAATTGAATTGTAATAGTTTTTCTTTAATCTCCAATATCTGTAGATATTCTCTTGTCATTGCTCTCTACTTTGCCTTTCCCCATTCAACCAAACCCAGCTGTATGGATTGTATTCTATCTGTAAAACAATAATAAAAAAATAATTCCATGTCTACTGTGCTCTCAATGGGGTAGGTGCATAATTTGTCAAGTAACACTGCAGTTCCAAAATTTGTACACAAATTTCAATAATAAACCATGCTTCAGCCCAATCTCTTTCATGCTTTCAGTGCTCTGAGGGTTTTTTTGACTTGTTTTGTTCTAAAGCATTTTCCTACATGGTGTGCCATCTGCATACCACAGGATTGTTCAAGCTTCTTAGCTGGGCTTGGTAGCATCCACATTCTCTGACTGGGGAAATGAGTCAACAGAAATGACTGTGCATCACTGAACATAGTCTCAAAAAACCCCACCTCGTCACACAATAAAGCAATGAAATATTACATCTCGCAACCCTGCTTGAGTAAAAGTGAACCGTTTTAACTGAAGAGGTAATTAGAAGCTGCAAAGAAATGAGAGAACAGGCTTTTATTTGAAAAATGATTGTGAGAGAAAGTAACAGGGTCAGAACAAAATAAATATTTTCTTTTTTTTTTTTTTTTGCAACAAAGTCTTACTCTTCATTAACTTCAGTTTGTTTCTTTAAGCAATAAGAACAGAATACAGAAATGTTGCAAAAATATTCTCCTGGGGTGGTTATAGCCCTGCAGATGTTCTTAATTGATGAAGTCCAGGGTCTGCAGCACAGATGGAAAGTGATAAATGATTAAGGTGTTAGAGGATATGAGTAACAATACTACAGTGTAGTGTTGTGTGTAGAGATATCAGCAAAACAGGGAATGCTTATCTTCTGGCTTGATAAGCATCTTGTTTATGGTTTAGCAATTTTGCAACAGTTCTGGCTCCTGCCCAAAGCGTAAGTTAGTGTATTTTGGTCAGGGCCCTGAGACCACCACCAGCCCTGACTGTCCCTTCTTGCTCACCCTCCCAGGGCTGGGGAGATGGGATAGACCCTGTCTGCCAGGCCCTGCCCTTTAGGACATCTGTGGAGACCCCCTGCCACCACCAGCCACCGGGGAGCCCTGTCATGTCTGGTCTGCAAGGAGAGCAACAATGGTGCTTCTACCATAGGCCAGGGGTGGTTTTTCTTTTTATCTGTGCTTGGAAAGCTGGAAGCTTTCCAGAAAAGATTTACCTGGTGGGAAATACCCATATTATCCGTTTTTAACCCAAATGACCAGATGTGACAGTGCCATGTGCAGCTGCTTGTGGAACCTTATGAAGAGAAGAGTCAGGTGAGCATCCTGCGCTCGCTGCTGCCCCAGGCTGGGTCCAGCTCTGGGCACGGATCAGTGCATTGTTAAAGACTGTGATGTCAGAAGACCCGAAGACAGACATCACTAGTCATGCAAAGTTATTTGAAGAGAGCCAGCCTCTTACCATTATCTTTAAGTTATCCACCAAAAGTAACCCTGGATGCCAAGTTTGATTTTGCATTGCTATCCTGGTAACTCCAGAAGAATTATCTGCATGTGCTGGTGTTGTTTCAAAATTTTGCTCCTTGTTCTTAAGCCAAATAAACAGTATAATTTGAAAAGGGAAATAGAGGTAGCATTTACACCAAGAAAACCCTTCTATGTTATTTTTTTGTCCCAGCTTCTTGCGACTGAAGTGCTTTTCGAAGATGGTCTGGCCCACTTTTGCCTGGTTGGACCCAGCCAATATTGTTCTACCTTGGGTTTGGTTTACTCAACGAGAGTGTGGTGGTTTGACATTTTAGTGCCCCCTTTCTCAGGCTATTGCCACTTTCACATCTGCTTCTGCACAGGCAAGGTGGTTCCCTAGGGAGTCAAACTGATTCTTCCCCATTCATGCCTTGCATTTATGAGGGATTCTGGTGAAGTTAGCAAAATAATGTCAACCTGAGTGATCTTTAAGATATTCGTAATGTGAACTAACATAAGGACAAGCTGCTCTCGAACAGTCCTTATTGTTTGTTTTTCAACTGCAAACACTTCCTTATCTCATAGCCCTAAAGTATTATATGATAAATAAATAGCTTTCTCCTGAATAACCAACTTCCAACACACAATTACCACAATTATTGTAGGTATTGTATGATTCTGTCCACAAAGTAAAAACTGCATCTAATCAAAATTATCCCATAAACTGTGTAAAGATTTGATGCTTTTTAACAGCATTGAATGCAGATTGCCTTCAAAGTAAGGGTTTCTGAATACATTATCCACACTGAAATTAAAAACAGAATCCAACTAAATAACAGCTTCCTCTCACCCACATTTCCTATCTTCAAACAAGATAGTTAAAATGGGCAAAGAGATAAGGCAGTTTAATCTCATAATCCAAAAAGTACAATTTACAAAAATGAAATGTTAAGAGACTGTTTTAACACTGCTTAGAGCTCGTCCACAGTCTCTCATGTACCCTGCAACCTCAAGGAGCCACTGTAAAATCTGGCCTTGCAGCATTAGGTCTTCCTTTCAGCAACAAACAGCCCAGGATTCCTGTCTCTTCAGGTGTGAAGGTCTTGAATGAGAAAGTATATACATAGGTAGGAAGCGTAGCTGTGATACATGGAACACGTGTGGTCTTTGCTTCACTGAATAGCAGTTCCTCTGAATGTTTATGAGGCAGACTTTTTTAATTTTACTTTTATCTTTACTTTTGCTGTGTTAGAAATGAATGAAAAAAATTAAAATTGAACTATACGATCGAAGCTGAAGGCAGTCTTCTCATCACATATCCCTGAATTGCTCTCCTTACCCTCCTCCTCAATTTCTAAAAAGAAAAATGAGGGCACAAACTTAAAAGCTGTGTTAAATGAGAGTGGAGCATATGTCCAAATATTCTTTGGGATTAATTCTATACCTGTGTTTATCAGTCTATTTATAGGTATCCACAAAATGAAAGCAAATGGGGAAGACTTTTCACATAGGTTTAGGCTGAAGAATCAAATTTAAGGATGATTTAGAAAATAAGCTGAAAATGTTGTATAAATTATTTGAGTGGAACATACTACATTGTCTGGTAAAGGAGGGTAAGAAGAAAGAATGATGTCCAGATTTGTCTACCCTGTTGACAGTGGCTGGAATTTAGAGAAAAATAAAAGGAAGATAAAAACAGATAAACTAAGTGCAGGTGCCATTTGTAAATCAGAAACATAATAGGAATTAAGATGTTTATATGCAGCACTGGCATGTTTCAGTTGAATTTTAATAAAGATGTGGAAATCAAAAGCTGTCTATTACAGTAGTGATGGCATCTGACAAATCAGTCGAGCTGGTTTGGGTTAATTTACTGAGGACTTGTGGTTTGCAGATAAATAAAAAGTGGAGTGATGATGAAAACAGCCTTCTTAGAAGCTGTTGCTAAGAAAAAGGAAAACAAAAACAAGCATATGCTGTAAAAACAGGCACATACTATAGTTATCAAGAAAGTATTCTCTAGAATAAAAATAAAGGCTATGGCATGAAATAATTATGTGCTTACATAACAGACTTGTACAGATAATTTGAACACCGTTTTATAAAAATCATCATGAATGTGTGGAGACTCTCTAAACAATGCAACTAACTGCTATTTAGAAGTTTTCCCTTTAGTGAGTTCTCTTAATTTAATGAAGCAAATCTTGACTGCCTGTGCCCATTATTTACAGTAGAAGAACACAGCACCTCAGCCATGTATTCTTCCTGTCCCTTCATCTATTCATTGCTAATCAAGTTTCAAGAATCGCCTTGTGAGTTACAATTAATAACCTATGCACATGATTTACATACATGAGGGGAATAGTGGTTCCATGAGGATCCCACTTTCCTACACAAGCCTAGTGATCAGCCTGCCTAATGACTGTTCCATTTTCCATCTCTAAAAATCACCTATCTTGAGTACTTGGTTGTACCTCCCCAGGGCAGAGACACCCAATAGTGCAGCTGGCTCAGAGCTGTGCTGCCTGGGCACCTGGCTGCAACTGCTTGGTTATTTCACAGAATCATAGAATGGTTTGGTTTGGAAGGGATCTCCTAGTTCCAAGACCCCTGCCCTAGGCAGAGACACCTTCCACTAGACCAGTATGCTCAAAGTCCCATCCAACCTGGTCTTGAACACCGCCACGGATGGGGCATCCACAGTCCACAGCTTCTCTGGACTACCTGTTCAGTGCCTCACCACCCTCACAGAGAAGAATTTCAACTGTTTCTCTTTCAGTGTGGGTATTTATGTCAGTCCACTTCTTCTAGTTAACTATTGACTTCAAAAACTTGACAGCTGTATTTACCTTCAAAACTTCTTCAAATTTCAATGATTTTTTCCCCCCTAATCACAGATTGAATATATTGGTACTTTGTGAGGAAGCACTGTGGAGGCAGGAGGCACAGTTAACATGCTGGCCTTATTTCCTTAGACAAAGAAGATAAAATTGTTCTTTATTGAGTGAGGTTCTTTTCTTTGAGTTTTCTTCACTGCTTCTGGCCTTTCTTTTTGATAATTTTCAATTCAGCCCCATGGTTATAGATAGTAAGTAAGATTTTTTTTTTTTAAAGAAATTATGGTTTTAGGCACATTCTTAATCTCCAAACACATAAGAGGGTCTGGTATTTCAGAACATTGTTACTTAATTGTTTATAGAAAATCAGGATCTGTTAGTGCCTTGTAACTATGTTTTGCTCAGCAAGAGACAAAAAATTATAACACTGTGTAAGGAAGATAGGCAGGAGAGCAAACATCCAAGTATGATGTATGAAGCTCCATTATCTAAAGCATGAACCAAACATGAGACATTAACCATAAGTGAACTGGAGATATAAATGAAATAGTGCCTAGTTAGAGAAAGGGTTACAAAAGGCAAATAGCTGATGCAAATGCAAGAGAAGGCATTGGAATGTACTTACTGAGGACAAGCATTTACAGTCAATGAATTCAAGCTGCTGGATCAGCTGGACCTCAGCCATTTTATCACAGATGGTGGTGTAACACTTGATGTTTGTTTTCCTGCCTTAATAAAGGCAGTTTTTATGACAAATCCGGTGTTAAGTCAAACACAGTTGCATTGGTGGACAAGAACGAGAATGTCTGCTTCTGGAGGAACTGGGATAACGGGAATTGAAACACCCTAAAGGCCAATCAGTTGTAGCAAGCAGCTGAGAAGCCAGGAACCCCAGCGAAGATCAAGGTCTTGACATCCCTGAAGTGGCAAGTGGCCAGTGAGACAGTGCAGCCACTTCACCAAAAGGAAATCACAGAGAAAAAGCAATTAATGTGTCATCAGAGACACAGCAGCGTAGTGTCAGGGAAGTGAGAGGAAAAAGAGTTACAACAATGATTCTAATAGATTCTGAAGTAATGAAATGCTTCCAGAAATGTATTGCTTGGATAGAAAGTCAAAATGATAAAGTCTGTGTGCAAATTCTGTTATCAAGGCAATTCCTCATGATGACTATAAATAAGTACTTAAAAGAAACATATGTACTCTGATATTGTTTTTGTTTTGATTATAGTACAAAACATGACAGAAGATGTATAAACACTTAGTGAGAACTATTTTTTACAATGCTCCGAACTATCCTCTCATTTTGTAGGTGCTATGCTTTTCTGCATCAATGTTTTGAACAAATACATAAAGTAATTTGCATATAATTGGAGGAACAAAGTTTATGCACCACATCCTCATGCCATTTCTGGGGATTGGATTCTTGTGCATGTCTTGCTTTAAGTAATAGCTACATACTACAAAAAATACAGTATTACCTAGTATTTTATGTCATGTTTCCTTAACTGAACCATTGGCTTCAGACCATGAAAAGTAAATAAACTGTACAGATATAAATATGTAAGCAGTGCAATAAAAATACCTCTCTGTTCCCTTTCCCCCCTTCAGTATACAGTATTTTTCTATAGCTGTTTGTGGGAGTCAGAGCATTGCTAATACCTCTTTACCTCTCATTCAGCATAATATGAATCTAAACCAGGTTTTCTTCAGTCTAAGAACCCATTCACTCACTTTGCTCACTCCGTAGTGCTTATAAACTATATAAAGCAGGTAAGACCAATGCAATCTGAACGAGGACAAAGCCATGGTATCTCAACCCTTTAAATTCACTAATGTGCATCTCTGCAGATCAATGTATCTCAAACCATAGATCAATTTGGAGAAACATAATTTCTTCAAAGCCCCTTTAAAACATGCACTTTGCAATGGTTTAACCCCAGCTGGCAACTGGGCCCCACACAACTGTTTGCTCACCTGAGGTGAGATGAGGGAGGGTATCGAAGAGTAGAAATTCTTGGGTTGACATAAAGGCTGTTTAATAAGGAAAGCAAAAGCTGAGCCCACAAGCAAAGCAAAACAAGGAATTCATTCACTACTTCCCATGGGCAGGGAAATGTTCAGCCTTCCCCAAGAAAGCAGGGCTCCATCACATGTGATTACTTTGAAAGACAAACACTGTCACTCCAAATGTTGCCCCTTCCTCCTTCTTCCTCCAGCTCTATATGATGAGCATGATACTGTATGGCATGGAACATCCCTTTGTTCAGTTGGGGTCAGTTGTCCCATGTGTGTCCCCTCTCAAATCGTTGTGCATCCCCAGTCCACTCACTGATGGGGTGGGATGAAGGGCAGAAAAGGCCTTGGCTCTGTCTAAGCCCTGCTCAGCAATAACAAAAACATCCCTGTGTTATCAGCTCTGCTTCCAGCACATATCAAAACCAGGCCCCCACTGTAGGTTCTGTGAGAATAATTAACTCTACCCCAGCCAAAACCTGCACACGTTTACACTGTTTTACTGAGTAACTATGCAATGATGTACACTATTGTGTCACATTACCTACATTTGGAAAAGTAATGAAAATAATGATTGTGAAACTAGAACAATAGGCCTTGAAGTTACCCTAGCTGACATTTCTGACTTCATTTACAATCAGGTATATTGAGAACAAAGTGAATAGAAGCCAACCAATCTGCTGGAAGTGATTTTAAGGAATCCTTTCCATCTATCTCTAACAATTTAAAATGCATAAAGAAGGTGCAGGGTAGAAAATGAGGTAATTTCAATTAAAGGTCACCAAAAAGTTCTACTAGTATTTAAGGTATTCAATTCCTCCATTCTTTATTTGCTATGGCAGACTTCATAAATAGCTATTTATGGAAGCTAACAAAGTGTCCTGTTTAGAGTGTTGCATAAAGAGGGATAGACTGTAAATGGGAAAATTAACCTTTGGAGGTATTCAACATATTACAGTTCAGATCTGGGAATTTTTTTTTTTTTTTGAGCATTGGAAAGATTCTTTAAAATATGGCAGAGATTTGACATGGTTTGATTGCTAAGCTGGTATTTGTAAAACTTCCTTTGATTCTTTAGTCATGTGCAAAAGATTCACATTCTGGAAAGACTGCTAGCTTTTTCTATCTCTGATATTTGTAATTTTTAATATGGATTTTTTTTTAGTTATTTTCATTTTACAAATTATCTAGGAGGGCTATATGTGGAGAAATTAATAACCAGTAAATATAGAAATGTTTTCTTCAGCATTAACTGTAGTTGTTGATAAAATCTCAGAAATTACTAGGTACGTGCAGGTTTCTCTCTGAGCAGTGCAGAGATATGTTGGTACATTGTACAGTCTGAGTAAACTTTTGAGCTTTACAAGTTATTTCTTCCTTTTGTAACTGCAATCTGCAGCATAAGGTCTTTCACACCAACAGCTCCAGCCTGAAAACTGAGATGGCAGGAAGGAGCAGGAACATTTTCCCCTCATCTACACAGCAAGGACTTCCTTTCCATATGTAGGTGTTACCAGTTTTCTATGGTACCAGACTGAATTCCTGCAGATGGCTTTACACAGAGCTGTCCTTGAAAATCACTAGTAAATTTGGCCAGTGGATGTTTTAGCTGCTATGTTTCCCACAAACAGAGTACCAAATCTGTCTCCATAAGGCATGGTGACTTCTTATTAAATTCCTTGTCCTGTTAGTTACAATCTAATTTAGTAGACCTGTCTTGTTAATCTGTACTAAATCCCATATATTCAAGATACTGTCTTTCTCTTCACACTTACATAAGTCACTGCCTGGTGAGTTCAGCCAGAGTGATTCAGTCTGACATTTCCAAATTAAATTAGAAGTCTGTGGATTTTAAAATGAGAGTCTGAAGCTCAGGAACTGTGGACCTTTAACTTTGAAATGCACTTTCCTTTTTGGCCTGATGCAGCAGAAGTTTATTGGTATGCAAGTCCCAGCACAGATTTATCTATTTACTCAGGTTGTGTCTTAGGGGATGATTTCAGGGAAATCAGGGGATTTCAGGGCAGGGGAGTTATATCAAAATTAGATGAGCTGGATACAATTGGTGTGTGTAAAAGGATGTTGTAAATATTGCGTAGCATTTTGGCCTAGAGGGCACCCTAAGTACATTTTTACAGTTAAGATATAAACACAGGAATGATTTGAAATATTATCCAAGACTGAACAGTCATGTTGTTTAGCAAAGAAGACATTCAGCTGGCTCCTGATTCAGCCTTTGGGAGCATTTCCATTGCCATCAGATCACCAAAATTTGTCATAGCATTTCACAAGAACAGGTGCTCAGGAAACTTTGAGCCATCTGCCCTCTCTATAAGGAGTAGAAAGCAGGTGCTTTTGGCTATTGTGTGTCATTGCTTGGAGGTTTGTGGAAACAAAAAAAACCAAAAAACCAACAGAACAAAAAAAAAATTTCCCTTGAGGAGTCACCAGGTCCTGTGTCTTCTGGATTGTGTACTTCCAACCTCTTCCCTTAGCAGTTGTCATGAAGAATTTCTGCTTTTTAAATATTGAGTTATAAAAACAATCAGTTACTTATTTTTAAGACTAGAAAGAATTAATCTTAGCTTATTAAAAGCTTTGTTACCCAGAGACGATAACTGCTGAATGTCTAAATAAATCTGGCCTATTCATCTCTTCATGGAGTCTATAATCCTTAGAGAGTGTAAAAAATTTATGAGACATCTGTGAATGCTGAATTTTACATTGATTTGGATCTCACACTTGTTTGAAAGACATTTGAGATCATAACCAGACAGACACTTTTTTCCTCACTAAATCATAGAGGAGGAATTTTGGTTATTTTAAAAGGATGTAAAATCACCTAAGTCTGTAAAATGTACTCAAGATAATGTGATTTGAGACAAGGGACAAGAGGGTGTTTGATGGCTAGCAAAGGAAGCTTTCAGATTTCTGGGGATCCTTAGGTGTCTATATCCATTAAAAAAAAAAAAAAAGTAAAGGGAAGAGTAACCTATAAAACATAGGTGTGTGTAGAAGCTATTGCTAGTTTCTAAGTATCTCAGAAGTGAAGCCCAAATTTCATGAGTTAATCCTATTTCATTTTAACGGATCTACTAGTACAAGGAAGAGCTGAGCAATCAGACCTTTATGAAGCTCCATATGTACTGACATTGATCCATTAATGTTCCTTTCCTAGCAGTTGCAGCAAATAAGTGTAAATAATCCAAATGGTTAACAATGATGTTGCTTTGTTTCTTACAGATAGGGTGACTTACAAACTTAAATATAAGAAAGGGGGTAAAAACAAAGCTGTAGCTGTCACATGTTTTAAACAAAAAACTAAGAGAAAAGGAGAAAATATAATGAATATATTAGTAAGATTAAAATCGCTGTTTTGTCTGAATGAGCCTGCTAGATGATGATGATTCTAAATCTTTGTTCATGAGCAAATAGTTCAGTATCTACTACAGAGGGCTACCTATGCATGTTTTGCATGCACACTGTTTATATATAGCAGGTGGCTTTTGTAAATCATGAAAGGAAAGCAGCTGAGTGAGCAGAATGAAAAGGATGAAGACAATTTATTACATAGCTGGTATATATTTCAACTTACTTCAGACAGGAACACATGAGCTTTCTACTTGTTTCCAAGGCAGAAGAAAATTGTATAATTTTAGCAGCATTGATCCTTGCAGAATAGCTTTAGATATGCCCAATAATTTAGCTGGAGAGTTTGCACAAGTTGACAGTCAATTTGACTTGTCTCTACTGGTAGGAAGTAGAGAAGGGAGGAGTTGTATTTGGGAAACAAAAAGTGGGATTTCAACAAACCAGGTTTCTAAGCTTCATCCATTGCTACTCCAAAAGACTCCCCTTTCAAAACAGTTTCTACAATACACTGACCTTTTTCATTGCATCTGGATAGAACATTTTCAGTAGAAAATTTTGTGTTGAAAGAGGTAATTTTCATAGAGCAGGAGTAGGAAAACAATTTTTTTAAAAAGAAATACTGGAATAGAACATTAATTTTACGTGAATGATTATTTTATCTGAAGGAAAACCTGTATAAAATGTTTAAGAAGAAAACAGAACAAAACACTTTGGATGCCATCAAAACAGTATTTAAATCAGCTTCCAAGTGATTTTTAAATTGTGTTACACAGGAATATGAAAATTGTTAATTTTTCTCCATTTCACAAAGGCAAAATATTCAACATCGGGTAATTTCCCATGGAAAGCAAACACTGCTTAGAAGCCAGTTCCAGCTCTGCTCTGTTTTTGCCCTGATTCTCTTCTTGTCTGATAGCAGCGCATATCTCTGCAAAAAATGCAGTCCTGTGTAGTGCCTTCAAGAATGGTTACTAGATGATAAAGATACTCTATGTTAAGAAATTCGGGAGGGTGGTAAAACTGGGGACATGGGCTGTTTCTGAGGGGAGTAGTGTTAGGTCTGTGGGCCACAGTAGGATCAGGACGTAGGAGTCAAGGACAAAAGGCAGTGGGATGACTCTGGCCTCTTCGAGGGGACAGACACAGCAGGGTTACATGGTGCTACTTCCACAAGGGGAAGGCCTTTGTTTCCCCCGTAATGGTCAGGAAAAAGTGAAGCCACTGCAATCCCAGTGCTCTTTCTCTAGCCTTTACTAAAGTCTCTTGATATGCCAGGTATCTTCTTATGAGCCCAGACTTCTGCCAGTTCCCACCTACTCCCACCTGCTGTTGCAGGGGTCACAGAGGCAGCATTTTCAGCTGTGGCTGGGCATGAGGACTTGGTGACCTGCTCTCCCATCTCAGCAAAACTCATACCACTGCAATAGTGAGAACAGCTCTGTGTGACAGCCATGCATGAGCCTCAGCAAAAAGACCTACTGTCTTTGTGAATGCCAGGTTAGAGGGGATGAAGACTACAGGGTGCTATATATTGGGAAGAACCAAAAGGAGTATTTTCAAATTATTTCCTTGCCAAAGCCAAAGGAGCAAACCAAAAATTAACCATTAACCATTGGAATAATTTGCTGGCATGTTGCAGGTTTATTGTGTCAAGGACAGAGACTGAAGTTTAATCATTGATGCATGGATGAAGGAGAATTTGTTCCCCCTTTTTGTGCACATCTGGATGTCCCTCCAGGCCTGGTTCTGGCAGAACTGTCCCAGGCTGGCCCTGGGGAAGCTTTATACCTGGAGGCACAGGACAGGCAGACCCTCTGGTCCTGGTTCCCTCCTTAAATGACCTGCAGGAAAGGAAGCACTAGCAAACCCCTGGGCTGGGTCCTCCATAATGAACATACCTCTTGGATAAACACACAATGCAGGCAAATAACCAGCTGTGTGACAGTAAAAGAAGTGCAGACATGGACAAAGGGAAAAGACACCATTGAGGCAGCTTTCACTACCAACCCTTCTCTGAATGAGCAATAGTTAAATGTTTGTCCTTGCTTCTTTCTTTCAAAAGTAGGGCAAATATCTATAGAGTTCCCAGTGGGGAGGTAATCTAACTTTAACTTTCATACAGTCAAGTAAAACACCCGAGACCTGTGTTAGGGATGCAAGCAGGTCGTCTGAATTATGATTATTCAATCTGGTATTATTTTAATCTGGCATGCCTCTCACGTGCTTCATTTAGGTTCATCTTGACCTGAAAACTGCAATCTCAATGCCTTTATGCCTTTATCCTCACAGGTAATTTATCTTGTTGCAGTATTTTTTTTCTCCCCCACTATAAATATTTATTATAATAGCGAAGTCCTGCGCGTGAAGGCAGACCGGCACATTTCACCGTCTCAGGTCTCCCGAGCGTGGTCTGTGTCCCCTTCGAGCAGCAGCCTCTTGCTTTAACTCTTGCTCTTGCTAATTGAGGCAAGAAAATAATGAAGTAAGAGCCGCGGCAGGTGAGAGCCAACACCTTCCCTGCAGCCGCAGCGTGCTCCGGGTGATGCTTCCTTACTCGTTTACAAGACAATAGCCGAAGAAATTAAGGAGGGGGAAAAAATGACTGATCCTTCTGTATGAGATAATGGATGAGCCCGGGATGACCTGTTTTTTTCCTTGCGGTAGAGCGGTGCTGAAGACAGAGGGCACCCGCGCCCAGCCCACAGCCGTCGCCCCGCCGCCAGCGCACCAGCTCGGGGCGGCCGGAGAGCCGCCAATGCCCGCTCCCAGCAGGCAGGGAGCCACTGCCTCACCCGGCCAGGTACGTGTCAGGGGTGACCCTCCGAACGGACCGCGGGGCTCAGCCGAGGGGCTGCCTGTGCGGCAGGCAGGGCAGGCAAAAGGCACTGGGGAGCCGGGCTGGGGGCTGCCCGCGGAAGACGGCTTCAGGCGGCTCTGCCCGCCTGCGGGTGCGGACACACAGCCAGGACGGCGGCTCCCCTCAGAGCACCGCCTTCCTCGGGACCGTCTCCAGTCCCCCGCGCCGCCCTCCGGCCCCGGCATCCCTGCCCGCCGCCGGGGAGGGACGGGGAGCGGCGGCCAGCCCGGGGCGGTGCGTGCCGCGGCGGTCTCCGCGCCTCGGGGGTTGTGTAGGGGTGTGTGCGGGTGTGCGTGCGGGGACACCGCGGCAGCAGCACCGGGCGAGGGGCAGAAGTTTTGGGGAAGCGCCCCGCGGCGCTGGCGGGCGGCCGAGCCAGCGGTGGCGGGACTGGGACAGCGGGACACTAGAGCACCGAGACAGCGGGGTGCCGGGAGAGCAGGACGGGGGGGCCAGCAGGGCGGCCGACAACGGAACAGGGGGCCACGGGGCCAGGGCCAGCGGTCCGACCACTGCCCGGTCTGCCGGGTGCTGTCCCGGGTGCTGAGGGCTCGTCGTGCAACAGGGACTCGGCCCGGCCGCGCGTCTCAAGCCCACCAGCCCTGCTGAGAGCTCGCCGCCGCTCCCCGCCCGAAGCCTGTGTGCACGGCAGGCGTGCCCGTAAGGCACATCAGGACTTTGCCCGCCGTTGCCTTAGTAACTAAAATGTATTTTCACCTGCTTTCGTCTGTGTGTCCCTGGTTGAATTACAGTTTTGCCCTCTACACATAGAAAAGTTAATGTAAACTGTAAAGTGGTTCCTTTCTTCCTTCCTTCGCTGACCTTTAAATGACATTTCCAGTGGCTGGTAGAGCAGACTGTTCGCTTTCTCTTTTTATCCACATTATGTATTGAGGAAAGAAATTTCTAAGCTGAGAAAATGCCTTCAGGTAGTCAGAATGCGAAGGGAGGAGCGCTTGTCACCCTGCTTCCAGGGCTGGAGCCTCTGGGGCTGGGCTGGGGCTCTTCTCTAACGAGCTGCCTACCTCCTGAAACTTCCAAAACTTCCCAGGGGCGGAGAGGGTGTGTACTGGCTGGAGGTGTGTGAAGTAGCCACCTTGGCTTGAAAAGCAGATGCAAAAAGGATCGTAGAAATTCAACATATGTGAGTATGCATAATCGTATATCAAGCCCAATAAATGCATGTTTTAATCCTTCTTGAAACTTCCTTTTCAGAGGCTTGTGGAAGCAAATTGCCCTGGGCATTTGTGAAAGCAGTAATCTCGAACTGCGAGAGGTTGCTTTATCGAGCTTTGATTTCACATCAATTTCCCAGTTAGCCCATTTTCTCCCCTATTTCTATGCCACCAGGTTAAAAGTCACTAGGATGACGGCTGTCTTAGCACCTTCGAGAGTGATACTGTGAAACTTTGCTGTGATGGTATTTGGAGCAACTTGGGTGTCGTCGGGGAGAAGCAGATGCCATTTCCTACATGTGCTTAAACCATGTGCAGGCAAGAAGACCCCATGAAATTCGTAACCTGGGTCTGGATGACATCGTGCAACAAAATGATTGGTGTGCTGCTGGTCTTTTTCCCTGCTCTGCTTCTGGAGATGGATGTGCTGCCCAGGAGTGCTGGGCGGAAGGTGCTTCTCTCTGCAGCCTCCTCACAGCGGTCGGTGGCTCGGATGGACGGGGATGTCATCATCGGGGCCCTCTTCTCTGTCCATCACCAGCCGCCAGCTGAGAAAGTGCCCGAGAGGAAGTGCGGGGAAATCCGGGAGCAATACGGCATCCAGAGAGTCGAAGCCATGTTTCACACTTTGGATAAAATTAACGCCGACCCTGTCCTGCTACCTAATATCACTCTGGGCAGCGAGATCCGAGACTCCTGCTGGCATTCTTCTGTGGCCCTGGAGCAGAGTATCGAGTTCATACGGGACTCGCTCATCTCCATCAGGGACGACAAGGACGGGGGCACCCGCTGCATTTCCGAGTCTCAGCCCCAGCCCCAGACCAGAGTGAAAAAGCCCATCGCGGGGGTCATCGGCCCCGGCTCCAGCTCAGTTGCTATCCAGGTTCAAAATCTACTCCAGCTCTTCGACATCCCCCAGATCGCTTACTCTGCCACCAGCATCGATCTGAGCGACAAAACGCTATACAAGTACTTCCTCAGGGTGGTCCCCTCCGACACGCTGCAAGCCAGGGCCATGCTTGACATCGTCAAGCGTTACAACTGGACCTACGTCTCCGCCGTTCACACGGAAGGTGGGTATGGGGCCGTCCCCGGGGCGCTGCGCCCTCCGCGGCGGCTCCGCAAGGATGCGCCGGGGCTGGGTCATCCGCAGGGACACCGCCGGGGCGGCTCCGCCCCAGGGCAGTGCCGGGCGCTGCCACTCAGGGAGACCGTGAGGTGAACGGGGAGAAATGTATGGGGGTGCGGGGGTACAGCTCCAGAGGCGCGGAGGAGCCCCCCGGCTGCGGGCTCAGCGGCGCAGGAAAGCCCGCAGGAGATCGGGCATCTTCCCGGCGGTCCCGTCCCCGCCCCCAGTCGCAGTGTTTCTAAACAAAAAATAACCGATGTGAGCAGCTACATCTGGGGCGAACAGCCGCTCCCGCTGGGCCGCGGCGGGTCCGGAGGCTGCCCCTGGGGCGGCTGGTGGGTCCGTGGGGCTGACGCGCTCGGTCGCTTCCATCGCGGGAAGTTTTGCAAAACGCAGTCAGGGCTCGGCGAGGACTCCTGGATTAGCTGCTGGCTTTGCTGCATGTGAACTGATTTCCCGGGACTGCAAACAGAGAGGAAATAAATCTGAAAATTCCACCGCAGTCCAGGCAGCCACTGAAAAACCAAGTCCCGTGGGAAAGGGTGGGCAGCCTGTCAGGAAGTCTGGGCAAGAGTGTTTACATGCAGCTTGAGCAATAGTAAAAGATACTACTCTGTACAATCTGTTCATAGTCAACAGGTTTTCGTAATTTTAAATATCAAAAGAAAAAATATAGTAAGGGCATTTCAAAATGGGGGCATTGGTTTATAACCAGGTTAGGTGGGCCAACATAAATTGGAGAAGAAATTGCATTTGATAGAAAAAGAACTCATGTGATATATTATTGTGGTAATCTTGTAGTCCAGTTACAGTCCTCTAAATGGGATTTTTAAGTACAAATTTGTAAAGCTGACCACATTATTGCTATAGATTTGCAACTATTCTGTTTATCTGAGCGTATCTCTTGTATGGATTTGATTTATGATTCCATCTGGTTACTGAGCTGACTCCACACCTTTCATTCTCACAGAGATGACTAAGTAAAAAGAGATAGGAACATATACTGTGAAGAATAAATAAAAGAATCTCCATGAAGAATTGCATATTTACAAAATTCAAAAGGGAATTGGATTGATCTAGACACCTAAACCAGAAAGTGCTGCAATTTGAGGGGGTTAGGGGAGAAATAAGAGCATGAAGAAATGACCTGACATTTGCAGTTCATTTATGCCCTGTTCAGATGAGAAAATGAACTACTAAAAGTCGGAAATGAGCTATCAAGATCCTCTATTGTTGACAGATAGGATTAGATCTTGTGGAAGGCCCAGATGACAAATAAACATGAAACTCTTCGGTGAAATTACTCTTCGGGTAAATTCTTCGGTGATGTAAATAGTCATTTCTCCCTTCAAGGCACTTCGGGGAGCTATGCTAACTCACTGTGCCTGAGGAGCTGCCTCAAGGGGCAGGCTCCCTCTCTCCCACTCTCCTTAACTTTAGTGGGCCTTACCTCTTCTGGAAAAGACAACACCTTTTCAAGGTTCATTTTAAAAAAGATCACTATAAATAGCAATTTCAATCATTGCTTCTGAAAAATTTTAATGAGATTCCTATTTTTATGGGTATGTTACTGAGTGATGAAAAATAATTGTTGCAAGATATTTTTAGACTTTGAAGTGATACTTTTGAAAATAGGAGTAGCCCACAAGGCAACACTCTCCTTTTAGGAAAGGTCACAAGAATTTTGCAGATCACAAAGCTTGGATTCATATTTTCTTTTTTAGTTATTATTCTTCTCTATCTACCATTCCTTTATTGTTAGATTCAAGCCACATGTTTCACTGGAAATATGTGGCAAGCTTGAAGGTATGTGTATCTTTCTGGAAAGACAAGCTATTAACCTCCTACCTAACTGCTTTTGAGTAGATTCCAAAGACTTCTTGTTTTTGTTTTTCTATTTAAAGTGAAATTAGTATTCATGAACATCGGTGTAAATTGTTACATTTCTGTTGTTTCAAATCCCATGCATTCACTGGGAGAGATCTGCTTGCTGGTTTGTTAAAGGTGAGATCATTCTTCACAGACAACACAAAGCCACTCTGAATAATAGTCTCTGTGAACAGGAGCTGCTTCATCCATGCTATGTTTGGAAATACAGGGAGAAAGTGTAGTCAGAAACATTCCTCCTCCACAATTACTCATAGGCCTCTACACTGTCTTTATGGTGGGCTGCAAACTGTGCTGGGAGAAATTCTAGGGTATCACAGGTTGGAGAATCTCTTCAGCGGGGACTGTGAGAAATGGGCATGTTTCTAGGAAATGCACAGGTTGTCACTGCGAAGAAGTTAATTCTTTTGCCTTCTGGGTACTCCAGATCCAGTCTGGTCCCCTCTCCAGAGCAGAAAACCTGCTTAGTTCTTACCCAACCCCTGATTCTCATGAGGGTGGACAACACTCGGCTCTTGAGGTGCCCAGCCACAAGGGGATGCAATGAGACCACTGAGCTGACTGACCACCTCCATCAGTGAGCCATGGTCCTCAGTCCTCACTGACCCAGAGCAGGGTCACAGAAACAGCCCAGAGAGACAAGCTCATTCCCAGCCTGAGCCATCCAACTTGTCTGTTTACTCTTCCCCTACTCCTGTAGTCTAGCTGAACTTATTTGAATGTCCAAAACAATACCAGTGTAGACAATTATATCTTTAATTATCATCAGAAATAAATATTACAAAAACTTTGGCCCATGTTACTTAACATGAATCCTATGCATGCCATGAGAAAGAACATAAAGAAGTCACTCATGTAGGATGATGCCTTTAAGTAGTTTACATTTGACATGGAAGTTTATTCTTCATGTGTTAATATAATTATTTATTGGTGTTGACTTTTAACTATATTCAGTCTCTACACTGTAGTACATGAAGTTGCATGGAGGTGTGCCAGACCTGTCGGGGGTTTTTCACAGTGGTTTGTTTATTAAGAAGTATAAACACTGCACTTGTGTAAAAACTTTTCACTTAGTGAATAAAATGTGTTTTCAAAGGCCCACATAGTACATTGCTGTTTTTAGATTAAAGTCAACACATGCAACTCCACATTAAAGAATGAAGAAAGGGGAATTACTAACTTTGGTTATTTTATTATGTGTCTCAGTTAAGCACACTTGCACATCATGAGAGTGAATTTTTTCCAGAGTGGGCAGCAGTTATTACAGGATGCAAGAAATCTGTGCATTTGCCTGCGGTAGGCTGTGTGACTGTATAGTAGCTGCAAGGCATTCTCAAGGCTCTTATTTTTTTAAGTTTTCTTCAAAGATAATTCAGTGTTGGAGTTCTTGGCATGTCTGTGTTTCAGCTCTTAGGCTTGAAAATCATGAAATTATCTTGAAATGCACTTAAGTAGATGCTTGACTCTCAGCTACAGCTTCCTATGCCCAAAGGCATTGAAAAACCCATGTGGTAAGTTGGGCACAACCCTGAGCATGATAAGGGCAGAAAGAGCTATGATTGCTAAGGGTTACTTTCCAAATGACATATTCTGGTCTTCGGCAAAATAATCTGAGTCAAGTATTATTCTCAACTTAATAAAGCAGCCACTGATTATTTGATAATGCTGAAGAATTACAGAAGGCTCTTTCTTCCTTGGCTGGAGAAGAGCACTTGGGCTGCCTCCAAAGCATGGCAAGCGACAGCAGGTACCACTGCTGTGCTTCTTTCATGCTGAAGGCACAGAAGTTGATAGGGTTGCCACCAGAAAATTCAGAATGGTTGTGAGGTTGCTGACTTCCAAAACCCAAAATACACCTGCACCCTGTCTTTTGATCAACAAGTCTGCACCAAATCCCTCACTTTTAGCTATTCCTCTTATACATGGAGCAGGAGAGATGATAGTGTAAGAGATCTTTTTATCACCTCATCTTCTAAGTACATCACTTCTGAATAAAGAAATAAGAGTACTCAATGCCTGTGCCTGGCTTTTCATTTAAATCATTGCATACCTGTTAGCCTTATGTGATTTTTGATTGTGTGAAAACAAAATCTAAATGTGCAGAGTAGATGTTTGAGTGCTGTTTGCAATTTATGGACCACACTTTCAGTGTACAAATGCCCCTCCATAAGTGAAATTTCCATTCCAACAGTTTAACATGCAGATTTTTCAGAAGCAACTTTGGAAATGGAATGATTAAGTTAATTGCACCAATTTTGGATTGTTTAGAAATTAGTTAGAGAACAGTGAGATGTTTCCTGTCTTAATCAAATTTTCTCAGATTTGTATTGCCAGGCTGTTTCTTTTTCTTGAGTATAAGGCTTAAAGTGAACTATGATGAAGCAGATGGTTCAACTTTCAGATCAAAGTAGATGGTAAGTAGATTATCTTTACAATGATTTTTGAAAACCTGACTGCTGCCCACTATCCTTTGTTGTAACATAGTATAAATGTTGGAAAGAGGGTGGAAGGGAGCGAGTCCTGCATTTTATTGTGAATTTCACAGGAAATAAGTTCCTTCAGTAGTACCCACTAAAATAGCTTTAGATGTGCCAGAAGATAATACTTCTGTTCAAGGATAAGTGGGGCTATATTGATTAAATAGCTCAAAGGAATAATTTTCATACAATTGTGTTTATTTTATCATCAGGCTTTTCTAATGATGTTCTGTTATTAATATTATGGTGTCACTAAATGATTAATACTTTTCAATAAAATTATTGTCAGGAAACAGAGAACAGGAATTTAAATTCAAATGTTTGAAATTTCAAAGTGTATGAATATTTCTACAGGTACTAACAATTACAAAAATGCACTTAAATGTTAACCTCATGAAGTGGTATGAATTGTGCTCAGATGTGTGTTCACAAATGCATATTTCAAATATTTTTTTCTGCATTTAACTAGCTTCTCTAACCACTTCAGAGGCTTTGTGACAGGAGAAAAAATGAGAGGTATATGTTCTAAGGAGAAATTGGTTTCAAAACAAACAAGAACTAAAATATTCCCTTCATTGGATGCAGAAATTGTATTAATTGGAAGGTTCTGGGAGAATCATTTACATAGATTGACATGGACAAAATTATTTTTGGTGACAAACACCCACAGAGTTCAAAAGAAATTCCTTCTTGAAAATATATTTCTTTGCAGTACTTCTAAATTCACAAATAATATAGCTTTTCAACAGCACAGCTGGCAGTTGCATGAGTTAAATCATCTCAAAAGACTCATCGAACTCCTGTGCTTGCCTTCTCAGCAATACTGCTGGAGTTGATATTTATCAGTCAGCACCATGGGTTCACTTGAGCTTTGCTACTATTTTTCTTTGCATTATTCCCTTGCTCTTAGATTTTTATGTCCCACAATTCTTATTAAGTTCTGTGAGTTTCTTTTAAAAATGTTAAATGAGCTTGGGTTTCTCAAAATGCTATGTGAAAATGCCTCTAAAGTATTCCTTTGAACACATGGTTCATAACATGAAGGTGTTTGTACTGAGGTTTCTCAGACAGAAGAGAAAGAGCCATGTGGAGTAAAATCATACAACTAGAAGTAGTGTCACGCATTGAGAAAGATATTTCAGGGGTCTGATGGATCAGTGAGCTGGTAACTGTAGTAGGAGACCAGAAGCATTGCACCTGCCACATGCAGCCCAGAAAAATACTGATCCAAGTCATTACTAACTTGCTGACCCATACAAAATGAAGAGGGGATTTCAGTGTATCTTCTGGGTGGCAGGTGTGTTCGCAGCATAAGCCACTGTCACAGATGGCAGTAATTAACACCTGTGCTGGCAGTCTGAACTGGAGGGTCAGGAATTTGTTGGACATGAGCTACAATCACATTGCACCTATAGAAACTGTACCTTGACCTGTGAATATCTAAGGAATGCTAAGGGATATCACCAGAGATGGTTGGAGAGAGGTGTGCAAAGAACAAATGCCATCCAGTTGGTAATCAACTCAGTTTTTCTGGCTTATTTTCCAGACTGCATCTTTTCTCAAACATTAATACTGCTATTATTACTATTATTGCTATTAATGTACACCTTAAAGAGAAACTTCCAGATCTGGTTTGCCAGTGCAAAGTGGCTGTTCAGAGGTGTGGCAGAAGTCTGGTGATCTTTGAAGCCATTGTAGCCATTGTTGTCTGTTGTGCTGTGGTCCCAGTTTCTGTTAAGTCCAAAGGAGTGCCCAGAAGTGGCTATTCATGAGTCCTAGAGCAGCATAAAGTCACTGAAGTCAACTGAGTTTATGTCAGCCTTAATTCTTCACCAGGTAAGAAACACTCAGAGAGTGAGATCTATTTGTTAAAACCCTGTCCCAACAAGAATACCTCACACTGTAAATGAATAGCATGTAAGAAGTATAATGCCTAAGAATATTGCATATGTAAGGGTTCCTCACAGTAATTGTTTTGTGTGAAAACCCTAAACTGTCTTTGGCTGCAAAATGGAAGTAAAAATTAAAGTAATGAGACTGCTGTACTGAACCTTCAAGAGTGGTGTGAATATTAAAAGAAGCAAGAGCTGGACATGTACAGAGCACACCTTCACAGTTCCAGTCTGTAGCAACTTCTGAAGTCCTGGGGCTACTAGCCACCAATGAACCTTTCATTTAGGAGTTTTTCTAATCCCCCTTTGCATTATTCATGCTTCAGTCTCTGCAGTATCACAGAATCACACAGAATCACAGAATGGGTAAGATTAGAAGGGACCATTGGATGTCATTTTGCCCAACTTCCCTGCTCAAGAAGGGTCCACTAGAGCATGTTACTCAGGATTTTGTCTAGATGGGTTTTGAAAATCTCTAGAGAAGGAGACACTGCAGTCTGCTCCAGTGCTCAGTAACCCTCAGAGTAGAGAAGTTCTTCCTCACTTCCATAAATTAATGATGTATTGTGTGAACAAATGTCTCCTGTTATTTACTTAAAACTATTCTTTGGTAACTGCATTACCTTTATACAGTCATACAAAACTAGTCATCTTCTGTTACTCCTGATAATTATTCTGTACTTCTTATTCCAATATGAAATGTGGGGAAACAGAGCACTATTCAGTATTTGGGGGGGTGGGATGTGCCATAGTTAAACTTACTTGTGAAATAACAATTTCAGTATTGCTTTCAGAACTTTGCTGATAAAATTTCAGTAGTCCATTAACTTTTTAGCTACCACCATGCACAGAATGGATGTTGCCAGAAAATATTTTAAGATTACCAAAAAACCTTCTTCTTAAGTGGTAAAGCTTATTTCTGAGGCCATTACACACAGGGTTTTCCTCATGTGTGTTGCTTTAAATTTATTAACACCAAATTTATTTCCTACACTTTGGTTCCTATCTGTTAGCCAATTATTAATCCAGAGCCTGTCATATCCTGGGTCACCTCTATTTCTCTCAGAGCTTTTAATAAGTAATCTCATAAAAATCTTTCTTAAATTCTAAGTACTCTATAGTGATTTTATCATTCATATGGTTACCTGCTCCAATAAAAAAGTCTAATTAGCTTCTGAGGTATGTGTCTTCTCAGAAAGCTATATTTGTTTTTCCCTGATATGGCATATTTATTTATTTGTGCCTTAATACTGTTTTATTGTTCCTACCAATTAGCTTTGCACAGGAATACCTAAAGTCTGCAGAAATATTATGTCCATTGTTCACTAGATTACCCGCTATGCCTCTGTACTCTCTATAAATTCAGTTAAAAGTGAAAGCTGATATGTGAAAATATAAAATTAATTTTTCCACTTTACTGCTTGTTTTGGTGTTAAGGACACTAACTGGTGCCATAGCATGCCACAACAGAAAATTAGCTGATATTGACAATTTGCTAAATTCCATCTTATGGATTTATTCTAAAATATATTCTATTGACACTCCGAGACAACAGTTTAGTCCTATCTTACATAAGGAATGACCTTTGTATGAGAACCATCCTATCCGCCTTCACAGGCTATGCAGACTGAGAGAATTAATTTAACTTTTCTGTTGTGGTTTTATCTTCCCTGAGTGCTCTTTGTATATAATTGGTTATCACCGAAAATCAGGCAAGTTTCCCATTTCTGAAATATTTGAAGAATGGTGGATTATTAGATTCTATGCCTTTATGCCTCAGAATTGTTTCATCTTGTTTTATTGTGGTTTTGTATTTCAATTGTAAAGGTATACTATGTTCACATTCCCTTGTTAGAGCGCAACTTAGACTTTTTAAAGTGTTTGTTTTATTTTTATTTATTTTTCTTTTAAAAAATTTAATAGCATTAGGAAAATTACTTTTCTGCTTTATAATGCCAGCTTTTTTGATCCTTTTTCAGCTTTGGCTTCCAGCCTCTCATGTATTTTTGAGTACTCTCTATGTGATTTGTTAGCATTTCACTCTTTTGGCTGCTCCTTTTAATGTCCTTGAAATTATCTTTCTCATTTTTATATAATTTATTTTGCTTTAAATTACTTTTACTGGTATTTTATTTCACATGCAGTATTTTTCTATCCAAGTATCACTACAGTACAGTCACAATTACAGACTACTTTTTGGATAATTAGGTCTTAACACTGTATATGGCTCAAGACTAAACAAGAGTTCCTTCTTCTTTTGTGAGTTCAATGAGCAAATGAGTAACACACATGAAAAAGAAATCAATGCACAGTATGTAAGATTTGCCTTCCTTTTCCATTATCTAACCTATGGGCTGCAGTACTACATGCAGAGCCACAGTGTGTTAATAATGTTTTGTGACTCGTGGAGAGCTTTTTAATGAAAAGTACTGTGCATCACAAACTGTCCTTTCCTCTTGTGCTGACCTGCTGCCTAGGTGGCTTGTGCCTATCAAAAAAATCAGTGTGATAGATATTTCACTTGACTGAAAAGTCATATTGTTTGTTATGCAGTGCCACAGTCCTTTGTTTGAACAATTTTCATTCATAATCTCTCTCAAAACTTTTATAAAATTTAATTTCCTAAAGGATATCTGAATTATGCTAACAGCTATCAACAATTTATAAATGCCTTCGGAATTTGATAGGGATGTTGTAAGGATAGGCATTTGGCAGTTCTCGTAGACAGAACAGAGAAGGTCGTGTCCCACACTGTGCAGCAGACAAGTATAGTTGTAAGGCTCTTGATCCAATGCTCATTGAAGTTAGTTGGTGGTCCTCTGTTGAGTCCAGCGGATCCTGAATGGGGCTCAGTATGGCCATCAGATGTTGTCTTTTCAGATTATGGAGCTGACATTCCTCAGAAAGCTGTAAAAATCTACAGGACTTGTGAATGCCACAGCCAGGTGTATCTCATAGTTAATTGAAAGTAGCGTGAAATGGTTTGAAAGCAAACTGTGTTTGTTGGATTTGCATAGATATTAGAGGGTATTCAGATACATAATTTTTTCCATCTAACTAGAAGAAGGCTGAATCTAGTCCTTCTCATACAAGCTCCACGTTGTATTTAACACTTGTTTCTGTTTGCCAATAATTTGAGGAGCAAACTTTCATTTTCTTAAATGCAGTCAGTTGTTTGACCAGCAACTTTCATCCTTATCCGTCTACGGATACAAATGGATTTGTACAAGGCAGTAATTTCCCAAATATTTATTTAAACAAAACTCATCCTGGCAAACAGCAATACCAGGCATGAATATTGTTGAAGTGACAGCTATTTGAAATCTGAATAAGTGTTCATAAGTACTTTCTTAAAGTGTCTGGCCAGGCTCCATTGAACATTGAATGTCTTCTCCTATGTGGAGTAGAATATAAAAGATAAATTTGTAATTAATTGTCAGGAAGTGAGAAAACCTTTCAAGTTTATTTATATAAGCCTTTCTTACCCACATAGTGTTGTAGAGAGGCTTTAGCAAATGGAAATTTGACATGTAGAAGTTTGTGCTAGGTATTGAAAGTTGGTCATCCTTCTAATGGGAGTGTATTTCTCTGACTGCAAGCTCCGCATTTGTAAATCTCAGTCTTTTGCCAAATGGGCAAATATGTGAAGCTGAATATTGATAGTACTGTTAAAGAATGCTGTATTATGAGCATTGGAAAATTCTAGGATGATTTGAGAAAATGGAAAGTAAAAATCCACTCCTATTGAACTGTTCAGAACGGGTTACACAACCAGCAACGTTCTTTTGGAGGATGCCCTTATTTGCCAGGCCATTTCCCAGGAAGGATAATAACATTCAGGATCATATTAAAAACTAAGCTATCAGCTATATGATGCAAAGTGCTGAGCTGTGACAGTTGTTCTACCAGAACAAAAGTGTACAAGATTTCAAGAAGTGTGAACAAGCCAGACAGTAGCCCTGGCAATCTGGGTATCACTTTGTCCTTTCTTGTTCCCTTCTACCCTCAAGGAACTACAATTGTGGCTGAGGTGTCACTGTTTACTCTTGTAAATAGGCTTAGCCTTCCTCTTTCAGGTGGAACACTCTTTGTTCATTGCCAAGTTTGACCAGGGCACCAACATCTGGCAGCTCAGTCTGGGCATACCAAGTGACAGAGTGGCAGTGTCAGTTGCCCAGGGGTAGAAACGCTTCTCATTTCCACATAGTGCCAACATGCAAACGAAATTAAAACAATAACATGGAGGTTTTCTAGAAGTTCCTTATGGATTTGTCACTGACCTCAGAAAGAGATACCCTAACCATGCCTCAATGGTGGCCTTCAATGTTGGCACACTGCAAAGGGGCAGGACAAGGATATAGGAAAAGTAGCATGGAGTGAGTAATGTGCAAAACTGATGTGAAGCTGAATGAGGCAATGCATATTGATTTCAATTTATTATGGAACAGCCAAAATGGACAGTGTTGAGTTATGCCAAAAATTCAAATGCAAAAGACAAACGAGCTATGCCAGACATCTCTGGCTACCAAGACAGCAATCCCCAGAAAAATAATAGGATGGTGATTCAGATTTCAGCTGACAAAAATTGTAATTAAATTAAAACAAATCAGTGTGACTCCATGAAAAATAGATCTTCTCAAACAAGCCTGATATTGTTCCCTGATGAAAATGCAAACTTGGTAGCTGTAGATAACACTGCAGATAAAATATCATCAATTTCTGTTAAGGCATTGAATTAGTATTATAGTATATTTTTATTTTAAAAGCACTGTCCAGTATCAGAAAAACAGATGTCCCATAAATTTAAACTAAGCATATTGATCTTAGCAAGTAAAGTGTGACCATCAAATAAGATTATGCACAGAGCTTGACAAATGGTTTAATGCCCCACTGTCTTTATCAATTATATGCGAAGCATAATTACTGACAGGACATGCAAATTTGTGAAATTGTGAGAAAAGGGAAGATTCAGATCTCTCAGTAAGAAAATACATGCCAATACAGTCAAATGTCAACCATAAATGCAGGAATAAAGCACATATACAACTTTCATACTGTATGTGAATATTATGTTGTGAGAATTGTGTCCCTGAAAGAAGTCCTAAATACACTGTATGGTTATAGATGGACTACATCAAAAAATCTCAACAGAAAATAAAAAGCTAATGTCAGCCATGAGAGAGCAAAAACTTCACCTCAGTCTAGGAGTTATTGTTATTAATTTTGCTATTCTTTGTTCAGTTCTGCTGTCAACATTTAAAAATCTGTATTAAAATACTGAAAAGAGATAGGGATAAAACTCTAAATTATTTGAGGGCTGGAAAATGTGCCTATTAGCAGGAATGTAAACTAGCTTAGTCTGCCTGGTTTTTCAAAGAGAGATATGGCTTGATATACCAAAAATATCCCATTCCCTCCAAGGAAATAAAGACACCGGGAACTACAAGGCTCTGTATCTGAATAGTTAAATGCACAACAAACACTGATTGCTAGTAAGCCAACAAATTCCAATTGGAAAAATTAGTGTCAGTGAATAACCGCTGGGACAAATGACTAAGAAAAGTGATATGTTTTCAGACTTTTGACATTGTCCAATCAAAATTAGCTGCAGATGTTCCAGGACAGTGTTATTTAAAATGTATCTCATTGGACACAGTACACTGGGAGCTGAAATGGATGGAATTATGCAGGTGCCAGATAATAAGAGCTGTCATTAAGTCTTGTTCATTTATTGATAGTTTTGATTATGTAAGGAGGCAATAAAAATGTTTAATTTAAAGAGTAGCTTAATATTATAGTGCTTGTTCTGCTGCACAGGAACATCCAAAGTATCCTTTGCTGTGGATACTGATTGTAAAGGAAGAGAAACTCAGGACAGAATAAGCCCCTCAGTCAAATTCAGCCCACTGTTTCAGTTTGCATGCAGTATTTTAAGTCAGTATTTGTCCTCTCACCAGCAGTTGGTGCTTATAATGCATTTTACCCTTTAGATTACAGGGCCCTTTATTTCCTACTGGTTGTATTTGCTTGGGAGACATTTTCAGTTTCATGAGGATTTTATGCTGTACTTATTCTCTTACTTGTGACATAAATGTTGGCCCCTGTGACTGAAGAAATCAGCAAGTATTCTAAAAGGATGTCATGACATTTTCCAGTGGTCTCATTAATTAGAATACCACTTTGTACCTAAAATGATTTAATTCATGTGACAGCCCATGCAAACTAGCTAAATAAAAAAAAAAAAAACCACGGTGGGAGAAAAGAAGAAGTTGATAGCTAGGTTGATTAACCTTTTTACACAGCAGATTTTCTAAGAATTAATTCAGGGGTGAATTTTTGAATATCCGCTTTAATTTTAACAAAGAAAATATATTTTTTTGTTGTTTCAGAACCCAACCAGCATGTTAGAATGTTCTCCCTTCATACAATGAACATCTTGATGCCATTTTACAGGGCAATTTAGAGTGTAGCCATGTTTGAAAACTCATTGTTCTTGTCGCACCTACTTGTGACTTTTCTACTGAGTCCAAATATATGTGAAATACTGCATTTTACTTTTGTGATAGCTGTGTTGTTGTCTGTGAAGTGTGAAGCAGAAATGTGCTGGTACCACAAATATGCAAAGTCACATCACTGCTTTTTATAGTTCATATCCTGAGGACACATGAATAATAAAATTCTCTTCAAAATTCTGGTAATACATCTCTATTCAGAACTACGATCTGGCTTTAATGAAGTCAATAGGAGCTATTGACTGAAATGTAGCCGTATGCCTGACTCTGTGGGATAATCCTGTAAGGTGCAGAATACTCTTGCGTGATCCCAAAAGGCTTGTGAACAATAACTTAACTTTAAGCACTTGAATTATGGAGGGCAAGAACTAGCCACACACTTAGACAATACAGTTTCTGGGGATAGTTCGCATCGCAGCAATGCCCCGTACCTTACCAGATGAGGCATGATGTGCTTATCTCACATTAAAGACAGGCTTTCTACTGATAGAGCAGACATTTATAAGCCTTATAAAGATCTGTATAGTGGGTTAGGCTAGCCAGAGAGCCTTAGACTTTTAGATTATGAAAATTGGTGAGTGGCTTAAATAAAGAGATGTTGCAGCCTGATGGAGAAAAAGGTAGGAATTTGGGTGTGCTGCTTTAAAGTGACAAGTAAAAGTTAGAAGTCACTATCTTAAATTAAAGTGGAATGTTGGAATATCTGATTAGCTTGGCTTTCTAATTTCTTATTATTTTCTAATTTTATAGAGAGAAGATCAAGGTAACTAGGCAGCTAACTGAGTGTTGAAACTTCATTTTATTTACCCATATAACAATCAGGATTTATTTTTAAGCATTTTATTTGTTTTGCTTTAATTACTCATTTGTTCTACTGGATTACATAATGGTAAATATCACCTGGATATTTTCTCTCTCTTTTATAATGAATAATTTTAGAGTGAAAATTTGTATGTACTTTAATTCACAAGCTCAGACAGCTCTTTTGTCATAATACATGCAAGAAAATAACAGGCAAAGCAGAAAAAAAAAAGATCTATTTCTGTGTCTGCATCACACAAAGACTTCTGATCTAAAAGACTATTGGCTTTTTGGCGTTGCCAGCCTCCTTATATCAGTACAAACTTTAACTTCCAAGGATGCTACCTCAAATTTTCTAGCCACTAACAAATACTAACTTGAAACTCAGAATACACAATAGTTTGTGAAAGAGAAATTAAAAAAAAATAGAGATATAGATGATATGTAGAAGAAGCTCTATGTGCATTTCATTTCTTAGTAGGCAGGTTTCATTTTGTATCCAGTAGCATGCAGAAGGTCTCTGGGAACTGCCATGAAACTGAACTGGACTGCCATGTTTTGGGAAGAAATTTGAAATTTTATTTGTTGAAATGAAAAGACTCTTGTTTAAGAGTTGGACTCGATGATCCTTGTGGGTTCCTTCCAACTCAGAATAGTCCGTGATTCTGTGACGGGAGAATCATGTTCTTTCACTGAATCAGCACCTTCCAAAGAGAGAAACATTCTACAGAAATCTTCTGTCTGACTCCAGATCTCATCATCCCTTACCATAATAATCACAGTCTATACCTTTCTGTATGTGGGCTCCTGGTCTTTCCTACAACTCCCTCCCCCAGGCCTGTATCTCAGAATCTGGATTTATACTTAGAACAGTCTCTAAAAAGCTCAGTTGACTATTCATTGTTTTCAGAAGGTATTGTTTTCTGGAACAGCAGTCATGTATTGCCAAATCACTCTTCTTCAGGACTGTTCTTTTCATGTGTTTAACATAATCCACCATATTTCAGTAATTTGAACAGCTAGGTGTAAGCATCTCTGAAACATACAGAATTGATGATCCTGTCCTCAGTCATAAGGAAGTGCATGTGAAAAAAATTAAATGTCTGATCTGACCTGCAATCTTGGCTTTCAGACAGGAAAAGAATTTGAAAAAGGCTTTGTAGTCATTACAACCTGTTTCCATTGATGTCCCTTGAAGATTTGCCATTGATTCCTGTAGGAAGAAGTTTTGGTTATAATTGTGACATCATTTCAATGCAGATTTACATGCATTTGAGCAAAATGTACATGTTTATGAAGAAAGAGGCTTATAAAACAGGGAACTTGAGAAAAAGCCTGTGCATCTTATCAATGAACCAATATTTCTTCAGTTTGCTTTATTTTTATATATAAAAATTTCAGGGATACATTCTAAAAATATAAATCTTTACAAATAATTGTTTTATGGCTTTATGCTGCTACTCATTATCTTTGTGGTGACAAAGGCTGTTGTCACTTAGAAGAAAGGGAAAAGGATGTTTTCCATACTGCAACCAGGAGTACCAGTAGTCAAAAGCACACATTTTAATGAACAAGAGGGGGGAGATATGGTGCACACCTGCAAGCACAGGTGTTTTACCCTTGATTTCTGCAAATTTGATTTGTTTCAGAGCATTTAAGTTCCGTATGTAGCAAGGAGTTCTTCTTCACTGCTAATTAGAAGTAGATCCAGTTAGTAGACAAGACGGATCCAAATATGTGTCACAGTTAAATGAAGGAAACAAAACAAAACAAAACATTTTAATCTAATCCTAGCTTATCTTGAAAGAGTGGCTGGCTGCACCTCAGCTTTAGACATAGGTGATTCATTCATGTATTCATTATGGAAAAGTGCTTAGGACAACCGAAAAGAAATTATTTCAACATTAAAAAATGTTTTATCTTGGGACACTTTTATTAAGACCCAGGGAGAAAAACATGGTAGTGGTTCTTATTTTATGTGGTGTCTCACTGATCACATCAACTTAAGAGATTCTGGATCAACTTTCCCTCTGAGGAGTTGAGAATACCATTTTTGGAGAATTACTGTTGCATGTTACACTGCTGTATTTTGAAAGAACTTTTTATCTGTTTGTTGTTCCAAGTGGTGATTTGACCCTGACCAGTGGCCAACCATCCACGCAGCTACTTACTCACTCCTTCCTACTCTGGACCAATGGGACCATGAGAGAAAACAGGAAGAACAAGAGCAAATCCAAATTTGCTGCAAATTCAAGGCAAAGACCCTTACAGGCTGCTATGAGCAAAGTTCACTCAAGTGCTGCCAGATCCAGTAGAGTCCAGCTCAAGAAGCACTGTATTCAGTGATTAAGTCACTCTCCTGTGTGTGTGAAAGATACATTTTCTTACCCTCTCATGTTGAAATTGAAGCTATATTGCCCACTTCTCTGATGAGTGCTCTAAATGCTGATCTGCTTGATTTGAACTTTTATGTCTGCAGAAGCCTCACTGAGTTTGTAACATCATACTCAAGCTTTCCCAACTAATACCTTAGAGATAATGGCATTAGCATTTCAAACTGCCAGTCAAGGGCTTGGGAGTGTAAAATTATTTAATCTAGATTTAGAGCCTAGAGCACTCTCATGGACAGTTCCTAGGTTGCATGCTTTGTGCTTAAGTAGCCTGAGTCTCTGTGTGACCGACTCTGCTGACAAGGCGTAAGAATTTTGTACAGATAAATGACATTTCATGCACTTCAGATTTAGTTTCTACATATTTTAGGATATTCCCAAGTGTTGTAAAAGCTGTAGTGTTACTAGAACTTCATCTGTTTTGAAATAGGAGACATATTTTAGAAATGCAGAGTAGAGACAGAGGTCTTGCTTTAGTGATCCTTTAGCAAAAGTTTCCCAAAACACAGTCCAATGCAAAAATCACATGACTCTCCAAGCATTTTCTTCAAGGACTCCTTACATTGTATAATTGTATGTGTGCACTTAACCCTTCTCAAAATCCATCCTGATAAGTTCCTTAATACCAATAGTTCTCTTGGAATGTTGTTCTGGAATCTAATTCTACAATTATAAGCTGGTTAATGCTTTGCTTTTGAATGTTGCGTTGGAGATTTTTTGTTTGTTTTTTTTTTGGTTGGTTGGTTGGTTGGTTTGGTTTGGTCTGAGGAGACTGTGGCCTCATATAGTTCACTTTAAGTCACATCTTCCTGTCTTTCATGATCTTGATATCTACTCTTTGAGACTTAATAATTTTTCTAGTATCTTGTAATACTGGATATCAGTGCAAAATCAGTCATAATGCTGTAAAATAGAATTAAAGTAGTATGATCTCTTTCTTATTACATTTGTATAACTAAACCCCAATGCTATTCTTTTTTTTAGCCACAACATAACCTTCAGTGCTTATCTATTATAATTACCAAGTCAGTAATTGCATCTCTTGATGGAATCCCATATGTGAGGCATTTTTAGTTCCTGAGAGTTTAAAATTTTGTGTGAGTTTAAGTGCATATTTCTTTGTCTATGTCAAGTTTATTGGTTTACCTGGATCAGGCTGCATTAGTAACTTGTCTTCCAATCTTTCTGTCAATTGCAAATGTTACTGGTAATGATTTTGTATTTTTTTTTCAGGTCACTGATTAATGTTAACTAGTAAAAAATCTAAGAACAGATCCTTATGGGACACAGTAAAGAGACTCCCATTCAATTAGTATTCCATTACTGCAAGTAATGGAATACTTTATTTTATGTATGAAATATTGATTCTTAACATTCCAGGTTCATAGTCAAAATGTCACACAAAATGAAGGTAGACTTCCTGTGGGTATCTAACTGTACTGCATCGACATTATTACTTTTGATAACCAAGCTTGTAAATCCAATGATAAAAGATATTTTGGATAACTGAATTGGAAAGATCCAGTTTCCACACACACATAATTGACAACTCTTACATTGCCCCATTCCCTTAATTTTTTTCCTACACAAGTCATCGTCCTGAGTTGTTTTGTCCAAAATGGATGTCAGGCTGACAGACCTGAAATTACTCAGGTTAACTCACATATCTTTTTCAAGTATTTCACAACACTGCCTTTGTTGCAGTCTTCTGGCCCTTTTCAACCTCAAAAGCTATTGAAAATTGTTTCTAGTAGTTCAGAGAGCTCATCAGCAACTTCTGTCAGAAGTTATCTGAACACATCCATTCAAAAATGCCTGCATTTTGGAACTGCCGCTTGATTTCCTTCTGAGCTGGGAAGGGAAATTACCATTCATCATCACCACCAACACCATCATCATCTTCTGGTATGTATACATTATCTCTTTCCCAAAATACAGAAAGTAAAAGCTTATTAAATTCTTCTTTCTATTCTCCAGAATCCCTTCAAGAACTGACCTCTCATCATTATCCTCTATCAGTGTCCTTTTCTTTCTTTCTTCCTTTTCTTTTCTTAAGTTCCCATGCTTCTGAAGTTTCTCTGTTACCTTTTGGACTCCCCTTCCACTGACTGTAGCCAAATGACGTCATTTCGTTTTTCCCATGAGAGGAAGGCCAGTTCAGATCTGAGCAAGAAAAGTTGTTCGGAGGTGTCACTGGGAGAGGCAGCAGACAGCACAGCTCTGCTGCCCAGTTTGCCTGTGCTTGCTCTGGCAGGCAGGGTCAGTTGGTGTCCTTAGGGGCAAGAGACGACACATGAGGCAGGAGATGCTGCTGTGGGAGTGACAGCTCTCAAGAGCAGCCGTCAGGGCCATGGCCTCCACAACTCAGCATCTGCCAGGAGTGGTTAACCTGCTGCTCCGGAGCTTTCACCCAGCCCTGCATGCCAGGACCCCTCCTCCTACTGCTCATGCTTTTGACAAACTTTGGATCAGCTCCAGCTACAGAGCTCCCTGTGTAGCAGATGGATGGTGGTGCTGCATGTTCAGAAGATGGTAAATCTCTGATGGTGTTGCTCAGAAAGATTGCCCAGTCAACATTTGGACTGCTTGAGTCATTGATGTGGCTTTAGTACTGCCTATAGTTGGGGTTTGCATTGAAGACAGCCATATTTTGTTTCTCAAGGATGGTAAGCATAGCAGTTGTCTCAGGGGAACTGCCTATTTCCAGAGTAGTGTAATGACATCTCAATTCTACGAGAAAAGAAAGAAAAATGGTAATTTGTGATTAAAAAAAATTCATAGCACCCCATTGGTAAGAGACTAAATAGTTCATCCCTTTCTTGTTATATTTACATACATGAGCATAGAGAAGTGCTTCAGATGTTTATCACTGACATTGTTTTGATTTCATCAATCTCTCTTAATACAGATATCCACTCAAAAAAACATTATGTAGGAAGGAAGAAAAAAGCCCCAACTAATCCACTCAAATTAAGTTGTTAAGACAAAAATAGCTTGAAGAGGTCTCAAGAAATGTTAGAAAAACTAGAAAGATTTCTGCCTTAGCATTTCTTCAGATTTGTTAGAGTGCAGGCATCATGTCAGGAGATCAGCAGTGCTGGTGAGAGCATTTATCAAGTGCTAACAAGAGGAAGAAGGAAAATTGAAATGCCATTACATTATTTTTCGTTAAAAGTGAAGTACTAAATTTTCCACTAATTCATTTTGACAGATGATATTCTGACAGACCTGACATCTATAACAAAATGTGACTAAAGTGGATGCAATTCAGGAAGTGATGTTCCATATTTTTTCTGTGGCACTGTGATAATAGATAATAGATAATTCAGATTTGGATTTCTTTTTTCTTGAATCCATTTATCTTTGATCATTGATACTTTTTGTTATAGGCAAACATCTACTTATAAAAACAGCAAACCCATTCATTAGCTTTGTAGACTGGAAGCAAAATGAAGTAATTAATCTGATTAACATTGCCAAGGAAAACTGTTGCATCTAACCTCTATTCCCAGGCAATATGTGAGGCGACATTTTATAGTATGACCTTGTTAAGAGCCTTTTCTGTCTCAAGTTGGAGTTTTTCATTGGAAATGCAAACATTTTATTATAACTGTTGATCAGATTTAACAGAAGATGGAGTGCTGGGGTGGGGGGAACTTTTGCAAGTTGCTTTTCTATAAAGCTTCAGTTACAGCTCTCTTTGGGATGTAGGGTTGAAAGCAAGGCTGCCAGTTACTGTTCCAAAAAGATAGAGCAGTGGTGTTTCAGATGTAATTATCACTCATGATTGTTTACTGGTTATGAAGATAGACTATAATCTGCAGCTGAGAAATTCCAAGCAGAACTCATCACAACAGGATTTTAGTCCAGGTGAAGGCCCTGCTTTTCCTCGGTGCAATAAGACAGTTTGGAAATAATGTCATTCTGTATTGTAAGAATTCTCAGAAGCATTGTATAAGCCTGAAAGCCACAATTTTTTTCAGCAATCATTCACTTGAGCCTATATTTTTGAAAAATAAAGCCAATAGATATTCAGTCCACGTAATTTCAGATATTTTTTAAAGTGACACCACATTTGGTTTTGAGTTAATAAGAGCTTGAGATTTCTCAGAAAGCACTGACTTAAGATTAGAGCAGGCAGACTATTTAGGTAAAAATAGAAATTCTAAAGCAAAAATACTATACCAATTATCAGCCAGAATAAAGGCTTTTCACAGAATTACAGAATATTCTGAGTTGGAAGAGACCCACAAGGATCAAGTCCAACTCTTAAGGCAATAGCCTGTACAAGGGTCACAAAAAAGAACACAATGATATATCTTTCACTTCAGCTGACCTTTAGCAGACTTTAAAAGCTCCTTGCAGGGCCATTTGTCTTTTCTGATTCTTTGGTAATCTTCCCTGGCTCTTTAAGTCATTAATAAGATATACTTGATGGTCCTCCAGAGTTCAGTAACAATTTCTGGATTTTTTAATACTGCTCTTAGATTTTCTCATTCTGTACACTGAAGGATTTTTTAAATTAGTCTCAGAAGAAATAACCAATTTATCTCTTAGGTTCCCAAAGGCCTGTGAGCAGGCCTTATCAACTACACATATTTACTTTTGAACAAGGCCCCACTATACTGCTATATCAACCCTCGTAATACAGTCCCCTTGTGTCTGTATGGACAACAGGCACCAAGAATATATATAGATGAATATTGGAACCAAGAAAGGCCAAAGTTGGAAGACAAGGGTTCATGATATTTATTAAAATTATGAACTTAACATAACTTTCATCCCTTGGCCTTTCTCTGCACCAACTTGGAATGGCATTTTTAAAATTGTCAAAAATATAAGCCCTAAGTCCCTGTTCTGTTTTTGCACTTGTTTATGTATGTAGCCCCAGATTCAATCAGTGAAATCTGCATCCTCAGACAGAGTAGATTTTTGCCCTCACTCTGTCTTTTAACGTGCTTTCTGACAGCTTATAAATAGTCATGTTACCAAAGCTGAAAACTGAGGTCTGCCTAAAGCCTCTCCTTCTCATAGTATCTTAATATGCATAACCATATGCTTTTCTGTTTATATTAAAACCCGGACAGATGTATAGGATAAGACTGCAGTTCCTTTGAAAATACCATAGCAATGTGGATATATTTTTAAGGATAAAGCTACTCTCAGATGCATAATCTCATACAAATTAAATACAACAGCTAATTGTTGTTATGTAGGAGGAATGACTACAGAAAAATCTAACAAATGCACTATAAATTCCTACAAATTCTGTCCCTAATTTGCAGGTTGTTTGTTGCCAGTGATTTTTCAGGAATGAGCTTGCTCACTGTTGTACCATTAGTCCTGTCATCAGGCTGACATTTCAGCAGCAGCCTTTCTGCATCCCAAATGCATCAAAACCACATTCACACTACTCCTCCTCCAGTAAGGGGCTGCAGTGGCAGTGGCAGAGGCCATTGCATTAACAAATATAGTCAGTCTAGACTCTTCGGTGGGCTTCTTTCAGTCTCTGTCCATTTGAGAGAGCAACAGCTTGGAATGAGTTGCTTTGCATTGCTCATTGAAGTTGTGCATATAGTATACATGAGGGAGTTTCTTATCTCCTTATTTTTCTAGGTAAGCATCCTAGAGGGGTTTAAACTGAATCTATAAAGGAAATAGGCTGAAATCTGTGACAACAGTTTGTGTATGGTTTTATTTTTCACTAGCAGTCTTTCCCCACTAATGTTTTATCTGTGCAATCAGGAAGTCTTGAGCTGGATCCTGATTGCACCAGAGGAAATGAACATCAGCTAATTTCTATATTACCATCTGAGGCTCAAATAGTTTGAAAAGAGATAGAAAAAAAATTTGCATTCAGACCATATTTTAAATAAAAACACCGTTCACTTTTATTGTACACCTGGATGGTGAAAAATATAGAAGCATTTTAGGAACAGAGAAATCCTGCTGATAATGAAACAGGTAAATACTTTCTGCACTGTCTAATTCTCCTAGCATGTAAGCAGGATCCGCCCAGTCCCTGAGCATCCCTGCTCTCATGTACTGCAGACTCACAGGTGCCCCAAAGTTCCCCATTCCAAGCAGCTGGGGTTTTGTTTCTGTATACAATTGCTTACAGAAACACCACTCTCTTCATCCAGTTTAATCACAGAGTCTAATAGGAGACAGTTCCTAAAAACAGGCTAAGACAAAGGTGTCCTTTAAGATAATTGCATTATGATCAGTTTCTCAAAAGACAAGTGCATGCAAACCATAAAAACAAACTAGTCAGTTGCATGAAAAATAGTGCAAAGAAAGATAACATTTACAATTAATAAAGGAAAGTATCAGAGCCATCCAAAGTGGTATGTGCCCTGTATATCTCCTAGTTATTTTCTTTCTACAACAGAATGGGAAGCCTCAAGATTTTCTAAGTTATTTTGCTGAAATCTTGGTTCTGTAGTAACTATCACCAAATAAAAACAAAATTCTTGCTTATTATGGAAGATAGGAGATTATGTGGGACTCATATAAAGGACTAACAGGACTTCTTTGAAATGTCAGAAATGCATTGTTGGAGGGAGGAAGAGTTTATGTGAAACCTCAGCTGTATATAGAATTTGCAGTAATCTGTGCCCTGCTAATTTTTTTTGATGTTATAGGTTTTTTATTTATTTTGACACTTGGCCAACTTAACACCTACGTTTAATACTAATTTGTGCTTCTAAAGGTTAATGGTAATTAAATTAATTAAAATAAAAAGTGAACTTTTTAGCCTATATGGGAAAAAAAGAAGAATGGAACAAACAAAGAAATTAAAGTGTCCAATATAATTAGAAACTGCAAATTTGTTTATTTTTTTGTCTCAGATGTGTTTTTGTATCAACACCAATTCTCTTATTTGTATTTGGACTAAATACAAGAAGCAGATGATATGTGGCCTGAAATATTCTATACATCTGAAGGATCCAGTGTCTTCTCACTCAATATTGCTTACATCTTGTCACTGAACACTCTGTTATTTCATACAAGAGGCACATTAGTGATATGGGGTTACACAACGTTGTTGTGTTTGAACCCCAGCCAGCAACCAAGCCCCACACAGACACTTTCTCACTGTCCCTCCAGCAATATCAGGGAGCGAATTTTAAGGGTGAAAGCTAGAGAACTCATGGGTTGAGACAAAGTTTAAAGGTGAGAGCAAAAGCTGCACACACAAGTAAAGCAAAGCAAGGAATCCATTCACTGCTTCCCATGGGCAGGCAGGTGCTCAGCCTTCCACAAGACAGCAGGGCCACATGACATTACTTGGGAAAACAAATGCTGTCACTCCAAATGTCCCACCCTTCCTCCATCTTCCCCCTATTTTATATACTGAGCATGATGTCATGTGGTTTGGAATAACCCTCTGGTGAGCTGTGATCACCTGTCCCCTGCAATCTTCGATGCAACCCCAACTTCCTTGCCAGCGTGGTAGTACAAAAAGCAGAAAAGGCCTTGGCTCTGTGTGAGCCTTGCTCAGCAATAACAAAAACATCTCTGTATTATCAACCCTGTGTTTGGCACAAATCCAAAATATAGCACCGTACTACCTCTGTGAAGAAAATTAACTCTACCCCAGCTGAAACCAACACAAACTCCAAAATGGAACTTGTAGTGTCTCATGCTTTTGGATCTTACCCCCATGGTGCACAGTCAGAGCTTCAGGGACTGATTTTCTAACCCTCCCAGTGGTAGAAGTGCTATATTCCTCCTTGTCAAAAGTAGATTTGTTGCTGGAGAGAAATATATGGAGTATTTCACTGTGCAGATCATACCTATCATACATGTTGTCACAAGATCAAGAGGCATCCATGTTGTCTTTTATTGATTCAGTCAAGACAGAAATGTCAAACATCCCTGAAAAGTCCCATTGTTCCTCTAAACCCTTGATAAAGACCTTCATCAAAACTCCTGGCATACAGTGGTCTTTGCTGTTTCACAGCGCTGAAGCAACCACACAGCCTGTCTGAGGAGTCCCCCATAATGTTTTTGCCGAGATCACATCTGCACAGATGCAGATCGATTTTTCCTGGCTCTGAGCTGTGAGACCAGAGCCAGCCATGCCCATGAGGAACCGTCAAGGCAAAAAGCTTTTATTTCTTCACCGCCAGAAAAATGCCAAAGCTGAGGCCAGCAGGCCACCCAAATCTGCCTCACACTGTACCACCTCACAGCCTGCTTTGGCAGCAATTAATGACAACATTCCTGGAGAGCTTGTATACAGCAAATTGTGCAAGCAGGGCTGTCTTGCCATCAGTAGCCAATGGTTTTGGATGTGTTCAACCTATGCACAACCTTGGCCTCTCTCCTTCCATTTCACACTTGACTTCCTGTCATCTGAGGTCAATCGCCTCCCCGTGCTCTCTATCTCCTTTCTTATGCTGAGTTCTCCTCTCAGTAACTGGGACAGAGCCTGGCAGAGGTGCCTGCCCCACCTTCAGTGCCCTTGGGGGCTAAGGCAGCGCAGCTGCCAGGGTGCCAGGAGCCCCTTGCAGGGCCAGCATCCCTGCTTTGCCAGTTCTGCCCTCTCCACTTGCCGTTTCACTGGTGCCTCATTTCTCTTGTCCCTTACAGGTACAATTCGGGAAACGAGAGCACCAGGGAGCTAGCAGGACTGTGTCCAGCTTCCCTGCTACAGGCTGTGATTATTTTATGGGCAGTTCACTTTCCCCAGCACATCTTTCCAGGAACATTTATTTGAGGACAAGAGCAGATGAAGCCATGAGGGGATGGCACGCTTGGGTTCAGATTGTTTTGAGCTAGGGACAGAAGGCTGCTGGGATCTTCTGGATGACTGTACAGCTTGTGAGTCCCCAGAAGCCATTCCTCAGGAGCTAACTGTAAGCCACAGGCTGTGGGTATGGAGGAAGCAAAACTGCAATGTCTGCAATGTCTGGAAAAAACCCTCAATATTTTTGTCTACGTCTGTGAATTGTCTTTTAAATACAGCAAAGGGTCCTCCTCTTTTCCCTCCAATGAGCCATTTTACAGGTCCGGGTGGCAGCACTGCCTACACCTTCCCAAGGATGCACAATGTGTTAAGAAACACATCAGGAGCATTGCAAGGGCCTCCCCACACAATTCTAAGGGCGTCCCCAACTTGGTCCAGGAGCTTGGTAGGTGACCTGGGAACATTCCTGGGTGTGGGCATGGGTGCAGGTGTAGGAGGACTCAGGCTGTCCCAGGTGTCAGACCTGGGGTGCAGCCTGGCAAAGCCGCACTCACGCAGACATGCTCCCCTCCTTAGCTGGTATGCAGTAGCTCGATATCTTAAGAGTTCAGGCTTATCACTTTCCCCTGCTTGCATTAGCCAATTTTTTTCTGTCTCACAAGCCTGTCATTCTCCAGTTCACTCTTTTATATGACCTCTGTGGGAGCTACAAAAAGCAAACTACTAACTTGTTCTTTGGTTGTGGTAATCCAGCTTTTACATTAATTTCCTGTAATAGCATTCTCGGCATTAACTCACCTTTTCATCTGGAGATATTACAGTAACTTTTGGGGAAAGATGTTTCAAATATTTCACCATTCAGCAGCAGATATGCCTTTTAACATTGTGTAATTCAAACATTCAGATTGTGTTAATCCTTGATGTTATGAACTCAATTGGAAATGCTGGCATGAGTATCTCTCCTTAACTTTATTATTGAGAAAACTGTTCAAAATTAGGATTTGATTTTTTTTTTAAATTTATTTCTGTCAGTCTTGAATCCTAGAAACAATTGTGGTACTTTTCTGCTCCACGTCTTTTAAAGCATCACAGGGAGTATTCAAGTCACCATCTGTGGCAGTGTTTACAGAACTGGGTCTTCAACTTAGAGCTGATTGGAAATATTTTGACTAAATCCTTTTTGGAGGGGGTATTACTGAAAAAATATTTATAGCATTAAATTCAATCTTTTTGAAAATGTCAATTCTATAAAAATGAAACACTTGCGTTTAGATACATTTCATTTTTGGTTATGTATTCCAATTCTATTTCGCTAGGCCTTTTTCTTAAATTATAAAAATTGTTGTTTTGGTCCTTACCTCTAGCCTTCAGACTCAGCATCTAAACCTTTCTGGATTTCTTTCTTTCTTTTTGTATCAATCCAAGAATTGTTTAATATGTTACTCTGAGTTTCTTCCAGGTGTGATGATAAAATTGATTACAAATGGTTGATGATAATAGTCAAAGTTAAAAGTAGGCTGTGAGTGAGAGTGGACAGTTCAAATAATATCACAAAAATGTATTTATTTCCATCAAAATTTTTAATGGGCATGTAAGGCAAGGCAGCAATTGTTTTTCTTAATCACATTCAAATTAAAATGTAATTATTTCTAAAACAATACAGTATTCTTCTGAATAATAAGACTAAAATATCCAGGGATTTGAAAAAGTATACATCAAAAAGTTCTTTATATGATTTGGAACAAACACCAGGAATTTATTCCAATGAGATCAACAGTTTCTCTGGTGATGGATAAGCTATGGTTAGGTATAGCTTTTTAGAGAGAAGGCCAAGATTTATTGCTTAGATATCATTCCAAATGTGATATAATTCACACCTAGAGCTGTGGCTTACATAAATAGAAAGTATTCATGTCTAAAAATTGTATATAAGCCAAAATTCCCCTAAAGGTCTTGCACATTTAGCTCTGTACTTCAGGTCAGTACCTTTTTGGGTATTTGTTTCAATGATGTGTGTTAACAGCCTGTAAAGAATAAAATTTAATAGTTCATTTGTCTCTCTTAAAAGTTAATAAACATCTGATAATGTCGCCACTGAATTCTCACTTCAGTGGGAATAGGTTCAACACTAACTTTTTGTTAATGAGAAAATGAGTAAAAAATACACTTCAAAAAGTAATCTCATTTCTAACATACTTTCCAGATACCTCATAAAGCCATTGATATATGCAGGTCATCAGGAACTGTTCATAGTGTTGTTGACTCTTTTTGGAGCATTTCATGATGCTTGGCCTCTCTAAGTGCTAGCCCATGAAAGAATATAATTGGTGAGTTAATGTGAGTATCTTGATTCACAAAAATGTAATAGTCACCTTTAAATCTAAAAATTGTAGGGAAGGTCAGAAATTGATTGCTCTCTGCCAGCAGATTCACAAACCAGATAACTCCATTAGTTCTTTATGTTCAAACTCTCATTCATAGTAGGTTACTTGTATGCATGATCTTTGATTGCTGAAGGTTTTAAATCCTGTACTTGGATCTGAGATAACCCAACTGCCAAAGCATGAGCATACACTTCACTCCTTCTTCTTGAAATGTCTGCTCATATTAAAAAACGCTGAATATAGTCTTCCTCCTTTGATGTCTCTGCT
>JAWWEV010000115.1:49099543-49156225 GCA_035583235.1 Hafferia zeledoni | reverse complement strand
AACTTTTTAAGTTTGCAATGGACTAAGAGTATATATGTGATTATTTGATATGGTTAAACTGATAAAAAAATATATTAATGTTAGATAACTCTTTTTTCTTTTTTTTTTTTCTTCCACATTAGCTGGCCCTATTCAAAGGCTCTCCTGTGGCATAGGGAAACATGGTATAAGAGAGAAAACTGGTGCTTTCTTTGCCTTTTCTCTTCAGTGGTCCAAAACTTTCCAGTCTTCTCAGACTTGTATTTGACGACTCTACAGTTACTGTCATATTAAATACCATCACTAGTTTTTACAAATTAGTTTTTCAAGTATGTCAGTAAGTAAATTGATTGTCAGATTGTGTGCATGCTTTGCTCTTCTCAAATAACCTGCCTTGTCAGTAGTGAAGTTTTTGGGTAGTTATTTCTTGCTATTAGGTCATACAGTCCTCTTGTTCTCATCTCATGTCATGCAGAACTCTTGTTCTCATCTGACTTTTCTCTCTGCCAAAAAAGCAGTTAATTAGCTGAAGAGATGTCTTGTAGTGAATCAATACTGAACACTGAAACAAACTTTATACTTCTGAAACCTACAAGCTCAGAAGAGGTGAAAAAACAGATCATAATGATGAGAGGGGAAAGAAGAGTACAAAGAATAGTTTCTCAGTTATCTTGAAAAAGGGGGATCTTCTTGTGGTATGATTTCTGTCTGTAGTACCTTGTGGTGAAACTCCATTTTGTGGTTGCATCATCAATGCATTGCCTTTGCTGTGTACTTGCAGGGTATATGGTTTTATTTTTTTTGGTGAGTTCACCTTTGAACTAGGTTGTGGTTGCTGTGGTTTAGAGGAATAAATGCAGTAAATAAGTCCCTAATGGTGAGGAATAGGTGACCTCACCTGAAGAGATTGCTCATGGCCCAGGTACATGAAGTAACTCCTGCTCCCTGATTTTTGTCATTTAAGTGCACTGGAGCATTTTTCCAGGCAGTTCTCTACTGTGGATTTTGTTGTTTTTGTAGGTATTCCTCTAAAAGGATCTTAAAATAGTAGTTGTATTTCCTATTGCCACTGAAAGTAGAGTGGAAAAAAGCAGTCTGTCTTCCTCTTCAGCATTATGGTCTTCTTTAATAATTTTTTTTAGACAGGTATTAGCCTATATTTCAAGGAAATGATCTCTTCAGCATACATTTCCTTTATGTTATCACATAAATAATCTCTATCCTTGAAAGAAATCAGACATAGATTTATGAAGGTCACATTATTTTGTTTCTAAGCCCACTGAAAACATAACATGCTGTCATGTGGCTTGCGAAGACCTACACAGCCATTCTATGCATCCCTTAGGAAGACAATTTCCAGGATCCTAATAAGCACCTCATTGCAGAGTTGCTTCTGCTCCATTCCATAAATAAAAAATAAATGGTTCTCTTGATAAAGAGAATGGGGGCAAATTTTCTGAATGACTATAATTAAAACAAAAACCAAATATATAAACCTTTTAGATGGAGTTTATGGGTTCTGCTCTCCCTGCTACTCAAGTGTTAATACAAGCAATAGTGTTATGGCTGTGGCACAAGTGTAATATTTACTGACTCAGACGGGCAATTTATGAAGTTGAAGTTTTATTACCTTCTTCTTTTGTTTGTCTTCTTTTGATCAATGTCTTTGATTTTTACTACAGCATCTTAATGGTTTTTCAAGATATTGAATGCATAGAATGCAATGAGTAAGAATAGTTGCCACTACATATATCTCAGCAACATTTTTATGTGGATCCCTCTCAGAAATGGCCTTATCTAGAATTTTTGGAGTGGCAAAGCCAACCTTTCTTTGGCACTGAGAGAAAAGTGTTATGAAAATCCTCTTGGTGAAGTTGGAGACATATGATAAATTTCGAATTTACCTTTATGCTGCTGTATAGACTCTGCTTGAAGCATATAAGGAAAATATCTGGGCTTTTTTGAATCTGGTAGAAGTTGAACAGAGCTTAAAAGTAATTGTTAAAAATTTGCAAGGTGCTGTGTGGCTCAAATTATATTACTGGCTCATGTGGTTTTGGGTAGGGGTCAGAAAGAAAATTAGTTGTTTGTAGCCTCAAAATAATAAGTTCTTTTGCTTTTCATTGCTGATCCTGACAGCAAAAGGCAGTTGCAGATAAGCTTGTAACTTTTCTTCAGTGGCTCTTTCAGAGGAAGAAGGGTTCTCAGCCTGGGGCCCTGTTGTAACTCTTTACTGACTGCACTCATACACAGATTTATTTCATTACCGGTTTTCTCCTCTCAGCTCTTTCCCATGTGTGGATTGAAAGCTGATATAGATGGCTGTGTTCTTGGCTGTTGCACAGAATTAATTGGTGTTTTTTATTCTATATATGCTCTTACATTGTGCATACCCTGGTAGCTGAGGGCATTGAACAATGTATGCAACATCTGCCACACGTTCATTTTTTCCCTGATCCTTTCCCCTGGAGGGGAAAAATGCAGAAGATGTTGTCTTGCTCTGGGAGCATGGCAAATGACTTTGAGCACCTCCTGTGTCAGCAAGTCTCATCTCTGGCTGTTGCAGACATTTACTTTCTATTACGCTCTTGTGAGCTAAGCAAGCTCCAGTCTAACATCAGACTTCTTTGTGCTGCTATTGAAAAGCTGTTGCACTACTTTCATATAACAATTAGAAAGCTTTAATTTTCAGCTGCTGATTTTCTGCCTTGTATTTTGCTTTTTTCATCTTGTGCCCATGTTGTTCTTGATTTTAATGAGCTGTTCTCCTTCTAAACTCCCTATCACACTTACTGGATTAATAGACAAGTCTTTCTCCTAGTGTATATTTTGGTAGGCTATTGTACTGTTGGTACAGGTGTGACTGAGGTGATTCTTATTTCATCAAAATTAAAGCTGAGAAAAATCTTTCCAAGTAGATTTAACATTTTATTTCTTGAAATCATTAACTTGAACTACAGCAGAATTAGTGCCGTACTGATGTATGACAAAATCCCATAGTACCTTAATGTTTAGGTAGGAAATTTACTACATTTATTTTCTAACATTCATTGCCTAAACATCTAACAAAATTCAGTTTAGTCCATCGTCTCGCCCTAGGTAAGACTTTAAGAATAATCCCACTGGTTTCAAATGAGTCTGTGTTGAACAAAGTTCTCTGTGAAATTGGGAAATAAATCCTAATTACCTTTTGAAGCATGAGGTGCTTGCTAACGGCAAGTCAGTGATGAGGTTGTCCTGCCTCGTTCTGGGACCTGAGGCAAGTCATCAAAGCAGCACAGCTCAAACCATACGGCTGTGCAGTAAATCCCTCCATGGGTCCAGGTCACAGCCTTTAAACACCTGGAAAGGCCTCCATCTGCCTCCTCAGCATATGAAGAGCCCTATACAAGGCCACTGTGTTTACCCAAGTACAGGGTCAAGGGATGGGGCTGCAGTGCTGAGCCCACAGGGTGGGCTGCTTGGTGGTGTGTTCCTGCCAGGCACAGCTCTTCCTCTCTTCTCTCCTCACTGCAGTCATGCAGAGCCATGGCATTATTCCTGCTCTGGAGTATGTCTGGCTCACAGAAAAATAAAAGCAGACTGACCTGATTGCTGAATCTGGTGTTGACTCACAGGCAGAAAAGAGGCCATTCTGCTGTGCTTCAAATTTGTAAGAAACTAGGGCAGTTCAGTGCAAAGGGATGAGGAATTTCAATTTTGTTTGGGCACTAGATCTGCAGCCTAGCATGAATATGACAGTCATAATGTGTCTGATCAGTGGTAAATGACCCATGATTCTGTAAAAGTGCACTTTTGCCTGAACTGTCTCTTGCTGAATGTTCTTTCTGGTGGTTATACCTTTTGAGGAGTTTTAGTTTGACTTATTTTGTGTGTGTGAAGGAATTTAGGCTGACTCAGAACCCTTCCTCTTTGCAGTTTATTTCAAACTGTTGCCACAAACGAGGAAGAGGGACCTCTTCAGTGACCGCTTGCTCAAAAAGGTCTGGGTCTAGAAGGCATCAATGTATCTGATGTTACACTCTCAATAAATTAAGGAACCATTATAAATGTGGATAGCATCAAATTAATGTTTCTTTTTTTGGAATGTTTCTTGTTACTGTTAATAGGTATGTATTTTGCAATCCATCTGTTCCTCTTGCCTGATGGATGTTGATCATAAATCCTTTGCTCATGGCAAGCATAAAATATTCAAAGAAAACTTGGGATTTCACTTTCTCCATAGCTGAAGGCAGTTTGAGTTTTGTAAAGCTGTTGATTTGGCTTCCTAAGTGTAGAAATAGAAATGAATTTGAGAATCAGTTTTTATATTGTTTGGGCCATGCAGTTCAAATATTTCTGTTTTGGGAAGAGTTATTTCTGAAGTTGATTCAGATAAAAGGTCTCATTTTCTAAGAGAGACATCAAGTCTAAATATTACCTGTCGTGAACACTGGTCAATCCAATTAGTATAAGAGGCAGTAAAAATGTTACTAGATCAGTGTGTTTAAATTTGCATCCATCTTTCATTTACTTTATGAGCATAAACTGACTATGGTGCTGTATGGTTTGTAATTGAATCCTTTTTTCTCTCTGCTACGACAGTTTTTCTTGCACAACTGTCATTTTTTCCCATAGAAATGTTAATAAAAGTTTATTCTCACTGTGTGATCTGTCTTTACCCACTTTTCTACCTATCCATGCCTTGTTTACCTTTAATACTCATTGTTAAATCAATGTAAGAAAAGAAACTTGCAGTCTCCAGTTCAGTTAAGACCTACTGATATATGGATATCCTGTTCCACTGAGCTGTGAATATGTTTACTTTGATGGGTCTCCTTTGCTCTTTCTTCTGCTAATGGCAGTTGATTTTTGGGGAGGAAAACTATCCCTTTCCCATCACAGCCCCCCTTAATTGGTTAAATGCATAATATAATAATTTTTTAATTTTTTTTTTTAACAGGAAATTATGGGGAAAGTGGAATGGAAGCCTTCAAAGAGCTGGCTGCCCAAGAGGGTCTCTGCATTGCTCACTCTGACAAGATCTACAGCAATGCTGGGGAAAAGAGCTTTGATCGCCTGCTCCGCAAGCTGCGAGAAAGGTTACCCAAGGCTCGAGTGGTGGTTTGCTTCTGTGAGGGAATGACGGTGAGGGGGATCCTCATTGCCATGAGACGCCTGGGAGTGCTTGGGGAGTTTCTGCTAATTGGAAGGTAAGACTCTGAGTGGAATTTCTCTGCCTCTTCTCTCCCTCCCATTTTGCAGGCAGGCATTTGATTTCAGAACTGTGCAGCTTAAAGTTACCTATAATTTACATATTTAAGTTGTCTAATGAATGAAAAATGTGGCAAGATGGTAGAGGAGATCTCAGGAAAGGAGATGTGACTATGTATGCAAACCTAATCAGTGGTGATAACTTTTGCTGAAGTAAATGTTAATTACTGACTGTTTTATCTGGATGTACGACATTAGTGGTTTTGTGCTTTTGCACACTCTAGGGGAATGCTTCACGGATAGACTTTAGAACAGAATTAGGGAGTGAAGGATTCTAGTTTCTGAATGTGATCTGGAAGTGTGACATATGACAAAATTTAATGTGTATAACTAAAGATGTCTCCTGATAATTTGCAAGCCCACATTATCAAATGATTTTGATTACTTGAACTTTTTTCCAGTCTTATGATTGCAATCTGGCATTCTCAGTTGTACACTGTCTTCTGATCTTTGCTGTCAAAAGCTGGGGCATTGGTATTATGAAGACTTGTTTGGTTTTTAAAACATCAAACTTGTTGATGGCTAAATGAAGATGTGTGTGTGTTTTTATATTACCAGAGTAACAGTGCAGAACTGTTGGACAGATAAAGGCTGCTTTTATTAAAACAAGAATGCTTGCTTTTTTCTATTACAGTTTATCTTTGTAGGTATTCACTGAAATATGGTCATTTTAGTTGTATCACATATAGTCTATCCATGCTTCCATTTTTGTGATAGTTCTTATTTTGAGGCCTAACTTCCACCTCAATTTGGTAGTACAAACCTTAGTTTCCTTTTAGACCACTTACTTGATTCCTTACTCCTTGGATGTGTGGAACATTTCAGCTTGAAATTTTGACTACAAGCCTTTACCAAACATTAAGCTACTCTGTGTACTTCAGTTCTTTTGTCTTAGAATCTGCCCAGCAGTGTTGTCCTGAGCTTTTTTCCAGGAAGGCTCACCTATTAAATATTAATAATGGAATTTCTTTGGAAATCACAATGTATTTTTTCAGGCAGATTTTCACATAACTTTCTTTCATGGTGGTAACTGAGTATGGGAGACTCCCTTTCAGGGCTGGGTGGGCTGTGCAAATTGTTCAATAGGCTGGTTATTGCTTTGCACAGTCTGGATTGTGCCTCATAGCTGGTTGAAATGGTATTATGGGGCTTGCACATGTTCTTTGTGCCTGCAGCACTAAAAGAAAACATTTTCTTTGAATTGTCCTAATTAAGTGATTTTTTTTTTTTAAATGGCAAATCAAACTTATGAATAAGTAAGTTGCAGTGAAACTGCAATGCTATGAATTTGGTCATCTGTATACAAACACAAACTAAGGCACACATTAACATTACTCTGATGTGCTGTTTAGTCTTTTTTGTTCAAGTACCCAGATAAGCAAAAAATCAAAAGCCTTTTAAGAACATTCTTTTAATTGAGGGAAGTGTTGAGTGAATGTGAAATCAAGATTTTCTTCAATAGTTATCTAAACAAAGCCTTTAATTTACCCACAGGTTTATTATCAGCCACATTTTACCAAACCCATACTGTGTTCTGACTCACTATAAAGAGGAAACATTTGCAAAGGAACACCTGGCTAAATAGCTCTCTTCCTGCTACACCCTCACTATTGCTATTGATCAAAGCAGAGAGGAACAGCTTAGCTTAACCAAGTTCAAGGTACCAGAAAGAGAGCTAGGAACTAAATTTGACTTCAGTTTAATCTGAAGTTCGATCTCCTTTGCTACTGGAAGTCAGAATCTGTTGTGTTAGTGAGAAGGAAGAGAATTCCTCTTTCTGAATCTGGAGGGAAGCTCTAATTAATGTTCAGGACAATAGAATAGGTTACAATCTTGCTTGAGGCAAAGGCAAATGTTTTGAAATGTTCAAATGTAGTGAAGAATTCAGTGAGAAAATTTATTAAACTATGTTATCTATAAGTCTATATGATGACTTGAAATCTTAAGTGTCACTGATAATGAAAGGGAAAAAATTGATCATGGCTTTTTATATAAAAATATTAGAATAATACTGAAGTAAGCAGAGGCAAAAATTATTTTAAGAAAACTGTCCTCATAAGGGAGTTCAGGTCATAGCTATTTTAGGAAAAATTAGTTTTGATGTGAAGAGATTATGTAGGAAGATGCTCAACATCATGTGTCTAATCATGTTTATGCGGGTCACTGGGTTTTATATTACTTAATAAACATCAATTAGATTTTGTGAGAAAATCTTGCAAGATGGATGAATTTCCTATATAATGTTTGGGATGATGTATGAAGACAAGGTGTGTAACTGACTTTTCAGCATCTATGTGGGTAATGCAAAGGAAATGAAAAACACAATTGAAATACCCAGTTTTGAGGTACTCTGAGATCACTGGAGAAGACACATTTTTAGATAAATAGTCAGAAATGACAACGCTCTTTCACAATCTCTTAAACTCTTATGCACAATGGTGTGTGTGAAAGTATGAGAAACTTTCAGAAGAAAGGGATATATTAGTGCACATGCTGTTTTTCAGTGTAACACTTTGTATGGACTATGCACAGCTTTACTTCCATAGGCTTTCCAATGTTTTATGGTCTCCATTAATTTAGCTACATGGGCTGTTGTAGAACTATGAATTTTAAGTGTTGGTAGGGTGACCTCTCTTGAAAGTTTGAATACTTGGCAGTGAAGACATGTTTGGATTCTCTACTGTCAACCCAGTGCATTACAGAGGATAAGTCAGTCCTTTTCATATATCTAATAAAACCCATTTAGCAAAGGATAACAGAGCTTTTGGGATGCATATTGTGATGAAATTTTTCCTGACTGCCCTCCTTAAAAAGCCAATATTAATAATGGTGGTTTTGGCATTTAACTTCACACTTTCTAAAATCTTGACAAGGCATTATCAGAGTAAGGTGTTTGGTCTTATTATCTGACATTGCTGGATAGGTGGAACTTGATTCCATCCAAGTGTAAGAGTAAACATCTTTTTGGCAAGTTGACAGAGGAACATACCCTGATGTAGTCAATCCCTGAGCAACAGGGTGTGTGGGAGGATTTTGGCACCTGCCTGGGGCAGTTATCACCTTCCAAAGCCTGGGATTTTACACCTGAAGAGACATGTAATCCCACTGAATTGGTACAACACTTGACAGAAGTGCCTCATCTGCCTGAATTAGATCTATCAGACCCTAGCACTGAGACTGCTGAACCTGTGTTCAGCTCCATTGTGGCAGAGGAAGAAGGGCCTCTACATTTGAGGACACCATGGTTAAGGCAGGGACCCAAGCCCTATTTACAGTAATCACACCAGTTGTCAAGAAGAAGATACTGGTAAAGTTGGCAGGTCCATAAAATCTTTCAGTAAGGGAGGAGGAAGAGCCTGATCCAGAAGCTACTTCAGTAAGGAAGCAGGAGGAGGAAGTGACAGAAGTTTCTCACAATTCAATTCTATTTTAATTGGCAATAAATTGTCTTAATTTGCCCTACATTGAGTCTCTTCTGCCTTTGATGGTATCTGTTAAGCAATCGCCCAATCTTTATTTGAACCTGTGAGAACTTTCACCCTATTTCCTACCTTTGTCCTGTTGAGTGCGGTAGTTAGTAAGTGACTGGGTGAGCATTTGGCTGCTGACCAAGGCTATGCACCACAGATGATACAGGTTGCACTGCCAAAAACATGATGTAATGCATTTATTTTTTACTTTCATTCCATTCTGATATCACAAATACCACCTTTGATATGTGGCTAAGAAGACTGCCTGCCTCTTCATCCCAGAGGAGTCCCTGGTGCCAGTGGCTCATGCATTACCTATAAAATGACTGAGAATATTCCACTGTTAGCCTGGGGTATTCTTTATGAGCAAGATGACTACCAAAGGATATTCCTGTTCTTTTAAGTTAGACTAGCTGAAAGGAAAATGGTGTACTCTATTCTCCAATGCACAATGACTTCATTAGCCACCGGTGTTGCCCCATACTTATGAAAAATCAATGAGAAATATCCACATTCTCCCAATGGTTTTGAAATGCTTTGCAAGGGTGTTGTGTTTAACTTCATTTAAAAAAAATTAAAAGTCATCAGTTATTTTTAAGTACATAAGAGATTAAAAAGATATCAGTAGGAACCAACAGTATGTTGTCAAAGGGAAAAAAAAATGCTGCCTTGTGCTAGTCTAGATTATCTAGGGTAGGTTTGGGCCTTGTAAAATTGACAGAAATAGTAGCTATGACAGTGTTGCTCATGATACCAGCCTGCTGTGAGTGGAAATGTGGTGTTAAGAAAACTGGCAGTAATCCAGCATTGCCAAATGTATATGATAGAACCCAAGCCACTAGTATACACCATATGCTGTTTTTCTGAGAGGGCACTCTGAGTGGTAAAACTTAGTGGCTTGAAAGTCCAAAGTAAAGATGACAACACAACTGATGTGGTGGGTCAAAAAAAAAAAAAAAAAGGAAAATAGTAATTTAAGAACAAAAGCTTTACTTTTCATGCATTTCACAGCAGGAAAAGGACTGGCCTTTAGCCAAAGATGCCAAGAACGATTATTGTTCATGAATCTCTTCTTGTTGACACTTCAAGTTATCAAAAGACTGTGTTTAAATAGGTGTTCAGATGTAGTCAGAGGTTTAGTGGTGTCTGGATTTAAATTGCAGGATTAAAGTTGAGGCAGATTCTGTGAAAGGCTGAGATAATTATTAGTATTCAATTATTTTGAAGGTCTAACTGAAGCTGGCATTTAAGCAACATATTGTCAATTAAGGTAGTCCTACGTGTCAACAGTAGACCAATCCTTGGACATTATCAAGGCTGGTGATAGGATCCACTGCTAATTTTAAAGTTTTAAAGTTTTTTTAATGGTAAAATAGGATCTGTGTTCCAGTGGGCAGTTGTTAAAATGTGGTGTTTTTTTCTTTTCATTTCTTGCTTCTATGTGTCATGGGTCAAGCTTGGTTTAGTATACAATTAAAACTCTATTTCATATTGGCATACAGAATTAATTTTAGAAACATGCATTAACCCTTAGATATTTCTATGTATACACTCAGTGTTTTTAATAAAAACAACATGAAAATGGGGTGGGTTTTATTATTTTTTATTTTTTTTATAACTGAAAATGAGAATTTCTGCTGCATGCAATAAAAATAGGTACAGAATAGTAAATTTCAGCTGTGGTCTTTGTTCTTCCTAGTTCTTCACAGAAGACTCTAACACTCTAAGAATAGTTTTCAGTATGGTGTTTGCTAAAGTGAATCCACTTTACAGGAAACAGATCACATGAGCAACAAGTACAAGACTGTTCCAGCAGTCCATGTGAATTCCTGTCCCTGATTGTTCAAGAAAGGCCCATAATGATAGATATAAAATATTAGGTCTCAAATAGCTCAAAAGATATAGACTCTGATGAAGAGTTTGGGTTTTTTTCTTTCTCAGTTGATTTTTCCTTATGATCTTTGCAATTTCCTTTTTCCATATGCCCATGTATCCAAAGACTTCCTGAAAGGATCAAGTTTATAAGAATTTAAGGTTGTAGTCCATGAAGATACAAAATGGTATGTTTAAATTGTACTTGAGTGCTTGCAGGCTATTTGTGGTAAAAAATAATTAATAGAATATAATATTTAGGTAAGATGTGGCTTTCTGTGTCTTATGTTGTTGGACAATGGCCATAAGCCTGCCCAGAGAGGTGGTGGATTCACCATCCCTGGAGGTTTTTAAACTGAGATTGGCCATGGCACTGAGTGCCATGATCAGTAAACGGACTGGAGTTGGACCAAGGGTTGGACTTGATTATCTCAGAGGTTTTTTCCAACCCAATCAATTCTATGATTTACATACAGGAGTTTGAAAGAAAAACCATGTCCAGACTATTGTTTGGAAGATTAGATGTCATTTCTACAAAAAACCAATACATCATTTTACCAAAGCCGAAATACATATGTAAGACTAAAGTGGAAGCAGCACTGGTTACTAAAATACAGATGTGTGAATTAAGATGTTTTAATAAATACTCAGGTATTTAAAATTATGTGAAAGGCTGCTGGTTTAACAAACATGACATATGAAAGCATGTTTTAAGGCAATGTACACTTTTTAATGGCAGTCATTAACGTACCTTTTTCATAAATGATTGTATTGAGATGAGAAAAGGGACTGGGACTTTCCTTGTTTTGAATGTGTAGTGCAATTGATCATCAAAGCAAATGAATTCTGTTTTATTTAAGTCACTGGATTAGCAAGGAATAGAGGAAACTAAAGTATCCTGAAGTGCATTACAAAATGCGATACTTCAGCTTCACAATGGTAAAACTGGTGGAGCCAAAACGCTCAGGTTTCTAGATTTCAGGTAAAAACTTCTGCAATTCTAAGGCTTTTATGCTTCTTACATAGCAAAGGAAAGCTAAGGCTTGGTTCAGTGTTTTCAAATTTTCTTGGCATGGATTCTGCAAGGAAACTCACCTAAGCTAGTAATGATCAACAGAATGCAAGGAAGGAACAAACTTGAAAGAAATGATTTAGCTCTAAATTTTCTACAGTCTTCCAACACTGGAAAGCTGTAACAGTTCAATATCTGCTTGTTGTCTATGAACTAATGTGGACGTTAGAATGGTTGAGTTATTACATAGTGCTGATATGTTGCTGATGGATGATTTCTTAGGCAGTACGTGTTCTATTATGCCGCTGTAGAAACCAAGAGCTGGATGGCTGCTGCTCACCTGGAATATGCTGTACTTTTATGTGAATGAATGGTATTGAATAATGCTGCTTTAAGGTCTTTGCATAACTTATGTAGGGCCAGATTTTTTCAGACTTGTCTCTGTTAGATGGGATTCTTTATATATGGTAAAGAACCAAAGCTGTTTATTTTTTTACGAACAACAGTTAAAATAAGACCCTAACTTAGTAATTTCTGGAGTTGATTTCTAGTTCTTTTTAGTGCTAGAATAGAAATTAATCTTAAAGTAGCTCTAATAAAAAATGAGCAAACCCCTTCCTCTAAATATAAAACCCTGTAATTATATGTCAGGTTTAATTTCTTAATTCTAACAAGCAAATTAATCACCTATTTTTTTCATGAAAAACAGAATTTGAAGATGAATTGTTCCTGGAATATTTTACTCTCTATTATCTAAGAAGAATTATTTTCATGGTTCCTGTCAAGTCTTGGTATAAAAATAGCTTTCCCCCTACCAGCATATATAATAGCTTTTCCCCTACCAGCATATATACACTATATAGTATACCGAATATATACTATCACTTCTAGTAACAGTTCCAGTCTTTGGATCACTACAAAAATGTTGATATTAGGGGTAAGTTATTGACTGAAGGTAATGAGAATTACCTGAGCTGTGCTCATACAAACAGTGCTTATTTTGATAGGGAAAAACACATCAATATAAAAATAATTTAGGCTGCAATTTAAACATCTTTCTCCTGCATCTTAGAAAGCAATAAGTGAAAAACTTTAAAGCTCCTGTGAATAATTACCTGGCTGCATTTTCAGTGCAGCAATTAACTGCTTGTTCAAAGTTTTTGGCTCATTGACCAGAGAAGGTAAAATCAAGAGCAGGGTAAGGATGTTGTAGGGAAAGACCATGTATTTCCATATGCTACCTGTTTTTTGTTGATTTTGGTTTTCTTTACTTTCATGAGTGCTCTTAACCCCTGCTACTCTCCCAAGGCTGGAAAATGTGTACAGACTTTGGCAGTCTGAGGAGCTGAGTTTGTTTGAAGGGAGGCCAGCCCTGAAGCATCTGTATAAACATGCAATGTGGAAATTTTAGGTCATGGAAATGTAATCTGGCAGCCAAATACATAATGTCTCAAAAGCTGAAGTTAAACCAGAATCCAGGCAATTGGCCCATGTTGATAGGTCCATAGTCTGTAGTTTTCTCCTGTAATTTTCGTCTGGGACAAATCCTTTTGATTTCTGAGGGGTAGTAGTTCTTTAGGACCCACAGACATCAAGAGCTCATTTCATAAAGTCCAAGCTGGCTCTTCAGCACCTCCAGTCAGTGTTGATGTAGAACTGAAAGACTGTGGAACTGGCCAGCTCTTCACCACATTTCCCTTCAGTCATTACTATCTGCATTGTAGTTCAGTCATTTGTATCTCAGAGAGAGAGAGTCAAAAAGAGAATTTTGTTTCAAAGCCTTGCAAATTCACTGCTGCCTGATAACTGACCTGGCACTTATTTTAACTGACTTTAAACTCTATGTATTATTCACTATGAGCTATTTGTGGGTAAGGTTTAGTACCCAGGACTTATGCAGTTATTTTCCATGCTGGTGATTTGGCTGTATTTATTCATTCTGTGGACAATAAGTTGATGTTTTTTTTCCTCTTGACTTTCCTTGAGGAAAAGACTGGAGGGATGAAATACAAGTCAGCTCTAGAAAGCAAAATATACTACTGCTGTTTAGTTTAGAAGAAATGGAATATAGTATTTTTCTCTGCTTTGCAGAATAAAACTCAATTCTTTGGTTTCAATCCAAAGAAGGCATTATTTGGAAGAGGCCTTGCATGTTACCATACAATTAGGAAAGCCCAAAGGTCAGACTTGAGAACTTCTGTGTGCAGATATGACAACATGAATAGGACTACAGATATGGTTTCTGCTGATTTCTCACAGGGGACTGAACCATTGTGAGTTGCTATTTCTAATGGGAAATCTATAAATTTTCTTTGCTCTTTGTCTAGTGCATCTCAGAATATACAATTTTAGTTACCTCCTTGTTACATGTGACTTGCATTCTTCAGTTCCTTGCATCGTCATCCATCCCTTCATGGTCTTTCTGCCACATTTACCTGAGTCTTGTCTTTCTTGCCAATTATAACATACTGAACTCTTCAGCATCTGCTATTTTTTGTAGTAAAAAGTCTGCACTGTTGGCTTAATTTTCTCTCTGTGAAGTCATGAGCTTTAGTATTTTCTTAATCAAAAATGGAGATAAGCAAAAGTTGCTCTTGAAAATCCTGTATTGCAGAGCTACTTGAGGAACAGGTTAATTTCACAGCTCTTTGCCTCATCTGCTTATTCCTTTTATGTTAGGCAGATCAGCTTGTTACACTCAAAGTTATAATTAGGTAAACCTAACAATTTAGGAATGATGTGTCCTCTTTTTGTTTGTGGGTGTCCAATAGTAGTCCAAAACAAAAGGATCCCCTCAAAAAAGTATGCAGCTCTGTGAGACTGGTACTTTTGTTATTTTCAACTGTTCTTGATGGGTCTTTGCCTCATTTCCACTTAAAAATACAGTATGAAGTATTTGTTATCATATTAATCACTGTAGCCTTTACAGATCTGAAATACTGTAAAGCATATTGACTTGAATCTTGTCTTACATGTTATCGTCAGAATTTTAGAACTAAGTTCTGAGACTAGGCAATGGTATAAAGAGGAAAACTAGGCCAGTGTTCTGACTTTGAAGGCTGACAGTTGACCATTTTCGGAGTTGCAAACTGAGCAAATATGATTACTCTGAGGTAACGCAGTGTGAGCCAACAGACCAGACCCTGAAGTCTGCTGAAAGTACCACTGTTAAGGCCTGTGCCCAGACTGATTTCCAGTGGAACAACTAGATTACAAAACTAGATGAGTTAATCTGCATGCATCTCAAATTAATTTGTCTCAGCAGAGTGATTACAATGTATGTTAAATGAACCCAAAATGAGAACCGAGAGTTTAAAGTGTTCACAAGAAACTCAGCACTGTCTCTCTGGCAAGCTTGAGAATAGAAAGCAAGGCTGATAGAGTACAATGATTTCTCTCCAGAACTCTGTGCCCAAGTATGACTGATTCCTTTTTTTCTGTTTGCCATTACACTAGTGGGGAAACTTCTTAGATAGGAAGACATCTCATTTAATTGCACAACCTGCTACTCCAGCTGGGGAAGAGTCGCAGTCATAGAGAGATGTAAGCAGAATTAAGAAGGGGGACATATAAAAGGCTAAGCAAGAAGAGGTGATGCTACAATGTGAAAAAGAAACATTGTAGGAAGAAGAAAAATAAAATGGGTAAGTGGGAGAGGATGAATTATAAGAGTCTGTACATAAGACAGAGAAGGAGAGTGGTAGAGTTTTCAGTTTAAGTAGTGACTATTTTTTCTGATGCAGATTGAGGTGTGTTAAGATACATGAATCAAGCAGAATCATGATTCCAAATGGGAGTGTTGGACTGCTAGCCCATCAGGATTTGATATAAGCATGCTTCTGTTGAACTGAACCTTTCCAGTAGAACAGCAAGGGCTGAACTTTGTTTTCATGGCGATGTGAATCGTGCATAGCCCTCTGGACACCAGTGCTGTTAAAGGAAGTGTGAAATGAAAATAGCTTTCTGATACAAAGTGCTCATCTGTAAAAAAGGAAAATATCCATGTGTTTTTAGGATTGTATTTGTCAGTGGTGAACATCTAGCCCTTGTGATTCAAATTAAGATATTTTACTTCGATTTTTTTCTTCTCTATGAAGAAACATATCCCCTGGGAGTATTTGCTCTCTGGCTGATTTGTTTCAAGCCAAATGATTGACATTCCTCATAATTTTTATCCTTGGTATGGAAATTACAGCTGTTGTGTGTGTTTGTTAGTGTCTCATTCTTGTTTAAAGCTTCTTAAGCTATTTATTTTGAGAAAAATGAAGTGACATCTCAGAGTTCCCTACATTAGTCTGAATATGAGGATGTCTTCTTTGTATTTTACATTTTCTGGCTTTTAATTGAATCAAGCTTTTCTAATAGAAAAGGGAATTGGAGTATACCTGGATTAATTTTCATCATTTTAGACATAACATCATGTTTGTCCTCATGTTGCTTTTTAACTTAATGCATTGTTTTTAAGGTTCTGCAGGCTACAAATGCTTTGGGGAAGGGACAATCTTTTAGATTCATAAAGTGCCATACACAGAAGGGTGACCTCAGCTCAAAACTGAGTTTATGGTCACTACTGCAATGCGTGCAAATAGTAAAAATATTTTAAAACTGAAGAAAAATGTCTTATGAAAGAATTTAGAGGTAAGACCAAACACCAAGCAGAAGAGGGGAATAAATCATATATACTTACTAAAACCCTACTTTGATGTTGCATGGGGGCCATGGCCTCACTGCGTAAGTGGAGGTGTTCAGGATCAGCATGCGCAGCTGTGCCATGTGTCCTGACGATCATGGAAGGAGGTTGACTGGGAGCCTGGGGAAGAAAGTGTCTGTCAGAGTGCTGTGGTTCTTTTAGACTGTATAGGCACACTGATAAAAGCTTCAGTTTCCCTGTCAGAGGTCCAGAAACAGATTCTGCAAAAATGATGGAGACCTACCTCAAGTCATGCTCCTCCTTTTGCTGGCTTGAGCCAATGAGAGTTGTAGTACAGAATCTCGCTCTTTCTCTTTTAAAACCCCAAATTTTCCTTAAGTCAGAATCATTGGATTACAGAAAATTTGTGAGCTCATTGTAATACTCAGAGTTCCTGGTAATCTATGATTTTGGGAGTGCAGTTCCCACTGCAGAATTGGGCTTTGCAATCTAAGAGTTGCTTTTTCATTGTCAGGTGTTTTACCAGATTAAAATTTACTTTTCTTGTTAACCTCAAATCACTTTGAGTCCCAAGGCAAGGAGAGTTTCATGTACCTGCTCCTTATCTATCCAAATTCTCCAGCTCTCTGCTTCCAGCAGCCTCTAAAATAAACTTCATACATTGTTAATGCCTGAATCTGCAGCACAGTGAAAGCTGAAATTATAGAGACATTATAAGAATAAATTGAATCCAACAGAAAAATAAGACATCAACTGTTATATTGGTTGCGTTATTACATGTTGTATGAAACTTAATATAAAGCTCTGGGACCCATTTAAATGGAACTGCCCCAAATTTTCAGACTGAGCAGCAGAAGGAGCCTGGATGTGTAACCGAAAGCCCCCCCTGAGGTAGGTAGTGATTTGCATCCCTCTTGGAGTCAGGGTTTATTGGCTATTATGGAGTATATGGGTAGCTAAATGATAGGGACTAACATACAGAGGGAGAAACAGCTGTGCTGTACTCTGGGTGAAATGGATGTGCTTATTTTGGGTTTATAACATAGCAAATCAATTTATGCTGCAGTGGGTGGTAGACAAGGGAAAACAAACCTTAGGACCAGGGTCTTTGAAAAGTATGCACCTACATTTGTTTTTTGCCCCTGCTGGTGTTTCAAAGATCTGTAGGAACGATCAATTTTTGTCATCTTTTTGAAAGTTTAGTAGCTGAAGTAAACATTCTGAAGGCATTGCTTATAACAACCTGAAACAACTTTTAATGACTTTAATAGTTTGTTTTCCTTTCTCAGCAGGAAGAAAAAAATTATTCTTTGCCAACCTGAACATTTTTGTTAAATCCAGAGCAATCTTGTGTCAATTTCAAAACAAATATGCTGTTTCAAAGTAGAAAGTCAGAATGCTTCTATTTTGAAAATATTGAAACTATTTCTTCTAGAGAATGTCAAAATAAATAGTCATAATATTTAGCCCTCCATCCTTTCCAAATTGGTGAATAATTTCGATCTCCCCATAAGTGTAATTTCCAGCAGATGTATTATTCATCCATTTCTTTAGTTTACTAATGCTTTTGAAATACTATCTGATAGTGACTCCACAAATCAAAATCTCCCACTATTTTCAGTAGTCTGAGACTCCATTCTGTTCTCATGGATAATCCTAGTAATACAGAGCTCGATTTTCTTTATTTTTTTATTCTGTGAACTGCACAAACACAATATAAGTTATATATAGACTCAGGTCCTCAGGAGTACAGGGCACTGCAACATGCCTTCTCAGCATCATGGGATATTCTGAGCACATCAAAACCATCATCTGGGGTTTTTTTTGTTTGTTTGTTTTGGAGGAGGTTTTTTAACTTCTGATAGGATTTTGAAGCCAAGTCATTCTTACTTGAGGTCAACTTTCCCTTTATCCTTACAGAACTTGGTGATATAGAGCTATCTAGAAAATATCAAAGCTATCTAGAAGATATCAAATCTATCTTAGCTGCTGGCTTCTCTGATCAATAACCATAAAAATCCATGCATGAGAACACAGAATGAACACTCCCTAAATAGCTTCCTAGCAAGTAGCTTCAGACATGCACTGCAACAGAGAAGATCCATTATATAAGTAATGTTCTATCAGCAAAAGGAGGAGAGGGCTAGACAGGAGTTTGTTCAGGTTCACAGTCCTTCTTTTAAAGGTTAGGCTGTTCCTGCAGTACCAGGGGAAAGAGCAGTCACCCTGGGCTTTCTACAGATGGCTAAGATGACCTCTGAAAGCACCTGTCTCCCTGTGTGTCCAACTGTTTCCCTGCTTCCCTACTCCACTGGCTGCAGGGGTAACACATCTCAAGTCATGCAAGAGATTTCCAGAAATTCCAACATTGGACAAGCAGGTTTGAAGGCATTTATACAGAAAGAAACAGTTTTTCTGTGAAGCACTTCTGCTTTTCAGGACAGAAAATGATCCTGTGCTGACATACCCTGGCTAACAGAGGTGTCCCTGGTAAAATAAATGAGAGCTGGAGGTAATCTTTTGGTGTAAGTTTTTTTTTTTTTTTTAATCCTGCATCACTTCAGTCTCTCAGGAAATGTGGTGATTCCTCCTATGTGGGCTTCCCACATTTGTCCTCAGATTTCTTATTCAGGCTATATGAGCAAGGACAGGGACAATGCTCTTGGTCTGCACATATTTGCTTAAAAAATGTAGCAAACTTACATTAGGCTGTGTTTTTAAATTATTATTCCAATAATATACACTTAAAATTTAGCCTTGTAGTCTGGACTACTAAATAGGTTTTGACAAGTATAAAATATGAGAAATAAAATTATACTACCATTTAAGAAGCAGCAAGGAATAGCATTAAGTAGGGTAACAACGAATGAGTCAAGTTAGTCAACGTTTTTATGTTGGCTCTAATTATATACTAATTAAGATGTCTGTACAGCATAGAAGGGAAGAAGATTCAGAAACAAGAAAACTGAGACTGGCCAGTCACAAAGGTAAAAAAATTGGTTTATTCAAAAAGCCAGTAGGTGTATTTAAACACATTGTTTAAAATAAAATGTTAGATGTAGTCATGGAGGAGAGTGACACAATTATATATCAGTGATAATGTGTTGAGGTCTCTGAAAACAGCATTCCCCTGGCTTTGGATCTGCATTTGTGCCTTGGCCCTCATCTGTGGGTGCGGCAAGATTTTATTTGTAATTTTGTTTCTGAATTCTGAATTTTTTATTGTTTTTCAAGACAGGATGTGATTTTGATCTAATCTTTTTCTTTGTTATATTCTCTGTATAATCACATATGTCATCCAGCTGTCATGTGTGTTTTCCTTGTTGTAAGAGTCTGTTGTATATCATTGTTACTCATTTACTCATTCTATGCTATATATAAAGTTTTGTTTAAGTTCCATTTTTGTCTCACGCTTTAAAAACTAGTCTTTCATTGAAACTTCACAGTTAGAATTTCCAGATTGTATCTTGTGGCCAAAAAGGTTGATGATGTCTTGAGAGGACAAAGGCAAGTCTGCGCACCAAAATATTTGTTAGCCAGCAGATAAATTTGTATTAATAGAATGCCTAGCCAAACATTCAAAAGCAAGAAGGTGGCCATTAAATATATGTTTCCTTGTCATTTCTCCAGTCATATATTTGCTATTGTCTACATTCTCATGCCCTTTCACAATATATGTTTATAGGTGAAAAAGATGTGCTTATATAGTTTTCATACCTTCTTCATTAGAAGTAGCACACAAGCTCTTGTTCATATAAAGAACGTTGATTTATGATTTTTGAGGTATTTTTGTTCTGGATGACTTTCCATTTAGTTGTGACATGGGAATAATTTGGGTTTTTTCACAAAGATGTAAGGGTCTCTAGGAGGTGAAGTTATACTTGACAATCCCTGGAAAAAAAAGATGAAGACAGGACTCTTCAACTAAGAAGGTGAAGAATCTTAGTGCTTTCCCTTTTTTAGGGAAAAGAAAGGCCTGAAGTTGTCTTCAGTGAACCTCTTTGTTGGTACTGTTGAGGTGGGGACTACTGACCCCAGTAGTAGTGGAGTGCTGGAGGCTTTTCTGAACATAGAGGGGGAATCCCTTGAGACCTTGGTCTATCTCTGGGACTTCAGGCAACCCTGGGATTCCTTTTTGGTTTGTGTTGAATGGCACAGAAGAACTGAATCTCTTATGTTAAAAGCTTGTGTCTCTCATGTTAAAATCTACAGTTCTCCTGAAGATCACAAGCCTGTAGAGATGGAACCTGTTGTTAATGTATTGTATTAAACTTTCCTTCAATTCCATTTTTTGTACTTTTAAGTGTTAGGTATTTTATACTGGCTTCAAAGTTGAAGTTTCTCAAAGAGATTGAGTGTCAAAGGGAATCTTGGGGCTACTGTAGAGAGAGAACAGGACATAGATTTATGGTTAGGTTTTTATTTATAACAAAGCTAAGGACTGGTATCATATTTGATATAATAGAAAAGCAATTTGGCTTCACACTGGCAATCAGCTTGGTATGAATACACATTTCAAATTAAGAACAGTGTCCTAACTTTTTAACTTAAAATATGACTAATTTCCTGAATCTATTGTTTGTACTTGAAAATTAGATTAAGTACTTTTTATTTACACCAGCATACAGACTAGGCACTCTTAATGCATTTGATACAGCTAAATGAAAGAGTGATATATTTTGAAACAAAGACAGATGTGAATCAGTGATTTTCTTTCATAAAAGTATGTAATTAAGTAATCTTCTGCTCTGACTTATGGGAGAAGTGGAAGCTTGGCTGCAACAAACATGTCAATAGCAGCCCTGTATTTTGAGGAACAAAAGGTGATATTTACAGCAAAGACAGCATAACATCAGTGTCATCATCTCTCTGTAGTTAACAGCAACTGTTTCTGAAGGCCCCGATATTACAAATTTTACCATTCAGAATCTGTAAAACAGTAAACATTTGCTTTTATTTTCTTTTTTTTAATAGAAAATTTTTCTTAGTGTACAACTGTATATTTCAGATTTTCATTTGCATAAAACCTGCTGGTGCCATTTTAAATATTAGTGGCTCAGGTGCCAAGGAGGGTCTTTCCAGGTCTCACCTCTTGCAAGTAAGGTCTCCTTGTCCCTGTTTTGTGTTTCTCGGCAGGACACAATGCACTGTCGTCTTTGCACTGCTAGAGCCAGAAGATACATTTGGTAGGCACATATGGCTGGCTCACAAACACTTCTGAATAATTTTCTTTTACCTTGAGAAGAGAAGCCAGCATTTCTCCCTTCTTTTTTCATTTAATCACTGTCATGCTAGTCTGGATTTTAGTGGTGTAGGGGAGATTTCTGAACTGTTCAACATCCCTAGGGATAGGTTTCCTTTAAGTTTGCGGCTCAGGGCTTCTGCTCTGCTGAATTTCCTTTCTTCCATCATCTTATTTGATTTGTCTCTCATCAGACACCTCCTGTCTCTGTTGGGATTCAATGCAAGTAAGAAAGTCTTGCTAACCACTTTCTTGATTACCAGCTGAGACACTTCACTGTTGCATCAAAACAAGAAACTGTTCATTGACAGACACATTGTGACTGTAATATTTGAAACAAGATTCTTACTGATTGGTACTTTAATGTAGCTTTGAGGCTAGAGATAGGTTTTTCAAGTGTTAGGAAGTTACTCAAACTGAAAATATTAAAATAAGACTTCCCTGTTGTGTATGTGTTAATTTATAAGGTGAATTAACACTTATTTTCACGTTCTTTCCAATGTTCCAAGAAGAGCAGCAGAGAGAAAATCAGAAAGCATATACTAATTAAAATGTTCTAATAATGGAGTGAGCCTGTCAGAATCTCAAGCACTGAGGTTTGGATAACTATCAGTTTCTACTGCAGTTGCTATTATTCTGCATCAGCTGTTCTTTAACTGTCCCTTTTCACCAGACCATCAGGTAGAAGCAGAACCTAATGCAAGGCTCACTGAGCCCAGAGAATCTATTTGACATAAATGTGGTGAGAGATGGCATAGTGGATTTGTTAAGGGAAGGAATTCGATGTCTTGCTGGGGATACAGGCACAGAGTTAAAAACTGTGACAGTTATCATGGTAGGTTATGGTAAAGTAATGACTATTTACCATGATTTGCAGACCAAAATTCAGGAACAGCCACTGGCTAAATGCATGTTAGATTCATAAAAAAAAGAATCTTTATAACTTGCAGTCTGGGAAGTATTTCTGTTATGGCAGTGTAGAGCACTTACACAGGTGATGGACAACGTATGCAATGAAATTACTTTTTAAAATCTTTTAATACATCAGAATACACATTAGAGACTTTTTGGGGGATATATTCATGTTCTGTGGCTTCTCCTTGCTTAAAAAGTTAAAAGGCTGTGGCAAACATGATTTCTATTATTGGAGATCCAACTCAGTCCTGAGACAAACTATATGCATCCTGATTTTTGTGTATGTGGTCAGTTACTACTGCATTATTACTGAATGTTTTTGATTGACTCCTTGACATTTCTAGCACAGTGGACTTTTGGAAGATTTAGAACCATTAAGACTGGTAACAAAAAATCAGGAAGTGTTGGATTTTGTCCTTATTCCTGTCAGCACGAACACCTGTTCTTTTTTTCCCCAGTATGTTTTGAAGCAATAACCTTCAATGACTCTACGTGTATCAGGCCATGGGCTACATTATTGGCCTATTTTTCCTCAGAGGGTAAGGATTGTAGCACTACTTCTCTGTGACTCATTTTTCTCAGTTCAGACTGGGTAGTGTATTTTGTTTCAGCTTAGGGAGAGAAATTGTCACCTTTAGATGAAACTTGATAGGAAGAAAATGTTGGCTTATTTCTACCTTATGGCACTGAACAAACCACTCCTGCAAATATCTGATCTTTTTGCAATCTGTGAAATGGGCATAGTAATGCTTTCTTGTATTTGTTTCTCTGTAGGAGGGTTGTGAGAATTAATCTGTTAATGCTTTGCTGTTCTTTTATAGATTAGAAGATCTCTGTGTTCAGGTGTCATCTGGGAATACTGGTTGTGACTGTATATTTCCCTCAGTTGTCCTGAAGTTAAAGTAGGCTGAAAGTCAAACAGTATTTCATTTTTATAAGGAAGATCACGAGGGACAAATGTGTTCTATCTAGCTATATTCATAAATTTTTAAAATTATTTTTGTGGAGAAAAAAACCCAAAACAAACCAAAGTTAGTTTTCATGTAGCATACTAGAGGGAAAACACCAGAAATCTGTATTGTTTATAGCCTGAACAGATATTTGCAACACCCAGCAATATAATGCTCCCATTGAAAGTGGACAGCTATCTTTGATCTCCTGAGTAATACCACCAAATGATAGGTCAGCTAAATTTATATTCCAATAGAACCACTTTTTAATTTTTTTATTTGAGAAACTGGATTCACATCAATAAATATTCAATAACAGACCCTCATTAGTATGGTGATCTACTCAGGAGGTTTTTACTTTCAGTTGTATGGCTGGACCTGAATACTGATAGAAGTGTTCACATATTGTCACTTTTTCTATAAACTATCCAGTTCTTATGGATACTGATATTTTTAAAAAAGAAATTATTTTAAAGCACTGAGACTACTGTCTCTTACATAAAAGCTTGTGGTTCTCAGTCGTATGTTTTTGTGTGGTGGTTGTGTTGTTCTTAATTTAAAACTCCTTGTCATCAAAGGAAAAAAATGTGGAGTTGAAGAAAAGATGTAGATATACAACTTGGTTCTGAATTGAAGCAAGTGTCCAGTATTGGCAAAGAAATGTACCATCAGACAATAATAAGAAATACTATGTCAAATAATTCTGTAAAGGGATAAAATTCTGGATAATGCTAAGCTATGAAAAAATAATAATAAAAAAATAAGCATGGATTTTTCTTTAAATACTATTACTAATAAGAGGAGTTGACTGTGTTCTGGGGAAGCTTAAGAATCTGGGTCATTTCATTAGCAAGAATGATTGCATTTCTAAGCTTGCTGAAGTTCTTATTTCACAGTCTTGCTGGAATGCTGTTAAACTTAATATTGAGTTCCTTTCACAAGGGGAAAAGGAAAGAAGATGGGGGAAGAAATAAAACTTCTGAGTGCATTCTTTAATAATGTAGTATAACTCTTACTTTATGGACAATCCCACTTTCTACTCGAAAAACTAAAGCTGGAAGAGATGAACATCTGAATTCTTAGTTATTAAAATTTTAGTTCTAAAAATGAATGTGAAACTAAAGGAATTCAGCTGACATTGACTCTTTGTCCTACCCCAGCCTCTACTGAAGAAACCACCCTATATAGTCAGGCCATCTGCAAGCCTACAAGGCAGCCTGTGATAAGTAGCAAGTCTCTTGGCCAATTTCAAACACATTTGGCAGGCAAGTAAAGTTCTTCAGAATTAATGTTTGTATCAGTCTTGCCACAGTTGACATCTGTGCAGAGGGGAAACCCCAAAGCAGTGTTCTTTAGCTCAGTGGGAACTAAAGTTCCCTCTCCTGACTCCTAGCCCATCAGCACAGATGAGGCCAGAGGGACTTGTGCTGAGTCTGAGGTCAAAGAAAAGAAGCAGCAAGTTGCTGGTCTGTGATTGTTCACTGAGGAGCTGTGTAGAAATGCAGAAACCAATAAGACAGTAATCAGTGTTTTGTTAGTTGTGGTACTTCTGGAATTCATTTGTTACTGAAATAAACTGGTGTAAATGACTTGGTACTGAATATCCTTTAGGAAAAGAATTCATTACTGTGATCAGAAAAATGCTGTGAATTCTGGTGTAAAGAGGATACAAGAAACAATAAAAGTGATATTGTTCTTTCATGTAAGACAACATTGCACATGGAGTTTCCTTCAGCTTTCCAGCATTTCATTTGCACTCAAGTGGATACTGGTCTTGTTTGAAAATACTTTTAAATCTTAAATAAAGTTGGATATTTCTTTCTTTTACAGCTAGTATTTAAAGACCTTAGTAAGGCCTGTGAAATCTGAAGCAGATTCATTGCTGGACATACAGAGTGACACAAAGTGAAGTCAAATACAGTAACAGCCTTGGCCAAAGTGAAGTGACAGATGTATGACTTGGTTCAAAGTAGAAAATATGACCTTTGCCACAATGAATGAGATTTGTTGACTTGCTAGAAATAGTGTCCACTCACTATGGCATAAGGTTAAAACATGATGTAGTAAAGCAAGAGGTCTTGCTATCAGAGAGTTCTAGTTAAGCATTTGGCTAAATTGCAGAGTTTGTATCAACTGATGCTTAAGGTAGAAACTAGCAGAAAATTTGCCAGAAAACATACATGCACCTATGGGTTGAACTTGATGATCTCGGAGGTCTTTTCCAACCCAATCGATTCTATGATTCTAAATACATTCTGCTACACTGAGCCTATACAGGAACTGGAATTAAATTCCTTTGAGCTAATGAATTCAAGAAGTGATGAAATGGCTGTTGTTCATTTGTTTGTTTCCTCTGAAGATGCTTTGCCTTCACACAATGTGGTATTTTGCCAAGTACGGCAAACTACATCTTTTGCCAGTTTTCTTGGAATGTTTCCAATTGTAGAGTAGCCTATGAAGCAAATTCACATTTACTGTTTGATCTAATAAGCATTAGTAACAGCAGTGAAGACATCTTCACATTGAACAAACAGGAACTGGGCAGTGAATGATGTGTGATGAACATAGGTTACCTTTCATGGTATTGATAATGCCAAGGCAAAAAGTGAAATTATCTTCTAGTAAAAACACAATGCAGGGGTGATGTTTAGTTGTTTCTGTAAAAAGTGTAGCTGACAATTTGGGGATTTGTTTTACTAGCATACAAGGACGCAATAGGTGCACCTCACAGATTTGCGTCTATTCATCCTACCAATAGAACTCAGAAGTTGAGCTTGTTAATTTGTTTGCAACTGCTCTTGTGAATCAACAAAATAAAGATAGTGACCCAGATGGCACCAGCCTTTTGTACAATTAAGTGTGACAGTATAATTTTAGCCAAGTAGGGTGATGGATACCCACTGCTCAGGACTAATGGGTGCTGTTGACTAAGACAATCATGTGGAGTGAATCAGAGAGATAAGCCTTTTAATTCTGTGTGACAAAAATGAGCACAAGTTCCTAAGCACATCAGTATGTGCTCTTGGTACAGCTATGAGCAATAAAATGCTCAATGTTCTTTTGTGTGAGAGGCCTAAATGGTACCTCAATGACATTTTTCACATCTTTTAGTTCAGCATTTTGAAGACAAGGATGAGAAGCTAGATAGATGAACGAAGCATGGAGATGACTCCCTCATGTATCACACATCTCCGAACACTCAGATGAGCCTTTTGCTTTATTACATGAAAAGGATTTTGCATGTCAGGCTCTAAGAGATACTATTTTGAGACAAAGGCTGGTTTTTGTTGATAACATTCTTGTTTAATACTTACATTGTAAATATAAATACATAATTTTATCTGTGTTTGTGTTGTGTCTCATATGTTGATATTTTAATGTCAAATCCCTTGCAGTGAAATTTTGGAAACTGTCAAGCAGAGAAGCAAAAACAATATATAAATTCTGTTCACAAACATGAGCAACTTGAATTATTGGGGACTGATTAGAAAACTATGTTTTTCCTTACTGATCTTTGGGGAGTGGTAATAAATTTATAATCATTTTTTGGAAGAATTTTATTAGATCTATTTGGCTGGGAAAATATGTATCAAAGAGTATCTGCCTTTTAAAATTGGTCAAATAACAGAGGCTTCAAAACATATTTTTGAAAGTGAATACACAATATATCCTACACTGTCAATTCTGTCTTTGAGCTATGAATGTTTTTTGTTGCCATACCAACAGTTTGGTCAAAAGCTCAAATCTGCAAGACATATATGCCTTGGATATGAAGGACGTTTCCTTTCAATAATTTTGGCTTCTTATTCACTTTTCATAAGATAAACTCCTGTATTATAAAATACAATACCACAACAGGAAAATATACTGGTTCTTTCATGTGGTATGAATGGAACAATTTGATATAATAAGCTGGAGGCTTTGGCAGTGGAAACTTTCTCTTTCCTTTTCTCTTGTTTGTTTGCTTGGGGGTTTTTTGTTTTGTTTTGGGTTTTTTTGTTTGTTTTGTTTTTTAAACCAGGTTCCCCTGCATTCAAACAGAAAGCTTTCATGTAATTTAAATTTTTCTTACCTGATGACCTATGGGTTTCCTTTCTGTAAGGATTGCATCTCACCTAAATGTTCCCTGCACTCATGCAGTTTGTAATGGAAAATGTGCTTCTTTGCTTAGCAGCTTGGTGTATATACAAATCACAGCTTCCTTTTTTGGTTTTCATGACACCTATACAACCTTCATAAATATTTTAATCCCAGCCCTAGCCTAGTGTGGGCTTGTTTTAAAATTTTATATGTAAACAATGAAAATAGAGATGGATGTAGATGGAAGGCAGTGAAAGAGCAGGAGGGAAGTACTTAAATATGGAAAAAATCACATGATTATGTCAACGTGTAGTGATCAAGATAAGAAAAGCTTTGCATGAAAAATTGTAAATCTTAACTGTCACACTGTAGAATGAAAACTTATACATCATTTAAGTGCCATCTTGCAGCTAAAGAAACTGGTTTGGGTTCATGGTGATTATGTGAGACCAAATAGAAGATTAGAAGAGCAAATTGTCTTTGACATTTCTGAAGCTAGGCTTCAAAATCATTTTAATGACATTTCCTTCGGAATTTGGTCTGTTGGTTTCTTCAGCTGAGCAGATGGGTCAAGAAGGGTTAGTGAAAGACTAGGGTGTGCTTGAAAATATTATACATGTGCAGCTTGTTACAGTGAAGTATAATGAAGTCAACTAGACATCCTTGTATGTGTATCATTATGTAGATGTGACTCTCACCTCATTTCCTGGATCTTACGTAGGTACATAACTCAACCTCAGTGGACTTAATTCAAGCGTGCTACCCTGACAGCTTTATGTCACCTATGGTGTTCAGGGGTAGAGTCCAGATGCACTTTTGTGGTAGAAATTAGTTGCTGGTTTTTTCTGTCCTAGAAACCACTAGCTAAGTTTATTTTTGTCCCTTCAGATGACATAAGTAACCCTGTAGCCCAGTAAATTTGAGGGCATTATTGCTTGTAATAGCCCACAGCTTTTCTGCTAGGCTCTATCTGGGCCTTCCTGGAGATTAGTTTTAGGTTGCAGCACCACTTATCTAATGACCAGGTGGCTGTTACCTACTTATTTTGGTGTTTATTTAGCTCTCTATGATTGTGATGCTTATTGTTATTTCTGCAAGTAGTACATAATCAAAAGTGTTAATTGCATGTGAAATGAACTACCTGTAGGGCTAGAATAAACTGCAGCACAGAGAAGTAAAGGCATGGGGTGACAGACAGAGATCTTAAAGACACAGGTGTGTATTGATAACTGGAGACCCAAGTGCAACAAACAGCTCTCCAGTGACCACTGAAAGAATGTGACCTTGGCAACTTTGTTATGCTTGAGACAGATTTTAACAAGAGTGGTAAAATAATTTTATACATATATATATATACACACACACACACACACATATATATAAACACACACACACAGTGAATTGACTTGCTCTCTGGACTTGTTGACCAATTAAGAAGGAAGGTGTAGAGCATGTTAGCAAATATAAAAATTGCTCTGTGTGAGGAGGAGGAAACCATCTGCATTGCTGCCCTCCTGGAAAGATTTTCTGGATACTGAAGGTTCTTCTTTTCTCCCCTCTTCTCCATCCCCTCATCCTGCTCCCCTCCTCAAGCTTTTGACCTCAAAAAGGTTAATGAAACATCAAAGACATGAAATTTTGGATATATATAATTTGATCTGTGTGAAATTATTTCTATGTAAGGCATAATACTACATTTTACACCATATTATGTATGTAATAAAATTCTATTACCTTTGTGATTTGATTAAAATTAAATGAATCAGGCAGTTAGGACTAATTAAACTGCCAATAAATTCTTGGGTTTGCATAGGAAGTGTGTTCCTTTAGCCAATAACAAAATTTTTAGTGTAAGTAATGGGAATTGATCAATCTGTAATTTGAAAATTACAAATGGGCAACACACATGTACAGAACATGGTATAACTGGTGGCACCGTCTGAGTTGGAGCCCTCTTTTAACCCTTTTTAAAAGGAAAGGTTAAGTTCCATGATTAAGGTCACAGCTCAAAGGCTGATAGCATTTGGGTGGGATCTGGATGAATTCAGTTGAGCTGTCTATGGAGACAAATGGCCTCATGCACAGTTTCCCGCTAGACCAGTTAAATAACCTCTGTTATAAATAAATTACCTGCACAACCCTGTATAAATAAAAGATTTAAGCATTAAATAAATGATGTGAACAAATAAAAGGCAAAGATTGAGAGTTGGATGGCTTTAATTAAACTGGAGAGGAAGTACGTTTTGCAAAAGGTTTCTTAAAGGAGAATGAATTATTTTTCACTGTGCCCTGCTAAGCTGTTCTGTGCTACTCATTTTGGGAGATTGCACTGGTTAAATGCAATAGTAAATGTGCAGGTGTGGCATCACTGCAATCACGTGTGAGTTGACATTTTCTCTAAACCCTTCTTGGTTAGCAGTTAGATTTCCAAAAACTTATCATTTTTGGTGTCTAACAAAGACTGCTTATATGGTTCATTTTTATCATAGGTGAGTCTGATAGATTACTAGCCAACAGACTTTACCTGTATTACTGTCAAAAAAAAAAAGAAAGAAAGAAACATTAAATTACACGGTCTGTCTCTTACTCAGCCAGTCGGCATGATGACTTCAGTGGAACCATTCATGTAATTGTTCTTCAGCACAAGAACACGTCACCAATAGACTGAGTGTAGGGGTTTTTTTATTTGCATTTATTTGAATAAGAATTCATATATAATCTCCTTAAGCAAGAGACATAATTTCCTGTTTCATTTTGCAGAATGGCTTAAACCTTAATGGTTTACTAAGGACTGCTACACATGCATGCAAATTGTACTGTAATAATTTTTTTTTATTTGCAAATACTAATAAGTTGCTTTCTGGTAGCTCAGTGGTTAAAGAAATGTAATGCTGCTCACTCAGTCTCAAACTGGAGTGGTTAAACCTGGTATTACAAAAGGAAATTAGCCTTTCAACATTACTGAGCTAAATAAAGATAGTGCAGATGTGCTAGGTTGGTTGTTGCTTGTAATTACTGAATGTTTCCTGTGGATTTAGGATCCATTTCTGGAACAGATAAAAGGCAACGTCTACATTGGAGCTGTACTTCTTCCTTAGAAAAGAAATATGCACTTGGCAAATCTGTTTAATGCTTGTTCTAGGAAAAAAGTGAGTTTGAATATTGTTACGGTGCAAAAGTTTAAAATGCATTGTCCTTGGGTTTACACCTTTTTTAAACTAAATTAAGCTGCAAAAGTAAATGAAATTTAACAAGGGGAAGTGCCAGATCTGCACCTGGGCTTGGGCAATGCTGGTTGTATGTATAGATTAAGGAACAGAAGGCTGGAGAGCAGTGCTGCAGGAAGGGACCTGGGGGTCCTGGTCAACGGCAAGCTGAATATGAGTCAGCAGTGTGAGTCAGGGGAGGCTTAGTTTAGATGTCAGGAAAAGGTTCTTCACCCAGAGGGTGGTTGGGCACTGGAACAGGCCCCCCTGGGAAGCGGTCACAGCACCAAGAGTGACAGAGTTCAAAAAGCGTTTGGACAATGCTGTCGGACACATGGCATCATCCTTGGTGTGTCCTGCATAGATTCAGAATTTGTTCCCTTCCAATTCAGAATAGTCTGTAAATGTGTTTATGGTTGAGTCAGGGCTGCTGGAGGGGGCACATAAGGGCAAGAAGTCTTTCCAGTAGCTTGCTTGACAAGAATGTCTTTAATAGCACAGTCGAGTTAGATACTTTGCCCAGTAAAGCCACCCCTGATATTAAGTTCACTCATTTGTAGGAGACCATGGCCAAGGCTCTTTTACAGATTTTCCATACAAGCCTGGAGTTTCATATACTGAAAGCCAAGCTTTTCCAGACGAAAACATAATGCATTACTTTGTAAGGGAGGAATAGCAGTCAAATTATAGCACCTATGTTTGCTCCCACTGCCTTCACAACTGCCCACCTTATTGTATTATTTTAATATGTAATGATTATACCTTATTTTTCAGAAATATGGTTGAGATTAATCTGAGATTAAGACACCTAAACTTAAGTGTCTCAATTTGGGTGTATGCCATGTGACTGATAATTACTGGAGAGCAAGTCAAGGCAATCTAAAAACCAGTCCAGTCCTCTAAAAAGACACATGCTGCCTGAAGCCCCATCTGTTGCATTTTATTAAATTATCATTGCAATTGTAACTTTGGCCTCTAACTCGCATATAGGTATATAAAAAAACATACCTCCTTGTACACGCATGAATTAAAGTTTCATACTGCGAAACTGAATCACAACCAGTATACGTGTTTTGAGATCCTGTAGCATATAGCACAATATGTGGAATATAGGTTGCAATTGGGTTTAATGAAAATGTTTCTGGAAGATTTTTTTGAAAGATTGGCAGTGGTGAAATGATGCTTTTAGACCTTCTATGAAAGCACAGAGTCTTAATTTCTCCTTTCAAAACAACTTTTAAAATTTAAAGAGCTGTTTCCTACAAAATAGCAAACAAAAAAACCAAAACCAACCCCCCATTAATTTAGTTACAGCATTATTTTCTTTGAAAGAGAACTTTTGTATTTCTGAATTTCAAACCTAGGACAAAGCTAAATTTTGAAATCCATACAATTGCCTTCTCTCATAACTGTGATGATAATTTCTACACCTAACAATGGAAGCATAAAGTGTGATTTCCTTTATGAACATATCTTAAAAGGGGTCAACCCAGGTCTTGCAGTATCTTTATTGTGTCTTCTCTTCTGAACCGCAAATAATGAATGTTGCACACTCAAAATATATGGCATGTTCAGGGAGCGTAACTCCAGGGAATACGCAATGTGAGCTTTACAGAAATTCAGGGTGTAGTGGCAAACTCAAAACCACAAGGATCTCTTGGATATTTTGATTTTCATGTGAGGTTTAAACAAGAGTATATCCATCTGAGTGCTTACTTGTTGTCTTTGGGTTTTAAGCAATTGGAAAGTATGCATGCAGCCCATAGCATCTAAATGTAAATGTGATGGAGTGGTATAAACCACCAGTAGCTGGACTTTCTATTTTAAGCCAGTGTGAGGATGCCCACAAGGACTGAGTTCACTTCAGAGTAAGTCCTTCCCTATCTGGCATTATGATCTGTTTAATATGGGTTGAAATGCAGGAAAACCCAATCATTTAATAGTGACCTTACCAAATCAATTCTTCCTAAGATACAGATAATTGAGTCTTTGATAATTCTATTCTATAGTAGTAAAAGCTTCCACTTAGACTGACAAGCCATGTGTCAAAACTAGAAACAAGCAGATCTCTAAAGCTTTTCAGTTGCCTGGCCTATGAAAAACCCAGTTGTGTTTCTATAGCAACTGCAATGGGCCAGTAATGATGTCATTGCCCAACAACCAGCTAACATGCATATCACCTTATTGCAAATACTGAATACAGATAAACATTGAATCATCTAATTGCTAGTATGAATAATGTTGCCACCTTCTTCAACAATTTGCTATAGAGAAGAAAAGGACTCATACCTAACTGGTCAAAATAGGAACCACATGCGATAATTTAGAAGAGGGAGAAATGACTTTGTTGCCAAACTCTGTTATTTTCAAGAATGTAAAACGTAGAAAACTACTGAAAATATGTTTTTCTATTTGTAGTCAGCTTGAAAAACTTTCTGTGGTGCTAGGTGTAAATTTTGAGATACTTGTACTTTTTTGCTGAAAATACGTACTCAAACTGAGTCATCGGTACACCTGCACCTGGCTGGTGTTGCAGAGTGGAGCTCTCTGAATGATGTACAAGTCCAACACTTGGTACAATAGTTGTTGTTTGATATTGTCTTCTGGCTAGGCTTGAAAAAAAGGACTTGGTTTATCTCCAGATTTTGAAAGAACTATAATTTTCCTTGAATTATTCTCCAAAAGTTAATGGCCAAGTACAAAGAGTCAGTCAAAATTTCAAACACCATTTATCATGCTTTATTAATTTATTATCAAATTGATTGAATATTTTTATGTTGAATTTGTATAGAAAAGCTGCATAACACGTCTCATAGGAATACTTCCTTCTTTGTCCAAATTGTGGATTTTGTAATTAGTTATCTTACTCTCAGATTTGGTTTCCACTGGGCTGGATATCTGCAGGTTTCCATTTTCAAGCAGAGACACAGACAAAGTTTCAGTCCTTCTGGTAGTTGTTGTTCACTGCTGTATGCCTACAGTTCCGTATCTGAAAAATTAGAGTCTTTTTCTCACCTCTTTCTATAAATCTATTAAGAAAAATCTTGGTGTTTATGATCAAAGTCTATTTGACTCTTCCAGACCCACCTTCCATTTGTATCTTCATTTCTAGAAAAATAATTTTCCAGTTAATCAGTGGTATCTCAGCTTGCTTGGTAACTGTAAGTGATGCTCCTATTTGGACAGATTTTCTGTCCCCATCATTCAAAGAATTCTAGTTTCTTTCATGGTGGGAGAAGAAATGTGAGCTCTTCACTTGTTGTCTTGTATTTCTGTTGACTCTCCCAGACAAGAAGATTTGAACAAGTTCTGATGCAAGGTGATACATAGGCTGTCCTCTGACCACTGCAATATGTCAGGCCTCTTCTCTTGCTTCCATTTTTGGACTTTCTGATATTGCCTTTTCTTTATACCCGCCTTCGCTCTGTGCTTTGTGCTTGCCTCATTGCCACAGCTCTTTGCTTCTGCTCTAATCCTGGGTCAGCAGTTTCCTCCAGCTTGACTCTTCAGTGTCTTTCCCTAGTCCTGCCTTGACTCTTTAACTGCTTGTTCTAGTCCTGCCTTGGTTTATTTCTCTTAATATTGAATGCAGCAACTGCTGCCCTCTACACCCTGCCATTATGATTTAGAAGTTTTCTTTATGATTATCCCAGCATTCTCATTATTACATTAGTTTGAAGGGAAAAAATTGCTAACAGGAATGGCAAAGTGCAAATAAAAGGACACAGTCCTCAGTGTAAAGGGCTTATTTAAAAAAAAAAAAAAAAATCAAAAAAGCCATTATATAGCAAGTAACCAGAAGAATGGAGATGGCACACAGAGAAGATATTATATCAGTAAAATTACAGTTTTCTTATCTAAGTCATAGGACAGAGAGAGAACTTCCTTATTTTCTGTAGCCTGAGAATGCTGTTATTTGTCCTGTGCACTTGTTAAGCCACAGATAGGTTTTTGTGAAAACAGACACAAAAAGTCAAGTAAGTTAAGCAGCAGCTGAATTAGGATTTGAGTTCTGTGAGCAGATGTGAAATGAACCTGAAGAATGAGAGCAACAAAATAAAGGTGAGAATTGAAATGGACTTAGTATGGGGACTAAGGCAGCAAAGAAATGTTGACATGCTAAACCCTTTGTGTCCTCAAGATCTAAATGATAAGTTTGCTTTAGCCTCTCGAAGCCACAAGAACTGCTACTTACAGCATGGCCCTGACCAAACCACAGAAAGAAACATCATCTTAGAATCACAGATGGTTTGGGCTGGAAGGGACTTTAAATATTATCTAATTAAAGGTCCCCTGCTTCCTCCTAGGTTGCTCAAATGTCGTTAGGGTTTCATCCCTTACAGTATATCTCATGTGTTCTACTCCTTTTCACATAGTATTTGTTTGAAACTGGGTATTTTCCCTAAAAGAAGTCAATTATGCTTGCTTAAGTGCACTTACCTTAACTCAGCTTAAGCTGAAAATATGTAAGAGGCATATTACTCCTAGTACCAATATTTTGATTTTGTCCTTGTAATTGCTTCAGCAATTTAATAACACATTTCCCTGGCTAAGCACCAGAGCCAGCTGTTAGCAGCAGTGCAAGCTTGAGGATAAAGCTCAACATGTCTTCAGTATTTGGATGCCACAGAATGAATTGTCTGTATTGGTCTTACAGTTTCAGCTAAAGATACTGCCTGTCTTCTAGAAGATTCTTTATGCATTTGTCTCCATGGGATACAAGGAGAGATGCTGATATATGAGTATATATGGGTATCTATGCTCAGGATGATGAGCCTTTGTCTCCCTTTAAGTGGCTTGTTATACTAGAAATCCCAGTTCAAAGGTTTTATGAGTCAGAGAGCAAATTCAAATGAGAGAAGTTTCCTGTACTTGGAAATTTTCATTGACACAGTGAACATCTTGCAAATCTGCCCCATTCTGAAAAAAAAAAGTCCTCCAGAGATGGGACTTGCTCACCTGTGCCAGAAATTTCTGTGTGTGCAGTCAGATACGTTGTTGTTGTTTTATTTTGGAGCAGAATTAACAACATTGGTAAATTGGGTGTGATTCTACAAATATTAAGTGTCTCAGCAACCGAACGTTTCAGTATTTTGGATTAAAACACAGAAATATTGATACGCTATTTTATTCCTGTGGTCTGTATTGTTTGAAGATTTTTTTTCATGTAAGCTTTTTTATTGTGTTATCTGTCAATATATAAAGTCATAAAAAGACATGTACATCAAATGTCCATAAGATGTAGCATTTCCTACATGTTCATAAACCAAAAAAAGCTAAAAGATGTGTTTCTGTTAACTCATAACTACCAGTGATATCCTGCAATCCCTACTTCCAGAAATTCTCTTTACTTCGAATATTTAATCATATAATGTGAAAGCTCATAACTTGCAACATCCATAAAAGTTTATAGTGGAAATGCCATTTTGATAAAACACTACAGAGAAAGGAGTGAGGAGGCAATGTGTATCTACAATGTTTACAAGTGGACAAGAGAAGTAAGGATCAAGGATGTTTCAAAAAAACCCAAAGCCAGTTTGTGGGTTTTACTCTATTCCTCAGTTCTTCCCACTGTCCTCCAGTTCTTTGGTCTTTCTGGTAATAAGGTCAAAAGTCAGAGATCCAGGAATGGATCTAATTAGAGCTGGAGCAGGATATTCTAGAATTTTTCTGCCTGCTCTGAAACTGTGATATCCTTCCATATAAAGTGTATTAATCCAGTGATTTCTTTGTTGTCACAAACTTTTATAGTCAGTGATGCAATTCCCACTGGTGATGGGGAATTTGTCCTGCATTTCCAGTTTCACCTGTATTTCTTTGCAGATCTCTAGTTTTAAAATTACTGTTAAGTTTTGGAAAGCTGTATCCTTTTAAAAATCTTTTTTTTTTTCCTTCTGCAAATATATTACCATCTTTATTCTGCACTGCTTTTTCCTATTCATGTTTTAATAACTCTGGTTTCCTTTGTCTTTTTACCTTCATTAGTATGCATGACTACTTCTATTTTGTTATAATTTTCAACTTTCATTAGTAAGCTCTTGACCTTCTCTCCAGGGTTGTTAGTGAATATGGATTTTTTTTACTTCTGAAGGACTCTGTAATACTTATATCGTGCTGAGTAAACTGTTTATCATTGTTGTTCAGGCAGCCCCTGAGATTTTTAAATGAAGAGCAAATAATAAGCCATAAAGCACCCTGATAAACAAACAATAAAAAACAACATACACCAAAAAAACCCAAACCAAACCTTCACCAAAACTAAAGCCAAACAGAAAAAAAGGGGGAAAATACTTGCTGTTTTTAAGTGGAGAATCAAAGTAGCAAAGTTGCTTTGTAAGCCTGTACTATGAAATCTATTACATTTAAAACTACTTGTATGAAAATTATAGCGCTTGTAAAAGTTTTGTTACTCTCAAAACTCTAACATTTACAAAAACGTTGACTCATAACAATATTTGTGGCATTGAAGCTTTCTTTACCTGAAGAAAAAAAGATTTTGAAAAGTGCAAGGTGTTGCGGTCCCCAGTTGTTCTGTTCCGTGCACTTAGACTGATTTGTGTTATATTAAGTAACCTGAACATAAATACTGCAGAATTAAAGTTAACAACAACCACGTGTTGTTATAAAAATGTGTCAAAATATTAAAATACAATGACCTCTGAATATATATACACAATATTTGTAGGTTTATTATTGATTGAAACATTCTGGAAATCATTCCTTATCTTCCATAAGGCTGTTTAATATTTAAGAACTTAAATGCAATTGGTAAATCTCTGGCAGAGAAATTTTAGGAAATATTAAATAATATAGGTGGTGAGCATTCACCCATTTCAAAATGAAAATAGTCCAAATTTAAAATATTTTTATCTTTTGGCATTACCAGTGGAACCTGTTGCAGATTTATCTTCTTTTACCATGAATCTCACTAGCCTTAAAGGAAGAGATTAAAGAGCCACCAAAACAATTTCTTTACTTATTACTTTCAAGAGCTTCAGATTTAAAAAGTTTCTAAATTAAGAAGTTAGCTATCACTATTAAAACTGTATCATTTTCATTGCCTTTACACAATGAAGATGTTGAACAGGCCTTGGTTTCATGGATGTTTCATTCCTCAAAACTGAGATCAAAATCAATCCTTGTTTGTGAAAAAATGAACATAACAATTACAGGATTATTTTTTCCATAGTTTTTCATCCATTTCCTCACATTATCTTAAACCAGAAGCAGAAAAGGAAAATGTCAAAGGAAATCTTGTCCTTAAAACAGCTGAAATACAGTGCTGAAATGGATGAGGAACCACCAGGTCCTTTTCTTTAGACTTAAAAAGTTAAAGTAAGTGGTCTCTGATGTACTTTTATATGTTGGTGCTTAGAAACCTCCAGTGAAAGGAATTACATGGATTTCCAAGTTAATTGGCTCAATTTTCTTTCAACACCTTAAAAGGATTTTTCTAATACCTAATCTATATCACAGAAATTAATCTAGCTACTTCTGCTTTTACCTCTGGACATGAAGAAAATTCTGTGCTACACTTTCACTAGCAGATTTTACATACTGGATATTGCTAACCCTTAGTTTTCAACAGATTAAGTAAACTGTTACCTTTAGCCTTTGCTCATAGACAATAATTTATATTTTTCCTCTTGCTCTGCCCTGGAATATTAGAATTTTTGACACTTCTTAACATTATGATCTTGTCTGGATGAATACTTTGGTTAGAGTGTTAGAAGTAGCAGGTAGATTGCAGCAATTATTTGTGAATAACTTACATACAATATGTCAATAAATATGTCCTGGGAAGTTTTATTCTATCACTTGATATTGTTGTTTTATTTTCAGTTTGTTATTCACTTAATATTCGTCAGATCCCTTTGCAAATATTTCCGCGCCTCCTCAGTTTATTATTCTGACTTTCAGTTTCTCCCTGGCTATGCTGCTTCCAGTTTGTTGTTAGCACACTGATTTTTATTTTTCCAAGATGACTCTGGATTCTGATTCTGCTTTCCAGTGTGTGTTCAATCCTTCTCAGTTTGGGAGAGCCATAAATTACAGACCATTTTCTCTTTCCCAGTTTAAACTAAAATTAATAACAATAATAAACAGTATGTCACAGAATTCTCAACAAACACCTTTGGATCATTTGGTTAATTTAATAATTTGATTCAATGTTTTTTGGGGTTACAAGTCAGTTCGACAGTTCTGTAATTCCCTAAATTCTCTTTTTTCCACCTCCTTTTGAAATTAGGTGTGTTCTTCCTTCTTCAGTCCCTCAAGACTTCCCATGTTCTTTAATGGGATCTTCAAGACAGCTCTTAACAGTGCAGGGACTGCCTCTATTCACTCCTTAGTACTAAAGAAAAATTTTATCTCACCTTGTAAAAGAGATATCCATAGTTTATCTTACAGCTTCAGGAGCTTCTCTATTTGGCACCAACTTCTATTACTTCCTTCTGTTAAAAAATTATGGTCAGCACTGACTAATCCTTTATTGAAAGCAGAGGCAAGAAAAGTATTTGTTGCATCATTTGTTTGTTTTCCCTTGCTGTTTAAATAATGGTCTTAATCTTCATTCAAATGAACCTGTATAACCTTTTTGTTCCTTTCTTTTTTAAAATTTGAATATTATCCCTTCATACCCACAATGCTCAGGTTTGACACCTGCCATTTATCGGGTTTTTACCAATTTCCACAGCACTAGAAGGCTGTGCCATCCTGCTTTTGACACTGCTTCCCTCAGTAAATGGCACTTTGCACACACTTTTATGTATTACATAACCTTACCAGTACACCTGCCTGTTCCCTGAACTGATGGGCTCATTCAAAGAGACAGGCAGCTCTCATTCCTTCTGTATGTTATTATAGTGCTCTGTATCAATTCATGAATGCTTGGTCCCAAATAGATATCTCTGCATTCTCGAAGTATTCTTCATTTTTAACTGGAAACAACTTTAAAATGTCATTTGCTGAGGGACTTCATCCACCTTTAGAAGGGAAAATACTTCCCAAGGGAAAAACACTACAGGTACCTGTGTCTTCATCCTCCGTAAGTGTCTAGTACCATTTTTGGATCAAATGGTTTGTAGCCAGTAGGCTGCACATGTATTTTTCCAGTTCCATTTACATCTATTCAAAAATATTGGAGAAGTCTTTCTTATACTGCATCCTGAATTTTATGTACCATTTTCAGACTGGCCAGAAATAGGAATTGTTTGTTGCTGTGATATTTGCAGGTCATTCTTGTGTATTGTATGGGTTTTGATATTTAGCCATATGACAACTTGACAATAAGTAGATCTTAAAAATTGAGCTTTTTATTACTATTAGAGCCAATATTTTTAAGTTTGGCTCACATCATAATGTCCATAGGCATAAAGGTATTTGTTTACAGGTTATAATAACACAGAATGAGAAATAACTCCCTCATCACTTTAATACATTTTTAGTGTATTCTCAAACCTGTCTGCATTAGAAACATGAGATGGGACAAAATTGATGAGATGTCACCTGCTATAATGGTTTAAATTTTAGTTTTCCCTTCTTTACATAAACAAAGCAAACCAAAATGCCTAATTTTGAACAGACTATTATACTATCTTTAATTAGTTTTCAATAAATATTCAAACTTAATAATGCAGAAGATTCAGTGAGCATGTTATGTTCCTGTATGTCAATGACATTTACTGTAATCTAACATAATTTGATAGTTTTATGAGCTTCAACACAGTGTCAGTCAGTGCCTGCTCTGTATTCTCATGTAAATGTTCCTGTCAACAGGAGAAATCCTTGAAAAGAGAAACAGAAGCAGGATGTTCTCTAATGGCTCATCCTGAAAAGGCAAAAATTACAGTAAAGGAAAACTAGTATGGTCCTCTTGCTGTATCACCTAACAGTATTTCCAGCAATGAACTTTACAGTGGGGATCTGAAATAGGAGAAATTCTGTTTCTCTGAGCACTTCAGCAACATTTTCCAGGCAGGAATAGAAAACCACCAGCAATCGCTTTCTGTGAAAGACGCTTCAGGCTGATGGAAGGCAAGTGCTTTGCCAAGTAGTTAATTTTGATTTAGATTTCTTTAAAGATACTTTCCAAATCTAGGAGCTTTCACTCAAGCATATTATTGTCCACTTTACTATGGGAAGGCTGGAGAGGGTTCACATGGCCTGTTTCATGCTAGAAAATCGGTGAAAGTTTCTGATCTAGAATGGAAGACTGCAGAAAAGAAAATAAATCCACAAAAGAGATATCAAAAAGGAAAACTTCCTCTAGGGGTGTTGCCTAGCCTGGTCCAGCAGCTAAAAGTCCCATCCTTGTGGAGGCAGTGGTCTGATGGAACACTAGCCTGGGAGACTGGAACCAGCTTACTTGGCTTATATTTATATTCAAGGCGACCACAGGAGAGCTGGCCCATTTCAAAGGATCTGATCAGCTCAGGCTTCAGTCAGCCTCTCTCCACACCCCTACCACATAACTCATGCATACCGTTAATTCAAGGATCTTTTTTCAGCACATGTGCTTTTCCATTATCAACAGCTAATGCTAATTAGAATCTTTTACTTTGTACTGAAGTACAAAACTGTGCTCAGCATAGGCTGCTACTGGAAAGATGACAAATTCAACTGCCTGCTTACAGTCAGGGATGGCACTTCACTAAAAAATCTCTAATATAAAGTCTGAATGTTATACAAATATCAAAAGCATTTTAAAACATAAATTCTTTATTTAAGTCTCAGATGGAATGGCTGAGGTAGTGCAGCATGTGTTTGCTAACAGTTGTGCCTCTGGAAGAAGGCAAAGTAAACTGAAGGTAATTAGTAATTTCATATAAATATTTTGAAGCTGACATGTAGTGCATACTGAGGTCATATTGTAATATCAAAGATGGTATTTTGTAATGTTATTGCTACAATTTAGCTGCAATCCTTAGAACTAGGGAAACTCCAAATGTTGATTGGTGATGCCACTTGAGAGGTAATTGTAGTTTTTAAACAAACTAAAATCACTCCCTAAGGAGAATGCAAAAAAACCCCCCAAAAAGTTCACACCTATGTTATGGAAGATCAAGTGAATACCATTCTGTAATCTTAGTTTTGAGGAAAAAAAAAATCCTACGCCTGACATATTTTCTACCTCCTAAGAAGGTGCCTGAAATCTCATGGTAGAGAGCTCCATAATTTTTATGACTTTCTTCCTCTTCTTTAGTGAATATGCTGTTGGAAAGTTCAATGCTGAATAGGTTTAACTAAGAATTTCCTAACTTGTTTCATTATTTGCTGGGGGGGGGGGGGGGGGGAAGTAAAATGCATACTTATGGAAACAGTGAGTGAAAGCTACAAGTCTTTTCCCTTGACTCTGTAGCCTAATTCCAGGCTGTAGAAACAGACTCCACTGTATGCTCTTCTTTTTAGCTTCTTTTCTACACTTCAGTCAAGCTGAGGCTACAAAAACTGATACTGTTCATTGGCATCACCAATAGTTTGAGACACACCTGAGAAGGAATATGAGCCTTTCAAATTGCTTGAACAAAGAATGTGAACCCAAGTTTCAATGTGTGAACAGTGTCACCAGTAGCTTAGTGTGCAAAGGTGAATGATGCCCCTGCTTAATTAGGTCCTGCCATCCAAATGCCTTCTCCTGCCTTGAGGAGCCCACAGCAAGTGCCTTCTGAGAGGACCAGACTGTGGACTCCTGGTCTATTCATTCAGGAACCAAAGACCTTCAAGCACCCAACAGGGATGGTTGCACCTCAGCTGACAACATTCAGATACTAACTTTATAACTGCCTTTATAGCTCAAAATCACTACGCTGATGGTTTTCATTCCTTTTATCTTTTCCTCCGCAGTACAGAATTTAAATAACCACTATCAGTGCTCTGAATGTGGCCTCTGTTATAACACACATGTTCTATAGGGGGCGGAGCAGTCTAAAGAGATGCATATTTACTCTAATTCCAGCTCTGGGGGAAAGCTATTCAAGCTGATTCTGGCAATAATTGAAAAAGTAACCACTGCACATACTACACTTTCTAAAATTATTGACAGTTTTATGGGGAAAATGCTCGTCTGGGGACTAAGTGCCTCATGCGTGATTCACTAACACGAGGACCACACTGAGGAAACATTGCTGGCTTTATTAAAGTCAGTTATGGCTTGCATGGAAACAAAAGCAGTTCATTACTTCTCTGCATATTCCCTTGTATATTGCTTTAGATTAAAACAAAATTGAATTGGGGCATCATTGCTACTTTATCACTGCTGTGTGGAGAGACCTGGCAGCTGGCCAGCTCCTCAGTTGCCCATCTGATGTGTATCTGCTACTACATTTTCCTAATGTCTGCTACAATAACCAAGTTCTTGCAAAACACCCCAACAAATTAAAAGTTGGCTGAGGTGATTACATATTCTGCACTATTAACAGTGTCCATGACAAGTTTTTTTCAAGTGCTATTACTGCTGGATTTCACTGCCACAGTAATGACAAAATTGTATAGGATCACAGCATATATAACTCCATGCATCTACTTTTGCTGCTATCTCTCGTAGTCCAATGAGACATTGATCTATAGAGTGAGCTCTAACAAGTAGTTTCTGAATGACAAGCCCAACAAACAAACAAAAATAATAATTACACCCTTCTGGAGTAAAATGACATGCTTTAGACGTGGTGTTTTTTGGTAATACTGTTAGATACTCTTTATATTTTTTCAGATATTCTCTGGTGCAACACAAATTATATACTTGATGATGCACAGTACTCAAAGTAGGGTAGATGAAATGAAATCTGCTAACTCAGTGGTTTCAAGAGACTTAATCTTTCAGAAGTCTAGCTGAGCTAGTGGTGGTTTGCCTTGGGAACTTTCACCATCTGCAGGGTATTCTTGACAGAAACCTGATTGTTATTAGCCTCTAGTTATCTGTCAGTATGAAGAGTGTTAAACTGCTGCATTGCTCATCTTCTTGCTAGTATATTTGAACTGTGGCCTGCAATTTCAAAGTTTTCTACTGTATTTACTCAAATTAATTTTTATTAGTTCTCCTTTCTATTTGTTCTTCCTGTATTTGACTCCTACCATTAAGACAGTTGACTATTACTCAGAGTAGAAGAAATATATATGTATACATATCCTTGAGCAGAAGGCCAGTTGAGGACACACTTGTACCTTAAATGTTTTCTGTGGAAATGTTAGCCTCTGTAGTCTGAATAGGACTGCTGCCCTGCATAAATTTTCCACCAAGAGAAATAAGTATGCTTGTTTTGTAAACCATACACTCTGTCATGCCAAGCTGCAACCCAAACTGCACATACCAAATAAATTTGAATTGTTTTATGGTTCCTTCAGTGTGCCTGTTTTCTGTAAGCTATTTGTCTTTTTGCACAGCTAAGTAATAGCTGATATTAATGATGCAACATAATGCTCATCATCTGCACAAAACCAGAGCACGTAGAATTCAGCTAAAGCCAGTTGTAAGATGTATACTTGCTAAGGAAGAAAAGATGGAAGTGATGGAACCTACAGACTTGTGACAATTTTGTCTTGAGCAGTTATTGTTCATTTGTTTTTCTGGGCTTCAGTTTCAGGTCTCATTTTTTTGCGCATAATTTGAGCAAAAAGGATGACACAAAGATTTGGGTTTCACGAATTCTTCACCATTAATGCAGCAATGATGAAAGTATAGCAATAGTGAGATGTTTTCAAACCCAGTAGCGTACTCATTTTTTTGTCAAAACAAAAGCAGTCCAGTCTTCACAAACCAAATAGTCATCAGGGTTCTTACGATATGGTTGAGATGGTGTAGTTATAACAGTAGTACTAACAACTGCCAGCAGTGATTTATGGTTCACTTTTCATCTGTCCAAATAGTGTTGGTGTTAGGTAGAAACCACAAATGAGGACCACAACTTCTAGGGTTCAGCAAATTGTAAGCAGTGAATAATGCACAGGAAAGACTGGTTTCAGTCAACCCAAAATTTAGGTTTAAGTTTGGCCTAAATATGGTTGATAATTTCATACTGAATAAAGTATTTAGGGATTTAGACACCATTCACAGAGTTAGCTAGAAGGAACTGATAAGGCTATTGATAATCCAGTCATTAGATCAGTTATCTAGGGTTAACCAGACTGCTTCTACATGTTAAGAAAGGATGGGAAACAAAGTTCTCCGTTGTTCTGCTGGGCATTTTGTCTCTGTTTGGGATGAAATTTGGCAGTCCAAAAACCAGGATATTGTGTTCTAGAGGCAAGGTAGTGGCCCAGCATTTCACGCTCTCCTGTGGAGATCATTACACTTTGTATAAACACTCAAAATAATTATTGTAAGGGAGCCTGATGTCCAGTCACGATTACCAGCCTTTACAGCAAATCTCATTGACTCAGTGAAAATTTAGAATGTTCAGCTGAATGTTATAGACGGTGTGAGTTAAAAAGAAGACAAAATAAAAAGGCAAACAACTACCATGGTTATCCCAAAATAGGTTCTTTCACCCTGTGTGCAAGAAGCTGATCCACACGCACTAGAGGTATTTGGTTTATTTACAATTCAGCATAGAAGGGATGCTGAGTGACATATTCACCAAGCCAGCACAACTACCAAAACTTTTCACTATTTATACATTTTAGCAAACAAAGGCATTAGTGTTCATTGGTACCAAGTTACATAGTTCTCTTATTATTCTCTATTAGCTAAATGACTCCCTTGCTTCTTGTGTTAATTATTTAACATGCTCAGTCTTTCTATTCTTTTATGTCAGTGGATTTCTTTTGAAGTTCTGTGAGTTGGTGGCTGAAATCTTCCACTGCCAGAATTACCTTTATCCAGCTGGAGCTGATTTCAGCACAATTGCTGAGTTGGCTTTTTTAGTTTTCCCCTTAACTTGGAAATTCTGCCAAATATATTTTTGGACTGTAAATTCTGCATTCTTTTTGTCCACCATCAGTAGTATATTCTTCTTCCCAAGCTTTGTTTAACCACCCCTAAGTCTGAGATCATTCAAGCATGTCAAGGTAATTTATTGACAAGTGCTTTATCTTTTTAGCACCTGGACATCATGGTCATGAAATGGCAGCATTCTAAACAGCACTTCTTATTCCTGCCCTGAATTGGGAGGGGTGAAATGCCAAATATGTCTTCCTACGGCAAGTGTCCTAATCATATATAGGCATCTTTGCAATGGTACCTAAGTCCTCCTCTACATCCAGCATTTTGCTTTTAATAAGATCTAGAAACAAATAAGTTTTACTGAAAAAAATGCCTTAAGTTTTATGATATTCCTGAAAAGATTTTTTTCTGCTTTAAAATTTTTCTTCTTGATGTTGAATATAATTAGGACACATCCTTGTTGATTACTGCTCACTAAAGTAGGAAGCTACTGGACCTTCAAGTAATTAAAATTTATAGAAAAGGCCAAAGATGAGAAAAAGTGAAAAGAGATGAAAGATCATTTTGATAGAAATATTTGGAAGCATGTTTGCACTTTAGTATCTTCATTTCTAGAATTCCTCTTAACTCATATACAGCCTTTTGGAGTTTTTTAAAAGAGAATCTAGAAAGCAAGTTTATTCATCTACTACACTTTCAATGAAGCCAGGAACTTCTACTGCTGTTATCAGACTATAGCTTGAGGCAGACAACATAGATGCTCCTTTAAATGCATTACTTGCATATTATCTGTGTCTGCTGTGGCAGGGTTAGGGCCATCTCCACAGCAGTGCTTGGAGGAATGATGGAGAAAAAATTCTCTATACACTGCTCACACTTGGGATATTTTTATTGTGTTGAAATAGATGTGTAAGTAAGGAGTGGGTACCAAGGATGTATGAAAAGGTGTAAAAGCTTTCCAGATGGTGGAGTGTCCTTCTCAGGGAGCCAGTGATCCTGCCTGTTGTGGAGAGCCCTGTCCTAGGCCTGTGTGTGCTGGACCTGAGGTATACTTAGTCTCTGTGGCTGCACTGTGAGCTCTGTGGGCTGGGTGTTCAAGTGGTGCTGAGCACTCTGCCTCTGCACAGTCTTTCCAAAACTAGGGATGAAACAGCTGGCAGGGAGTGGAGGGTGGTGGTGTGGGATATGCAGAGGGGTCATTACAGCTTTTCTCCAAGAGGCTGCTGGCAAGAACTTTAAAAAAAAAGAAAATTTTCAGCTGATTTGACCTTGGTCTCTAACAGGTGGTTTTTTTTTTAATCCCCCTGTGAGATACATTGTCTTGCATGTAATTTATTTTTCTGAGTTAGTATGAGATGTCAGTTCCACTTGATTGCACTTCTAGTAGAAAACAACTTTGCTACAGGTTCTCTGCTGGAAATCATATGGTGGCGACAAGGAAGACCTTGTGTGTCACCACCATAGGCATATAAAGGAGCCATTTACACTATTAGCTGGTGAAGTAATCATCTTTTTTCTTTCTCTCTCTCTCTCTCTTTTTTGTTATATTTTTTCTTCCTTTATGTTTTTGTTTTAAAAGGCAAGAAATAACAGCTTGTCTCTTTGAGAGCAAATAACACTCTTTAAAAGCAGTTGCCAAGCAACCTACATTTAGTTTTGGTGGGCTGCTGCATTGGCACTAAACTCTGAACAGCAATGAACCCACCCTTTCCAGCCCTCAAAATAAAACAAAATTCAAATAACAGACATACAGAAGACCCACCATTCCAGTTCTCAACACATTTTTGGTACCACAAAGTGTCTCTTTAAAAGTCATATTCAGAGTGCAGCAACCTGCTAGTATTGCAGAACAACACATTCAGGTCAGTGAAGGAGGATTGCTTTTTCTTCCTAAATGCACTCGCTTACCGCAGGTTTGAGAGTGGAAGCAGAAAAGTATTGATAATTTTCCAGTCAAACAGAAGAAAATTTCACCCCAATCCCCAAGAAATGCTGTGAATCACGACTCCTCCTCGAAAGTATTAGTGCACTAATTTTTTTTTTTTTTTTTTCCAACAACCAATCTAAGCACCTTGCACATTCCAGGGTGCTACAAGGGAGATGGCTGGGAGCCACCTGGGTATGGAACTGCTTCTCTCATAGTTTCACATGTTTTCTGGCATGTGAAATTTTTTCGTAGAGTTTTAGATGGAAATACAAGTAGATATGTAAATAATGTGAGAAAAGCGTCAAACTATGGAATTGCCAATGAACCCATGTACTTCAACAGAGAACTTGTCAAGATAGAAGTGTGTGTACACACAAAATTCCTGTATCCAGCCTTGTAGCTGTGGTGATTTAATCCTGTGCTTTGTGGAGACATCAGAATATGAGCCGTAAAGGTTAATATGTGGTATTTTGCTTTTCCAAGAGGCAGATCACAAGAACCAAAGATAGCTGTTAAGGTCAATTCTAGGCATTTCCCCCACTACACAGTCAGACACAAGCAGGACATTCACCTGAGCCTTGAAATCCGAAGACACTCCAGGATCTGGGAGTTCAGGTGTGGAGCTTTAAGTGTCACGGATTTATGCTCTGATCTACCACTTCCCTGCTATTCCATGCAGAGTGGATTAAGCCTTTACGTAGTACATGGATTCTCCTTTGAACCCTCTACTTGAACCACAACATTTTGTGCAATTTTATCATATGCCTTTGGAATTTTGTCATTATAATTTTCCTTCTCTGTCTTCTCTTTTAAACTGCTGTATAGTGCTTCTGTGTACAATTCAAACTGTCTATTGCATCCTAGAAGTGTATTTCAGTCGGAAGGGAGCTTATTACAGCTCCTGGCAAGTTCTTAGCCATTCTGGGCTGGCTGAAAAGTGAGCTCTTCAAAGACAATGGTTTTGAATGCCTTGAGTCTTTCCTAAGAAAAAGACAATTAAATACAAAGATTGGAAGGGACTAAAAGAGCCTTGTTTCATTTTGCTTCCAATTGACAATTCCTTAATTTGAGTTTATTATCCATTCTGTTTGCTCTCTTTTCCACAAGAGAAAGGTATACAGAACTGCACAGATTTTAGTGCTCTTGGATCGCTTTTGCCATGTGGTTCAGCACTGAAGCTAAGAGGTTCATGGCCTCCATTTGCCATATTTTAAAGCTAACATTACCTTAGGCCAGAGGGACCAGATGGACATAGCTCATTGCACTCTTTCTTGTGAGACAAGATTTTGACTGTAAAATACAAGAAGCAAAAGCATATTGCTATATTGTTTCTGTCAAGGGTCACGAAAATTGGGGGGTTTTTGCAGTCACTTCAAGTTGAACTGAATTTTGCAGAAAGTCTCAAGCCTGTTATTGATGTCATGGATACCTTCTCCAAAAGACTTTTCCTACCCATGACAAATAACAATGGTGATGAATCCAGTCATGGACCTGATAAAATATTTGAGCTTATGTGACAATCTGTCAGCAAGCTCCCTTCGAGCACCCAGAAAGCTCTGTGCTTACTTGCCCTCCTGGTGTCAACAGCACAAAAGCAATTTAAGTGTCCCATATTCTTCATAGTATATATAGGGATTAAAACCTGTTGAATGGCACCTTTCACAGCTATACAGTCTTGCTAATGTGAAGGGTTGGAATTAAGAACAGCCTTTTACAATTTCCTCTATCAATCATTTAGTTTCTTCCTATGTGTTATAACACTAGCAAAAAATTATAAAAAGAAGGTCTTTGGGAATTTAAGTCACACAGTTAAATACACAGAAAGCTCATAATAGCATTAAGGTTGTTTTGGTGTACTGTTTTGTTTTTAAAAGGCTTCAGTGTTGCCAGTTCTATATTAAAAATAATTAGTAAATATGAAGCTTAGTCTTTCTTTTTGAGTATTAAATCAACTGGTATTATCTAATTTTTCAACCATTGAGACTGATTTTATCCCAGTTAGATTTTCTACAATCCTAGTAAGGCTGCCATAAGCATTGGAGCATTCCTGTTACCCTCAGTGCTGCTAATAAATACCTAGTTACTGCTCTGGAGAACAGAGCCTGAACTTCAACTCTACCTGCAGACTGCAAAGCTGATAATTAACTACATTCAGGCATGCAGGGGTAAGAAGCTAATCATAGGGACTGTATCCTTTGCAGTCTGTACACTGTTCCTTGCTTTGCAAACACTGTGTGAAGGTCATTGCGTTAATGTGTAAATGCAATCTACTAACCTAAACAAACAAAAAAAAAACTAAAATGGTTTTTGCAAAATTACAAGGATATTTTGTGAATATTTCACTGAAACTTACCCCTTTGTTCTGTGGAAGGTGAAACAGCAATAGCAGATACCCACTTAGCAACATATGATGAGATGCTGGTGGGATTTCTTCTTGCTGCTGGTAAGTGCTTATAGTATGGATTCTTTGTGTTTCCTTCAGATACAGACATGGGAAGATGAGAACATTTAACCTGCTTTAACTAGTATGGGACTTAGCTATTTCAATATTTCTTCCCTAGCTATTTCAACTGTTCCAGACACTACGTTAAGGTGTTATAACAGTATCAGGCAACTTGTAGTTCTGTGTAATTTAGTATTGCGACTACTACTGCAGCTGACATACTATCAAAACATAATCAAAACACTAACAACTCTAAATAAAGTGTTATAGAACTAAAAGGAGACATTGAAATGCTGATATGGATTTTAGGAGTGGCAACTGTTTCACTGGAAAGTTTTTAGAGTGAAAAGTGATAAAACTGGCCTTTGTTTTGTGCTGTGACTGATACAACTGATTTTTGTAGAGACTTCAGCTATCTGATTACATAATAGAAGATAACTGCTTTTGACATTTGTTATGCACAAAGGACAGTTCTTTTACTTTCCCCCACAGTTTTATTCAATTTATAACAGAATCATCTTAGTCTGAAAGGCTTTTTCATTTTATAGTGGTTTGTAGATTATTTGTTTTGAAAATTTTGAAGTATGTTTTGTATATTCCCTTACAAATAGAAATAATGCTCCCTTCTTTCAACCACTGGATTTGGAGGCACATGTTTTAAAGACATTATGTGGGCAAAATTTTTTCTAATAACCTTGTCAAAAGGGATCATGAAAAGTGAAAATATTTCACCTTTTTATCTAGTTCAGTATTTTTTGAGTCATAGGAAACACTTTCAGGTTAACAGTCCTAACGGCACTCTATTTCCAGGCTCAGGTATTCTATAGTTCTCAGAAAAATGACTCTAGTTTAAAAGTGTGAATTACTATTGAATCAGCTTAAAACATCCTGTTTTATATTTATTTTTCATTATTTCCACGTACATTTGTCTGAAGAAATTTTGAGAGCTGGTGTTTATTGGACAGTGAAAATAGATGGATCATCTTTCCATTTGTTTCTAGCAAATTTGTCCAATATGACAATGCAATAACAGAATTTATCATACTCAAGTCCTCTGAAAAAGACCATGGAAATGCTGTATTAGACTTGTTTCCAACAAACCTTTTTGAAGGTAAAAAGTATTAGGCCAAACACAATCTGACAATTTTTTAACCACACCCAGCATTTAATAGTAGTATGAGTCACTGTAAATATTCCATATTCCTAGCTAGAGAAGAGGAATGAGGTGCTGACCTACCCAACCAATGTCTCAATAGGAATATCTACACACAGTAAAACATTTAAGTCATATTGATTCTGGAGGGACTTGAGGACATGCCTAAAGTTGAGTGCTCTGATAAGTATGTATGGATTTAAGTGTGCTCTTAATATTCTGCTGAGTGCAGACCTGAACTTGTAATGTAATAGTGATCTATTGAATAGGTCTGTAGAGAAACCACTGAAATCAGCAAGTCTCTGCAGGGCTATAAAACCTGCCTTTGTGGAGGTTATCTGCAGGATTAGACCAATATCAGGAGTAACAACTATTCATCCTCACATTAAATGAAAAGATGTCTCTGTATTCATGGTTTGAAATGTGTTTAAAATTTTCTATGACAATAAATAACTGTACTTGAAGCAAATTCTGCAACAGGACTCCATAATATACATTTATGGTACTATTTTCAAACTCTTAAATTTTTTGATATAAGGTGCAATTCCAGTTGCAGCTGTGACACATTGTCATTTAGCACATCTCCTTTTTGTTTTAGTATTCAGCTTTTATTTTTGCATTCAACAGTTGTTAAAAGAGGGAACATGTGATATAAATACACCCACTTTTTAAGTGATAGTTATTGGGAGATTATGGTATTTTTACCTTAATTTCCAACTTTCCATGCTTTTGTTTTCTTTTACTTCATTCCATCCACATTATCAGTAATTATGTAATCTGAATGTCACTTTCTATTCACTAGTTCTAGACTGCTTCTCATGCTGATCCAGACCTCTCTCAAATGGATAGAAAAACTCATGTGAACTTTGAATCTGGTCCAATATCTTCTCATGTTCTTTAGCATTTGCTTGTGATGAGATGCTACTGTGCCATTAAGTTTTCCTCTACTATGGGTTATTGCTAATCAATTTTAAAAAGTCATGACTTGTATAAAGGAGGGAAGAACATCTGTCCAAAACAGGTATCTAATTTTCTCTTGAGGACAGTTGTCTAGACAATAACTATTCAAACCAGATAGTTCATAGATTCCAGCATTGTTATAATAAATGTGTTAAAAGAGCTAATAGAAAAATGAAGTTCTTTGTGGCACAGGTAGACAGGGCATAATTATTCTCCTTATATAACAGGACTTCACCCAGAGTAATGATTTATTTCTTGGTATGTAGCACTTTCACACCTTGTATGAAATGTATTCTGCAAGTGCTCTTGAGCTTCATTATTGCTTACTGTTGTTTATTTCTCATGCATTATAGTATTTGCCAGCATGTGCAATGAGCGTATTTCAAGGGAGAAGCAAACTCCCCACAGCTGTAGGACCATATCTGTTTTCAACATGTCCAAATTCAAGCAGAGGAAGGTGCTTCAGGCTTCTGTCTCCTGCACGAAAAAGAACTAATCTCCAGTTTTTCATGTAACAGTAGTTCACAGTGGTAAGTTGTCCTTGGAAATCACTCTTTAACTCTTCCTGGGACTTCAAATTATTCTTACCCTTGATAAAGAAAGTAATAACTAGGAATTAATGTCTCTGTACTTGTATTATCCAGAATTCCTACTCATCTACTATACAGTTCTGTACACTTATCCCATTTGATAAATTGATTCTGACTCACAAAGACCACTGCAGAGACTATGAGTGCTGTGTGTTTTAGTAATTTGATTGGTGTGTGGCAAGGGCAGTTCATAGAGCAACGAGTTCACATTCTGGCGATCATCCAGGGAGCTAATTTTGCAGACTGGCTATTGCACTGGTTTATCTCTGATTTTGCCCATTCTAATTTATTGTGGTGAGAACTCATGCTGTCTCAGTAACCTTGAAATCCAGATCCTTTGCCAGATACCAGTACTTCCCAGTCATTTGATGCTCACTTCAATAATTTTAAAGTAGTGCCCAAGGTATCAGCTCCTTGACTCCTGCTGATTTCTACTGTAGCACAATAGCTTTATTTCTCTTTACTTTCTATGTGTTATTTTGAAAATCCATCCCTGTAGACTGAATGATAAGTATGGGATGAACCCTATTTGCCAGACAATAGGCTATTTAAATTGCTAGATTTTGATACTGTTGTTTGCAAGAGTTGTTTTGTGGCCATTACCATATGAAAAAGAAGAGTGTGAGGGGAAAAAAATCTTCAGCTTTTTCTAAGTGGAACATAAGCATTTCAGCCTGATAATTGTATCCTTCCCTGACTTATCCACTTCAAATGTTTCCCAAAGTTAAAAAATATGTGCATATTGTCAGTGTTAGGTATTGAGTGTACTGTTGGATAGCATCAATATTTTTGCTTAGGAAAAAGTTAAAGAAACTCTGAAGCTGATTATCGTGCCTGGAAGCTGACACAGTCACCATTTAAATGCAGAAAGTTCTTGGATTTTTTTTAACTTTGTCTGAAAACAAATAGGAAAAAGCAATAAATACTGTTTTTTAATGATTTCACTTATGCATCTCACCTGTGAATCAGTTTCTTTATCATAGCCATAAGAAGTATGTCCAGGGTGTTTATTTATCAGTTATAATTTCCTGTTGGATCCCTTCCTTCAATATCTCCCTACTGATGAAAGCAGCTGGAATTTGATTCTCTTTTCACGGTAATACTGTGAGTCAGGACTAGCAGCTATAAATTTGTGTTGAGGAAGTAGAAGTACATAGCAAAAAAGTCAAGCAAACAGCCTGTAGCAATCAATACAGAGAACCAGAATAATATTTCTGGACATTATTAATTAATAATTATTTGGTATGAGTTTGTCAAGTTATCATGCAAATTTATCACCTTAGGCATGATATGTACTTTGCAATCATTTACTAAGGCAAACATTTTACTCAATAAGAAGAAACAAAGCCACAGAAAATGGTGGTAAGGCATGAGCAGATGCTGTACAGAAAAATCTGAAAGCAAACTTCCTAATCTCATGGACTATTCCAAAATACATGTCCCATTAAAAAGAAGAATCTGCTCATTAGCACCCATAGTAGTCAGGTTTGATCTGAATGAGATAGACCCCAATTGCATTACCCACCCTGGGGTGATAAAAAAGCCCTATAACCCTACATAAAGGATTGAAACAGTGTCTCTTTTTTTTCTCCCTTACTGCAATTTGAAGAAAATGTTTGCTTATATTCAAAGAAAATCAAAATTCAACAATGAAAAGGAAGTAAAAAGAAGAAAACAAATAAAATCCAACACTATTCTTTTCCTAATTGCTATACCCTAAGCAATACTTTCTTTCCAATGTATTTCTCACATGGATAATGAGCCAATATCTCATTAAGATTTTCTTGAGAATTTTGATGTCTATCTCAGAACATGAAACTAAATCTCCTGAGCTTAAGACCTGCATTTTACTTTTGCACAGCACTCTGTTACCATTTCATTTCACTTATATCTTGCAAGCTTATTCTTTCTTGTCATATGTGGCAGTCAGCACTGAGCTTTTCTTCTACACTGTGGCTGAAAGCTTTGAAGACATCTATTGATATAGAGGAAAGAAATAAAAAAGCTAAACGGAACTGAGAATGGTAGGTGCCCTTCAACAAGGTGAAGCACTGAAGAGGGCTAAGAGAACCTACATTTAGGTAGGACCTGTCTTCTTGTAGGGAACATATGACTGTAGGCAGGCTGTGTATTCAAGGCTGGAAGGGACCCTTATGAGGCAACATATGACAATATGTTGCGTAAGTTCAAATTAATGCACTTATATGTAAGGATTCTTAGTTAATAATTCCATCATGGAGCAATCTGGCTGCCCAATTAATATCAAAATAAAGCAAAACCCAACCCAACATCACTCGCTGTATCTGTCAAGGTGTGGATAAAGTACTTACCTAAACCTTTCACCAAGCATATAAATGCCTGTCAGCACTTCTGGAGGCATTTCCTTCATGCAAAAACTTGAGCAAACATCAGATATCAAATACACATTTTAATTGTGTGTGGGCTTTCCATTTTAATTTTCTGAACTGTCAAAACTGATGTTATTCATCAAATGATTATATGTGCAGAGCAAATGGATTCCCCATGGAATATGGGGCAAAATCTACATATTCAATGTCATATACTTATTTATGCTGGCCTCCATATACTTGGCCTGATTTCTTGTTATGAGGAGCCTTACTTATCAGTGGAAAAATAATGATAGCATGAAAAGGATCTGGAGCATAACTGTGCAGGAGTAGAAAGATACATGAATCATCAAAGCTGTGTTCAAATCCTTGATTTATTTCTTGCCTGATATGGTTTCAGAAGAGGAGATAACATAGTTTATTATATTCCATTGCAAGGGGTTGTTGGGAAATATGCTCTTAAAGACATTGGAAGTAGTTAGAGAAAGAGGATATCCGCAATGTGCACGTGCACACACACACACTCACACACACACAGCTGCACACATACAGAACTACTTCATTACTTTGTTCCTAAAGTTATGAAGTCAATCACTTGGGATTAAGAATGCAATGAAGCACTACTTAATTTCTTAACTGTAAGGTTCATTCTCCATAAGGCACTGACTTAGTACATGCTGCAGACCTTCTCTGGGTACAGGCAAGGCTGTGTCAGAAGGCAACTGCTGTTTGGAATAATGCTACCTCAGGGAATACTGAAATAACACACGTAGAAAACAAACCAGAGGACAATAGGACAAGGAGGAGCAAGCTGGAGGACCAAGACTGTGAGAATAATCAACTCCAGGTTCGCCCTCAACCTGTGCAGGATCTGCTGCTTCAGCTGGATCCCTACCAGTCTAGGGGGCCTGATGAGATTCATCTGAGAATCCTCAGGGAGGTGGCTGATTTGATCACTAAACCTCTCTTAATGTTTTCTGAGCAGTCTTGGGAATCCAGAGAGGATCCAGATGATTGGAAGCTGGCCAACATTCCAATTTTCAAGAATGTTAAGAAGGAGGAGCCCTAGAAACTACAGAACTTTGTCTCACTTCAGTGCCTAATAAAATAATGAAAAAGACTATTCTGGGGAGTAGTGGAAAACATCTGGAGGATAATGCAGTCATCGGTCCAACCTGATTTCCTTCTACAACAGGGTAACCCACCTACTTGATCAAGGAAAGCCAGTAGATGTAATCCCTTTGGACTTCAGCAAAGCTTTTGATACTCTCATAGTATCCTGCTGGGCAAAATGTCCAGCACAGAGCTGGATAAACACATCTTGTGATGGGTGAGAAATTGCCTCACAGGTTGAGAACAAAGTCTTAGGGTAAATGGAGTGACATCAGGCTGAAGTTCAGCCATTAGTGGGATTCCCCAGGGCTCTATTTTAGGTCCAGTTCTCTTCAACATCTTCGTTAATGACTTGGATGCAGGACTCAAAGGAATACTAAGTAAGTTTGCCAGCAACACTAAACTGGGTGGAATGCTGACTCCCTCGAGGGTGGAGAGAGCTTGACAAATAAGAGAGATTAGGAATGAATAACTAAATGAAATTTTAAAAGGGTAAGTGTCAGATCTACAGCTGGAATGGAGCAAATCTCATTTTGTGTATAGATTAAGGAACAAAAGACTGCAGAGCAGTGCCATGGAAAGGGACCTGGGGTCCTGGTTGATGGCAAGTTGAATATGAGTCAGCAGTGCCCTGGCAGCC
>JAWWEV010000115.1:49075102-49098254 GCA_035583235.1 Hafferia zeledoni | reverse complement strand
ACCTGACAATTTTCAGGCCTAGTCCAAACTTTAAAACCCAAATTTAGGCCCCACCTGGCTGAAACCATGACAACCTCACATAAGAATTGTGATCTTTTTGGTGGCATGGAAAATTTAAGAACTGGAAGAAAAGGATTATGTAAAGTTTAGACACAACTGAAAAATGCATTTTGTTCCCTGTGCCTAACCATTGGAAAAGTCAGCATTCTGTCTTTAGAGCAGGATTTGGGATTTTGGTAGCCCATCCTGAAAGTGATGGTGATGTGTTTGAGAAAGTGTGTCTCATTACCTAATTGATGTCTTGATTCTGCTGTTCTTTTGGAAACTATTTTCCTTGGAAAAGGGAGCGTAATTTTTAGGTATCTATACCAGCAAACCCTAGAAGCAGCAATATCATTTAGGTAAATACTTGTGACACTTTTGGGGGTGATTGTTGGGACTAAGGAGCTTTTCAAGCTGGCCCAGAGGTCTCCTGTTTGACTTGTTTGATCTCCCTGTCCTTACTCTGGTCCCAGTACTTTTACCACAGACCTTAGAGTAGTCTGACCTCCAAGCTGACTCTCTTTTGTGCAGGAGATTGGACAAGAGCCATTCCCTGACCCCTGAACACTTCAGAGATTTGATGAGCATTGACTAGAGGTGGATTTTCAGATGAGAGTCTAGTAAAAGTTTTTTATGCCCTCATGAATTTCAAGATGGAGTTTGCAAGAACTTCTCAAAAGAAGGTCAAGAGGGAATTTTTGCAAAGGCAAAACTATCTTTTGCAGCAGACATGATAGTAGTAATTATGAAACTGTTCTGAATGATATTTAGAAAAGGTATCATAAAAAGGAGAGCTGAGGTAAGCAGTAGTCACAGCAAATTTCCATCTAGACAGGTATTTTTTCCAAGTTACAAATTACTGGAAACAAAATCTTACCCTAGGAAGTCATAGGCAGTTTTATTAATAAATAGCAATATCAGCCCAAGTTTTAGTACATGTTTAGGATGTGCCAGCTAGGCAAAAATATTCATTGGAAGCTGTTCCCAGTGAGTTTTAAAAGTGTGAGAGAATTCAAACAACCTGTATTCCTCAATGATGACGAATTTAGTAGGGTTTCCTTATATTAAGTCTAGACAGGATGTTTTATTCAATATTTATCTGTACAATTTGCCATATTTTTTCATTTAAGACTGCTCAAAATGAGACCATGAGACCTTTTTGTCTGAGAAGATTACCAGTGACTGGTTCAGAGAGAAAATGAAGTTGGCTTTTAGGAAAGAAGTGTCAGAAATGAGAGTCTGAATAAAAAGCAAAGGATTAAGTAAAGCTTGATTCCTAATACTGATGCACTTGTGATCTGGTGAACTTTTAGGAGGTGCTGTTCGGAGACCGCTTGAAATGTGTAATCACAAGAATTTTGCCATGATTACAGCTTGATAAATTCAGCAAACATTGTTACATTTTTCTATTTCACTCACTAGCTTTCTTCATATGTGCTGGCTACTACATGTCTATACATTCATTACACTGCATGAAATCCCCAGGCACACATATCCAGTCAAGCATACTGACCATCAAAGACAAAAAAGAGAATCAAAGCATAAAGGATGGTTGACTTTTTTCTGTGAAGTAGAAATACATAGCTGCCATCTGGAAAGGATAATATTGGTTTTCTTTGGATTCTGCTTTCCATTAATACTTAATGTGATGAATAATCACTTGTTTTCCACTTCTTGCAGGTGGTATCTTCTTGATATGGCTCTAGACCATTATTTTTATAATCCAGTTTGGTTTATGGTTTATTTGCATCCTTTTTGTTTCATGTACTTGAAATAGCTTGGATGAATCTGAAGTTCTGAGATCCCTGTTTTATTTTGCAGTTTGGCAACATGGTATTCATTGTATTTTGGTATCTTCCTCTCCTTTGCTTCTTGATGGTGCTATAGGTTCAGCTTTGCAGCATTAAAAATAATATTGATGTCACAATTTCTCTAATTCTGTCATATCACGATTTTATTATTATGGATTCAGATGACAAGCTTCCTTTGTGTTAAGCTATGGGTGTCCCATAGTCTTCTAACATTAAAGCAAAAATAACATAACTAATTTTTAAGTATATGTGTGACTTTTCCTCTTCATGTGTTATTAGTGTAATCATATTTGGTAATCTTGCATTTACCAGTTCTGTTTGACTATTCTCTGTGATATTAAGAGTTGCAAAATGAGATTCCTGATGGTTAAAACTGACTGTCAGTTGGTTATCACTCCTTTTTTAATGAAAAGGTGAGATCCAGGCAATTTTGTCTTTATCTGGTCTTTGTGATGATGTTGTTTATAAAACCCTAATTACACAAAATGGTGATATCTGAAAAATCTCAGCAACACTTGACTGTCTTAACACATTAACACTGTTTTAAAAGCTTTACCTTGGTCTCCTATGAACCTCAGATTGACCTTCAAAGCTTACAAAGACTAGAAACAGTCTTCTGTAGTTGTGCTCCAATAGCTGACTGGTGTTTCTCACCTTAGACCTATGGATGTTTTCTCTATGGTTTATTTTGCAGAAACAACTCTCAGCTGTGTTATGTCAACATCTCAGATACAGAGTTGGGTTTTTTTCTAGAAAAGCGATTCAGAAGATGCATTTCCAATTGATTTTTGAGTAGGAGTTGGTAAAGTATTTCAGCTTAAATAATTGTTACATGTCTTTGTCCTTCTGAAGGTGAAAGTGGTCAGTAAGTTTAACTGATTAATTATTTGCATGTCTCTACAATCCTGCTTATAATCTGAATATGTCAGAAAAGAACATTCATTTTGGTATATTTACCACCAAACCTAGGAATAGATTCTGAAAAGTTCTTCTTCCTCTCATAAGGCTTTGATACCTGGATTATAATATTTGCATTATCTTGGTAGACTTAAGTCTAAAGGAAATATTGTGTTCCAGAACCCTCAAACTCTGTTGCTATTACCTTTCACAAATTTAGTAGGTTTTTTCCATGTATCTAACAGAGATTTTAGTGAACTGCTATGTATATCAGCTATTTCCTGCTTTTCTTGCTTAGTCCTTGTTGTATCAGACAGGGCTTTATCCTTGACTGTAAATTAGTGCAGTCTTGAAACTCGTAGTGATTCCCTGCATCGCTCAGCAAAGTGATTACTACAGCTTTTCAGAAATGGGTCCAGTGTGAGATTCTATCCAGGAATAAATGAAGGAAGGGAATAGAAGGAACACTAAAGCTGTCTCTAGCAAGATCTCACACATTTGCTTTCTGGGAATTTAGTTTCATTTAAAGATGAGTAAATGAATAATCATATGGTGCCCCAGCATCTTAGAAAATCCTGTGTGGGTGCTCTATGTGTTTTAAATTCATTCAGCTAACCATATATAGCTGGTAACAGACACACATCGAGGACTTACTCCAGACTGTTTAAATGTTTCTGTCAGGAATCTTTTCTTCTCAAGCATGCCTTCTATTCAATTTCACATTTCAGTGACTAGATTTAAGTGCATATGCAGTACTTCATAACCTAATGTAATGCTTCCTAGGTCTGGGCAGGGCACAGTAGTTCCTTACACAGCATAGTTTTTTCTCCTCTCAGAGGGTTTGTTTTATCTTCCTTCCCCTAGAATTCCTGCTAAGAAAACATAATATAACTATGGTTTAAATTTCTTAATTCCAGATTTAGTTATCGATTGTTTATAATCTGTGTCTTCTTCAGATTAAAAACACAAGGCTTTGCTTCTTTAAAACAATAATTAGGAGTTTGGTTAGTCTTTTCCAGCCTCTAGGAAAAAATTTTTGGTTTTCTCATTGGACACCTCTGAGACAATGAACTCAGAACTGTCCTCTGAAAAGCAGCAGAAGTGAATTAGGCAAGCTCTTTCAGATAAAAACAAGCTTTGGAAGATCCAGCTGAAGGAGGGAATGGGCTAAATAGGTTTGCTCACTCTATAGAACTATAGAAACCCGTGATTAGAAGAAATGTGCACATCTATGAAAGATCTGGGAGTACAGCTATGGAGTGGTTCAAACCATGAATTCAGGAAATTAAATTAATTTAGTTTTAATCCACCACCAGACTTAGTTGGGGGATTTTTTTTGTTTTTTTGGTGGTGTGGGTTTGTTGTTGTTTGTTTGTTTTGGTTGGTTGGGGTTTTGTTTGTTTTTGTTTTTTTTGTTTTTGTTTTGTTTTTTTTGTGATTTGCTTCCTTTCATATGCTACAACTTTTACCCAATCTTTTTAAGTGTCACAAACTGTCTTTGAATTTTACTTCATAAGGGAACAAAAATGCTGGAAGAGAGTTACTTTCTCTTAATTTCCTGTATATGTCATTTGTCTTTTAATATAGCATCACTTTATAGACATTCTACCTGTTACTGCTGTCCTTTCACATCTAAAGCTTTTTAAATGGATTATGACTTATCCTATGAGTCTCCTCAGTCATGTATTTTAAGCTTTTTAGTCCAGTATGTACTCATAGCTACATGCTGTCATTCTAATATTCATTTACCTATGCTAAGATTTTAGTAATTCATCCTACAGGTCACATTCCGAAAAGTGGGACACTTATTCCTGTAAGGGTATTCTGCTATTTTCAAACTGTATGGAATGGTATTTTTATCACTGATCTTTTATGAAGACTGGGTGGGTTTTTGACATTTAATCATTCTGACGCTGCCCAGTAAATCTTTTTTCCGCTCTCCCCCTTTTTGTGTATCTGGTTGCTATTTTTCATGATGGCACAAGTACCACTGACCTGGATTCTTCTCTTGGTTTTGCAAGATAGCACACTCTTCCATATTCTGAGGTCTAGCTGGTTTTATCATTCTCATTTATATTCTTTCTTATTTCAAGAGCTGATGTAGTTCTTCAGGATGGGGATTGACCTTTTTTTAAGATACTATCATTGTATCTCTACTCTTCTGCAGGGATTTGCATCAGCGCAGGTAACCTAAGCATATATTTTCCACAAAGGAAATTTCATGCTTATGGGAACGAAAGGAATTTTGAATGCATGATTGGACCAAAGAGCAGACTAGCACTAGCCATAGTAATCTGGCCCTGTGTCTTGTTTAGCATCTTTGAAATACCCGCTTCCTACATTGTGCTACCTCTTGGCTCTGGGCTGTCCTGAGCAGAAGCAGACTAGACAGCAGGTTAATGCTGAATGCAGCTGAATGTTAGGAACTAACACCATCCTGGTGTATTGCTTCACCTTCATGTCAAGGAGCTTTTGAAACTGTAAAGCTAAAAAAAATGCAATTTTGTACATCGCTATAAGCCCTGATACAATTTCTTCTCCTACATGATTCTGTAACTTAGTTTCAGCTGCTTCTCATTGAGTCTAGTCCCAGCAAAGTGAGAAATCAGTTTACATGTTGGATACAGAGTTAAATATTGTTGCACAGATCATGGGAGTCCTTCGTCTCCCAGCATTTTCAAATGAGAAGTGAAGTATAATTATTGCAAAGTTGTTTGACTCCAACTAGATTCCCATTTCCATAGATACCTGATCACTGCAATTATGTCCCATTTGTGAAGCTTGGTTGATGTACCCAATGAAGCTTTGTTGTACACAGGTTTTGGGCAGATTGCTAATATGGTGGCAATTGTTCTACCTCTTGAGGATAAGACATCTACTTGCAAGTCCAAGTCTCTGCAGCTATAGCTGTATGCAAAATTATATGCTTCTCTTACATATTTGGTGGCAATCATGTTCCCTGTTGGTGTTTGGATGTGCCACATTCATAGGACAAAAGGTAAGTACGCTACTTAGAAGACAAGCAGTGACATCACTGGGAAACAGCAAGAAACTGGTTCTTAAAACTCTCTCCCATTTTCAGTTTTGCTTGAGCACAGCGTGTCTGCTTCAGCACAAAGAAAAGAGTCGTATGGGAGTGTTTACACTTTTCCTTTGTGCTGGACTAGAGAAGAAAAGAACCTACTGGGTAAAATCAGGCTCAACTGGCAGTTGGCAACTAAAAGATGACAATAATTGATGAAACTTGTCTTTGTCACCTCTTCATTACCAGAATTACTCTTCCTATTAAATTTCACTATAAAAGAATATAAAAAAGGGGGATTCAGATTCACTCTCTTCTAACTCTAACATGCTTTCTACCCAGAACCCACAGTTAGAATTTAATGGTCTCAGGCCATACACTTTGTTCTTTGTTATTTTACTCCCAAAGGGCCAGTACATAAATTCTTCATTTCCTGTACAGATAAATATATATATATATATATATATATATATTTTTTTTAGAAACAGAAGTTAATTTCCTTTACAGGAGTCATAAGAGAGAACATTAAGCTGTTTTAGTAGTGCTCTACATCCACATCCTCTTGTGGGTCTTCTAAGAACTCCAGACTTTGACCCCATTTTCCACTATTCTTCAATCCAATCCTACTTCCAGTTTGCTTTCAGGGAAAAGTAATTTCTGTCTCCTCTCCTCTCATTATTATTTTTTTTTTTTTCTAAATCAGAATAACATTTTAATGGCTTCAAGCTTCCTATGAAAGTATGTTTCCAAGTTTGTATAAGATGAACAAAGCACAGTTTCACAGGTCAAAGTTCCTTTGTATCCACCAATTGCCATTATGCATACAGGCTGTAGCTCCAGGCTCCCAGAATTTTAATATCCTAGAACTTTTGTCATACTACTCCTGTATCATTTTATATTCAGAAATAATTTTATCTTCCGTCCTCCTAACCAAGGAGGTCTGACTTTGATTTTTTGTATTAAGCTAAATTTCAGCTAGTGGTAGACCATTCTAGAGATGGTACTCACACATTCCTCTTCTAGAGTTTCTGTGAATAAACTTTTGTATGTTTCAATGGCATTTTCCACCAGACCATCCAATTAAAGATGTCTGGAACATGTCAGGTTACATATTGAACTCCATAATCCAGTTTTGCCTATCAGGTGGCAGACCATGATAAGATCTAACAATTTTTGGGACATATCTAGCAAATGAATCTTTAATTCTTCCCATGAAAAAAATGAAAGAAATTTCTCCATGTAGCCTTATAGTAACACAAATAATAATCCAACAATATATTTTCTGAGACAGAATTTTTGTTACTATTTCCATGTGCAATAATACACCTTTCTTTTTGAGAATTCATCCTGAGAGTGTCTCTATCGGTATGTTTCCTAGTTTACATTGTATTTTCAAATATTTTAATTGGAATTGATAAAACCCCACCTTATTTCAGAGTTATATTTAACCACTTCCACCTTTGCTGTGAGCACAAATCTTATGTGATTAGTTCTTGCTATTGCCAATTTTCCATAAGTGCGCATGTAAAACTTCTTTCACTTACCCTCTTCCTCACAGGTAATGCACAGGGACACTGATTTCAAAAGTGCTCTGTATTCAGCCTATTTGGTAAACATTCCATCCTTCAGCAATTTTCCAAAGGATCTGAAAATGCCTAAGTCTTTGTACTGGTATCAAATACTTGAGACTAGGAACTTTATTAACCCTGTAAGCTTTGAAAGTCTTTGTCCAAGCTTGAATACCATTGTGTGCTCTTCTTTCTAAGTTCTTGACAGCTACTAATAAAGACTGTCAAGCTTGGCACGAATTTTACCATCTATGCACACTTATTTGTCTTTTCATCTTTGAAGTCTGGAATAGCTTGGAATTTACTGCCTTCTTTAGCCCTTCTTTCAAACATTTTCTGGAGCCTGAGGCATTACATTTGTTGCATAATTTGGGTCCTATTTTATAGTCTGTCAAATGTACTTTTTAGTATTCTGTGATGTTCTGCTGCTGTTTTCTCAAGAGTCAGAACATCATCTATATACGTTTCCTTAGATTCAGTTCCTTCAAAAAATATGTAGCATTTAGTGAAAATTCTCAGGAGTGTATTTAAGCCAAAGGAAGCCTGTGAGACTACTACCTCCTGCATAGTGCATTGCAAATGGCTTGCCTTAAATTCCTCTTATCTGGGGAGATTAGTAAAAGCAAGGTGGATACACAGTTAAATTAAAGATAATTGTGTCACTTCTGGCTTTCTTTTTTCAATCTGTTTCGTTCTATTGGCTCTAAACAGAAACAATAAGGCAGATTTTCTTTCAATGTTAGTGATACATATTCAGAAGCCATTTCTAATCTTTCTCACTAACTAAATGGTTGAGATTGTCTTAAGAGTTTCTGGCTTAGGGATTTGTAAACGAACAGGATCTATGGCCAGTGTACACACACCATTAAGGGACAGCTGATCTTCTATGTCACCCTTTCTGGGCTGTTTCATGACATACAGCCTCTGCAACTCATGCTGGCCACAGCATGTTTTAAGTTGAGTTTGGGCCAAAATACTTGTTCCTACTGATTTCAATTAAAAAGTGTTAATTTTTTTATTTCAGATGAAGTCTCTTACTTTAGCTTCCCAATATAAGCTCTCAGTTCTACTGGACTTTTCACTATGTGTTTTGGTTTCAAATTCAGTTGTTTGGAGTGCTCCTCATAGTCTACTGTTACAAACTGGCCCAAAGATGCTGTTGCATTATGAAGTCCCTACAAGCACCTTCAAGGTTACTTACCCAGACCTTGGGAGCAAGTGCAAATTTGGAAAGCAACTGGTCTCGATATGCAACAGAGAAACCTTGGAAGCACACACTTAAGAACAACCCAAACAAAAGCCATGGCAGGGAACCAGCATGTGTTCCAAAAGACACACTGACAAAACACTGTAGACCAGGCCTACAATATATTGGAGTTCCACTGATTTAACCTCCTGCTACACACACATCTCTGTGGCAGCCAACCTCATCAGAGCTGGAGATGTCACTGGTCAGTCATAGGATGCCAATGCAAGCATGCTGCTTGCATGTCCTCACAGCATTTCAGCAGCTGTCACACATGGCTGCAGCTTGCCTTGACACGCCTAGCAAGCCTCACAACAAAGTCAGAAGTGCCAGATGTACTCGGTGTTTTTTGTCATTTCTAAAGGGACTATGCTGCCCACAGCCAGGTATGCACAAGGGCACAAACTCTAGAGATAAGGTAAAAAGGAAATGACTTTACCTGGGTAATCACTATGCCCAAGACTGTCTCCCTTGCCACTACCTACTGACCTTCTCTCTGTTTCTCTTGATCCCTGAGTTTCTCTAAGTGCTATAAAACAGCCATGTAGGTGGCAGCTCCACAAACCCCCATAACTTGCTTTCTGTTTTTCTTGGGAAAGAGAAATGGATGGTAAGTGAGAAGGTCTGGGCTTCCTTCTGAGCCATGGGGGAGTGACATGACAGTGTGTGTGCTGGCACTCAGTGAGGCTTGGTGACTTTTCCTGCCAACTCCAAGGCAGGTACTGGGCAAGCTACCAGGAACAGAGCAGAGCTGAGCAGTGAGATCTCTGTACAGCTGGGGAACATAAAGTCTGTTAGGAAAGAAATTACTACAGTAAATAGGTAACCAGATTTCAATGTTTTTATTAAGTAAAGGTGCACACTTCTCAAGTACTAAGTAATATACAGGTGTCTGAAGATTAAATCAAATATGTATTAGAAGTGCTGCTTCTGATTTGCATTATTTCAAATTAAGTACTGAAATCCCAAAGAAAGATTTTTTTTATTTTTTATTTTTTTTCCTCCTAGGGACTTGCAGTATAAATTGCAAGAACAGTTATTTCAATATGTATATAAGAAATGCATATCAATAAGGTGCTGTGCATAATGAAGAATATGACTTTTTCAGGCTGGCTATTTGAGCATTTTTATTTTCTGCCAGGTGGAAGGATATGACAGTAAGCCACACCAGGACAATGTATGAAGTAAAGAAATCACAACATATATGGAAGGAGATAGCTGGTTTGTTAAGAAAAAATGAAAAGGCTTGTACAATTACTATTAGAAAAAATAAATAGTATGAAGGAAGTAAACTCATAAATAAAGATAGAAAATAATGGGTTTAAAATTACTAAACTAGCTACTGTTTAAATCGTTCTCAAGACAAATGAAGATAAGGCACACAGACATACAAAAAGTATCGAAGGACATTGCAAATATAGCTGCTGATATAATAGAAAGAAATCAAATGTAGAATGAACAGAGAGAAATAATGTCAAGGATGTAACCAGACAGCAAAAAGAAAGATTCAGATTTATGTTTTGCATGTAAAGAAATTACAATCTCAAAATATCCAGAGGGAGATTGTTACGGGGATTATAAGATTCTGACAAGTCTACGCACTCTGAGAGGATGAGAAGAATTCTGAGTGTATTTCTATGTAAATGTGAAGTTTGAAATTAGAAACTATTTTTCAGCATAAACATTCTATCATGCAGAAATGAGCAGGTCCCACTGTTTTGAAGTGTAAAACCAATCACTAATAGCATTTCCCTCTGCTCTTACTTTCCTCCATCTTATTTTAGATGTCAAATCTCAGATGTACTCTTGGTTCCAAGACTTCTTTGGAATCAAGAACAACAGAATATTCTTTTCTTTTCAGCTTGGGAAAATGAATAGTTTTACTCTTCACTCTTTTTTTACTCTTTATCCCAGACATTCTTGGGATGTTGGAAACTGTTTTCTTTCTGTAATGCCAGTATAGCAGTGGCTGTTTCAGATGCATGCCTTAAAGCAGTTGCCATTAAAAAGTTGAATAATTAAGGCCTTAGTAACACACCAAGGAGTGGCTGGTGTCCTGTCTTCCTGGGCTACAAAACTGTCATGAGTCTGTAGGACCACTCAAAGAACTCAAGGGGCTTTGTACTATAAAGATGAGAAGTTAGATATTGAAGGGCTTTATATTGTCCTGATGTGTATTATGCAGTACTGTGCAGCAGGTGTGTCTTAATGTTATGGTTTCAGCCAGGTGGGGCCTAAATTTGAGTTTTAAAGTTTAGACTTAGCCTGAAAATTGTCAGGTGACTTGAGCTGAGCTGAGCTAGCTAACAGCTGACCCCTTCTAGCCAATGATATTGTATTCCATACCATAATACGTCATCTCAAAGGGTGTAAAATCCAGTGTTGTGAGTGTAGCTTAGTCAGTTCCATCATGGCCGAGGTACAAGCCAGACGTGCTGCAGCTCCTGTCTTAAAGTAGGCCCTGCCCCTGCTGCCACTACTTGCATTTTGTTTGAGTTCAGAGAAGTAAAAATATTTTGTTATTATGCTTTCTCTTTCTTGCTGAATGTCTTTTAGAGTACTTATAGATTTAGAGTAATAGACTTTGTATTAACTGGAGAGTGGGAAGTTATTTTTTGTTATACATAACTTGTGTAAGTGTGTGTTATATTGTAGTTTTAATGTTCTCTTTTCTGTATAAATACATGTAGTTAGTTTTAAGCATAAACCTGTTTTTTAGAAGTTTTTTTTCCTCTCCCTCTTCCTTCTCCCTTAGCTGGTTGGGGGGGGAAGGCACCCTTTTCACTCTGTCTCAGACAGTTAGCGTTTTGCCAGCTCAACCCAATACACTTACGTTAGTATTTTCTACTTTTTGTTAATAGATTTTATGGAAAATTAACTTCAGCAAAGTGGGGAATGAAACACTGGTTTCTCCCAGCCCTAGGGTTGTGTCTCCACTTAGCTTAAGTGTGCTTCTCTGTCCTTGGTGGGGTGAAGTAGAGCAGCCATTTTTGTGATTTATGAATTATTTTGTATTTATGTTCCAGTCTAGTTCCTGAAGGCATGCATCAACACAAGAATCTTCGTATTCATTTAATATAAAACCATTGTTTAACTCCAGCAATTTCAAAGAAAGCTTCAAAGAATGAAATATGTAAACCATGAAGACTCTAAAAAGTCTCTGAAAATATTGTGCATTGTAATATATCTTAATTTTTACATATCCTGCATTTTTATATCAGATATTTTTTTAATGGCAATGTGAAAATCATAGTGACAATCTACTTGAATAAGATGCGAACAGCCAACAATAAATGCTGCCACACTGCAACCCTTCTGAGGATGAAGCATCATGTTTTTAGTACCATGCATTAGCTGGTATGCAGAAGAAATTACTATTATACAATAGGCAGTTTTCCTTACCTCAGTTTCTAAGGCAGTGTAAAGAAGTAATTTTTCATGATTTTGGTTTTGCTTCTTATAAATAAAACAATACAGTTCTTTGCAGAGCAGCTAATGACAAATGTTGTAATGTTAGTTGGTTTATGGTGATGAGATAGTATGTGGTAAAGGTGGTGTCAGAGAGGAGAATGGAGCAGTAGTATCTGTTTCCATTATTGTTGAATGGGCTCATTGGCTTTAAATGATCTTCTGCTTCAATACAACAAAAATCTTCAGGCGTGGTTAATTAGACCTTGGGATTTGATTTAAAAAAAATAAAAAAGAAGAAGAAGAGGAAATCAAATCTGCCCCTATTGAGCTTCATGACTTTTATTTTAATTTTCTTTTAAGAGGGAAAAAAAAGGATTTTTACAGAGAAGGTATCAAAATAATACTGTTCTGCACTTCTCTAAGAATTTCCTGAATATACCATTTTAAAAGGTTGTCTTATTAAACCAATTCCCATCACACACTTCTGTGACTAACCTGCCTTGAAAAATAATCCTTGTTATTTCTGGACATTGAAAAGGCACACTTACACTCTCTGTGTATATTAGACAACAAAGTCTTTAGCTGGAATTCATTGATGTCCGTGGATTTTGAGTCCTAATGTAGAGACTTCCCCACCAAGGTAGTAAAACCTGAGCTAGTAACTATTTCATTGTCTGCTAATTGCAGTACTTTTTTTTCCCCCAAAACCCCTGCTTTCTTACCTTGCTGTTTTCGTGGCTGGAAAATTATATGGTACACAAATATAACATATATACATAGGACTAGAATATGACAGAAGGCTGCCTTTTTGGAGAGTGATACTTTACTCCTATTGTCAAAACATAGTTTCTGTTTCCCTTCTATTCTCTGTGCAAAAATATAGTTTCCAGGCCATAAATGAGTTCACAGTGAAAGTGTTATGTAACTACCAGTTACACTTTAGGCAGTTCAAGCTTCTCCTTGACCAATACTGGATCAAGTTTTAATTTTGTTAAACAGATTTGAAAAAATTATTCTTTAGAACACAAGCATGTATTTATATTTTACTGGTGTTCATATGGCTTGTAGCAAAGTTAAACCTGATGCTAATGCAACAAAGGAAATAAATAACGTTGTTGTAGTGATTTCATATTTTGTGTTGGGTCAGTCTTCCAGGGATAGTTCTGCTCTTCCTCTGCCAAAACTATGCAGTTCCTATTAATAGAATGCCAGTCTTTCATGGCTTATTCTTTTTAACTGATGCAGCATCCTTCTACTATATTTCAGTAGGGGTTAAAATAGTTTTCAGTGTGCAATCGCTGGCTGTGCATGCAGAGATACTATCTCTCATGCAAAAATTAGTGGCTAAAAATGTTTATGTTCTCTGTCACTTAAATCATGATAATATCTAGAGGCTTTCATGAAATGAAGTCCCATTAGCTAGACAGTGTGAAAGGCTGAAGGTCATGTAGTGCAGAAAGGAAGAATGACTGAGGATATAACAGACAAGCAGATGGGAAAGAAAAAAGGATGGAGTGAAAAGGGATCGCTTGGCCATAGTGGGGTTTACTGTTCAGGACAGAGTGTGTGACCCTGTATCACAACATGGAAAACTTAGAGTGCAGATGTCACCAGGTGAAAACTGGCAGAGCTCATTCCCATGCATGTAAATTTCCTTTTGATTTATACCTGTTGTTGCTAAATACATGTTACATAGGTTTCATATCTGCACAGCTCTCCTAACTCCTCCTTCTTCCTTCAATAACAGCTGCAGAGAGATGTTTACTGCCCAAATTTTTAAAACATATGACTCTTTCTAATTAATTAGTAATGATTTTTGATTTTAAAAATGGTTAATTTGGTGAAGACCTATATTTTTACTCCATTTTAAGTAAAAATATAATGTGATATTTCATAAAGATACTGAATCTAAAATGCTTTTCTTCTGTTCTTTCCATTAGCATTGTTTCCTGAAATGTTTTCAAATGGGGCATTAGGTAAAATATTTTTCCTTTCTTATGACTGGAAATAGGATTAATATATGTTGTATAGGTTATGAGCTATTTATATTTCAAATAATGTCGGCTGTTCTGTAGGAATTTAGTAATTTTTCTTCTTTCTCTCTATTCTCAGTTAAAATGTCACTCAGAAAATTATTGTATTGCCAATGGTTTTATATATCTGTATTTATACACTCTCCATAAAGACTGTCAAAATATCTTCACATTTGCATTCTTTGCCAATTGTTGTGTGCTGTGCCTGCCACAGACTTTCTGAGAAGGACCATGATGATAGTGACCCTTATACTGTACTCATATTCCTTCATTTCTCTAATGACCAATGTTTACTAATCCTGAACAATCTCATTTATTTCCTTTTGTATCCCTCAGATAAGTGTTACCAGACCACAGTTAGAGGATTTAGAATTAATCCCATAGTGTTCATGAGGGATAAGACATTTGCTCCATAGAGAACTGCTGGTTTCCCAAGGCTCAGTCTTCTAGGGACTGTCCCCTGTGTCCATGCCATTAGACCTCCAAATGCTTTAGTTCTCAATGGGATGGGAAATAAGGAGTTTTAATGCACCAGAAATGGAGTAAAGAGGAAGGTAGAGGACTAAGCACAGGTGGCCATCAGAAGAAGGTAAAAGGCACCCTGGAAAACTCAGACCTTTGTCCTTTCTAAGACAGCAGCAAGCAGCTGAAAGCTCTCTGCCTGCTTGGCTTTTAATCACATCCCAGGTTTCTCCTGAGGTAGTACCAACTGTGCAATCTTCCTTTACTTACAGCTCACAGGATATAATACAGAAAATCTGTAGAGCTCTTTATCTGGCTCTGCCTCCTCCATCAATTTTAATTCCTTCATGTTTTCTAACTTCTTTTTTGAGCAACAGACCCTGTGTCCAAATATTCAGAGTTTCAGATTGCTGTTCTTACGTTTGTCCCACAACAGTACTTTTATTGAAAAGGCTATTTTCCTTTATTTATTTATTTATTTGCCTATTGTTCTGTTTGACTGTTTCATTGTTGTTGTTGCTTTTTTTTTAATTTTATTTTAAAAAAATGTGTGTGCATGTGCCTTACCTTGAATTGTGTATGTTTTGTTGGTATTTCATTGCATGACTATAAGAAAGGATTTCTTACTTTGAATGCTTCTCCAGAAATAATGTTTTTTTTCTGGCTCACATATATTCACATGGGTTTAATTTTTTTTTTTTTTTTTCAGAGTTTGTTTGTAGAGGTAGAATAGATTTCTTTGAGTAGTTTCTTTGAGATGGATTCTTAACCTTTTGCATATCATTCAGCCATAGAGTAAAAGGAAATAATAACACTGGAGAGACTTGTCACCTTCTCCATGGTTTTGAATTTTCTTTTCTTTCTTATCATAAAGAAATTGGTCCAGTTTTTTTCATGAGGGTAATTCTCTCTTCTTCCTGCACTAGTGTTGCATGTTTGTGGTAATTATAGCAATTGTATTTGTGGCACAGAAACATTACAAAAACAATGTTTCCAGTCTCTGTTCAAGAGATTTTAAAAAAATAATTAAAAAATCTGAAAACAGAAAGGATACTTCTGCTGTGGAATCAGTCAGCTCTTTGATGGACACTCAGCCCAGTTTCCTCAACTCTTGGCTGAACCTGGCCACGACACCTGGCTCTCCTGGGCTGGGCTCGGTTGGAGCTAGCCCTGGCTGGCAAGGCCCTGTCCTGCTCTGCCCTACATTCCCCCTCAGCTCCTGGCTCCCCAGCCCTCAAGGAGTAGCTGGCCCCTGATACTCATCTTTACTTGATGCTATTTGGCTTTTAATCTTCCACCTTTCTGTGCCCATAAATGCACCAATTTACTCAAGGAAAGTTTTCTGCACAGTGCCTTTCAGATTTTCTTTGCATATCCCAATACTGCATTAAGCAATGAACAAGTATGTATTTTCTATTGGTCCATACACGTCCTTCTTTTCCATCTGCATTCATGAAAGAAGGAAATGCAGTTCTCTGTCATTGTGTCATGTAGGAGGAAAGGCAACTTACACGCTTTCACAACAGTGTCTTTGTGCAAAAGCTGGACAAAATCAGTTCTATTTTTAAAAGGCTTGCTTCAGTTTTCCATTAGTAAGTTGTACCATCATCACTAATTAATAGAATTTGATGCTAGGAACACTTTGGTTGTTTCTGGGGTCAATAGATTAATGAAATATAAAACAAGGCTTCCCTTCCTAAATGAAAGTGTAAGCCTTAATTTACAGTAGAGGATTTGTTGTTTCCCTAGTTACATGATTTTTACTTCCTCTAATGACCTGAAGAAATGTGCCCAGGCACTCAGCAATAGGACAAGGGGGCACGGGCTCAAGCTCTGCCAGGGGAAATTTAAGTTGAATATTGGAAAAAAATTCTTTACAGAGAGAGTAATCAGGCATTGGAACGGCCTGCCCAGAGAGGTGGTGGATTCACCATCCCTGGAGGTTTTTAAACTGAGATTGGATGTGACACTGGGTGCCACGATCTGGTAAACCGACTGAAGCTGGACCAAGGATTGGACTTGATGATCTCGGAGGTCTTTTCCAACCCAATCGATTCTATGATTCTATGAAATTGCTCGAAGGGAAATTGCATGGACCATACAGCTTCCTGAGCTATGCGATCTCCAGAGATCTCTTCCAACCTAAATTATTTCATATACATATTTATGCATACATAAAGGGTATAAGCATAACTTCTACATCAGAAGGAAAGGATTCATTATTTCCTGGGGAGGATTGGCATTAAGATGAGTTTCCAGCAGAAAACCACCTGATATCAGAAAAAATATCCATACATATTGCCTGGAAGAAATCTTCCAATTCAAGTGCAACTTGGGATTTAGAAGAAAAACAGATGCTGTCTCAGTGCAGAATGAACACAGAATAAATATCTGTTTCATCCATTTTGAAATTAATCGGATTATATTGCGTATTAATTTGGTGATTTGGTAAATTAGACGCTTTGAAGAATGGAGGCCTTCTCAGTTGTAACTTTGATGTATTTTTGTATTCCTATTTAGTCTAATGAAATGTCAATAGTTTATTCAACATTTATTTACTTAGTTTTAGTTGGCTTGACCATACAAAAAAGTATATGGAACTATTTTACTTCTGTAACTTTAAGCATGTTTCAAGTACTTATCAGAAAAAGTCTAGTGTGAGCTAGATTTTGGCAATTCACACTGCTCTTCTAAATGTACATCTGTTCACAATTTTTGTAAATATTTATAACCAATTAGTGAATTTTACCTTTTTTTTCTTCATAAAATTTTCAATATCTCTTTCTGATTAGCATAACTTAAAATGAAACCTATGACTTCTGGAAAAACTTTGCTTATGTTTTTCTCTCCAACATTCGGATAAATCCGCAATATTAATCAATTTTTAATAGAAAAAAAAATTCAATAGGTGCTTTTTCTAATCCTTAGATATTCAGGAAGGTAGACAGGTTTTACTACAATCAAACTCAGTATTTAATTATGCTTCTCACTATGGCTGTTCCATGCCCCACATGCTACAAAACGGGGTTACTGTGAGATGCAATATAATAACGTCAAACTTCTACACTCTAGCAGGGGACTGTGTGGACCTTTTTTTTCCATCAGTGTGTATCTGCCATCCTAACTCTGTCAAAAAAACCTGGAAGAAAAAACACTTGAACAACCTAAATGATCTAATCTTTAATAAGTACTTTTAAACAAGATGGCACATTTCAGTGGTTGCCCTGAGCAAGATAGCTGATAATTTCCAGTTATATTCTGGGCATATTTAGTTTTAATATGGACTGGATGCCAGACACCTAAGTGCCCAAAAGGCTACTACTGTCCTACTGTAGCTCTTTTAGCTACTGCAGAAACGCTCAAGGCATAGAGGTTAGCCAGGTGGTGAACTACGTTTGGTTTAGACAAGGAGATGATTATGCTCAAATTTCTTATTTCACATGTGTATACGTACATGATTAAACAATTATGACTTTAAGACATCAATAATTCCAGAAGAGTAGATCAATAATACATTAATACATTTTTAAATGCTCTGTAACTGATACTTCAGGTCAAGTGTAATAGAATTGCCAGAACAAAGTGTATTTAAAAAAAAAAATCAAGGCATTGTTTAATGTTCAATAACTGTTCATTAAAAGATTGTTTAATTATCAGGTGAATTCATTATTCAAATTATTCACTGATTTCTTGATTTGCTAGCAGTTCATGAGCTATTCACACATTATTGCAGCCACAATATGCTGTGCTAGTAGGTTACTGAAGTCTAATGACTATATTTATTCTATGAAAGCCTTAAAGCATTTCCTGATTTTCTTATTGGAAAGGTTTAGGTGCTTAGGAGACTCACAAGCATAGTATGAATTTAATATTTCCCATATCTGTATGTTATTACAAATGAACAATTTGTGACTATTTCAGTGGAAATTACATTATTCATAAATTTTCCTGAAAAGAGATTACTGTTGGGCTCTTCACAGCAAGAATGACCTTTTACTATTCATATCATTCTTCAGTGGGGTCTTCTTGCAAATAATTCAAAGCAAAGCCACATCAAGGTGATTTAAAAAAGTCCCCAAGAACTGGTACAAGATGAAAAACTAAACCCGTTTTCAGATTTGGGTGTATTAATAAGACATTAAAAATCTTGGATTTGGGCTGCACATGTTGGAGCCAAGGAGCACCTTAGATAAGGCCCAGTGCTAAGACTAAAGTTTCCTACTGTGTGTTTGTTTAAATTTGATTGTCTTCTTTACACTCATGCTTTCGTTTCACATATCACAAGATACTGTGCTTTCATGATGCCTCATGTTATGAATTTCAAATATGCAGAGCAAGGATTCAATCCACTTGTCAGTCTGTGGTGAAAGCATATGCACACCTTTTGAAAAGTCACCTATTGCCTTAGATAATATATGTATGATCACTGATTTTCCAAGGTATGCACCACTGCACACCCTTGAGAGTGGTAAAACCTTTCCTGCATAAAAGCAGCAACTACGTTTACAAAAAAAAGCTGCACATGCCAAATGTATCAAGAATCTTCACAGTAAAGACTCCCCAAGATATTGCCTGCACGATAAGCAGTTAAATTACATTATGTAAATTGCACGCAAATATATGCACAGCATATGATAATTAAAACCTTTGTAAATATGTATTTGCAAAATACAATCCATCATGGTCCACAAGGTTATAATCTACATTTTTTTAAATGAACAGTGGAAAAACTTTGAACATTCACACAGAAGTGAATCATAATAATTTGAAACATAATGAGCTCTCATTTATCAACCTTGGATTCTTTACAGAGTGTTGTTCGTTCAAAAAAAAAAAAATCACTGATTCAGTCAATACAAAATGCAAGCTTTTGCCAATATTTTTTGTTTCTGTAAAATATAAGAACTGACTGTGAGCCTTCAGTAGTCATGGTTGGGAAGTCAGAAGTTGTATATGTGATGTCATGAGGCAGAACCTGAGAAGAACAGAAATTTTACTAAGAAATGTGACAAAGCACTTGCAGAAAGTAGCCTTTGGAATGACTTTTACACTTCATCTTTCAGTTCCTCTCAGAAAACATCACCTACTGCAGGACATTAGAGTTGAAACCATGATGGGCGCATACAGCTGTCTCAAAGCGAACAAGGTTAGCTGGTGAATCATACCAGTTCTTCCTCAGTCACACTGATCCTTCCTAGAGACACCCAGTCCAAGTCCTGACAAGGTTTGACAAGTTCTTCAATCTATAGTCCAATGAGAGGTTTACAACCCACAGTGGCATAGTAGCACTGTGTGAGCTGTGAGTCTAAAACCTGTAACTTCACAGTCTGGCACCAAATGCTCCTCTTGTACTTTCTCTTGTGTGTGTGAGAGATTGTCAAGGCAGCAGTTTTCTCTTTCCCTTTACTTTGCCCTCCCACAAAGAGCTTCAGTGGTTTTCTCCTTGTGCTTCCAATGTGCAGAACTGATACTCCCATGATGCTTTCAGCTGATTTTAGTCAGGTCTGAACTATGGAAGTTATCAAACTGGAGAAATGTAGAGACTGGATGGAATTTAAGGTACATTGAGCCCAACACAGTCTGTGGGAAAAGGAAACAGGTAGAAATCCCACAGTATCTTGTGATGCCTGCCGCAAAAGGCAGTGAGCTTGGGAAGGGAATGACTCCTGCCTACCTCCACCTATGCCTGCAGGAGCAACACACTGGCTTACACTGAGGCCTCTGTTGAAGGAGATGATTTTCCCCATCTACTCTGCTTTTGTGAGACCCCCTCTGGAGTGCTGTGTCCAGCGCTGGGTACCACAACATAAGAAGGACTTGGACCTGTTGGAGCAAGTCCAGAAGAGGGCCACCGAAAAGATTAGAGAGATAGAACACCTCTCCTATGAAAACAGGCTGAGAGAGTTGGGGCTGTTAAACCTGGAGAAGAGCAGACTTCAGCGCTTATAGCACCTTTCAGTACCTAAAGGGGTCTACAAGAGCATGCAGAGGAACTTTTTACAGGGGCATGTAGTAATAGGACAAGTAAGAATGTCCTTAAACTGAAAGGGTAGGTTTAGATAAGATATTAGGAAGAAATTATTTACTGTGAGGGTGGTGAGCACTGGAACAGATTTCCTGGAGAACCTGGGGATGCCCCATCCCTGGAAGTGTTCCAGGCCAGACTGAATGGAGCTCTGAGCAACCTGGTCTAGTGGAAGGTGTCCTTACCCTTTCAGGGGCTTTGCAACTAGATGACCTTTAAGGTCCCTTTCAATGCAAGCCATTCTATGTTATCACCCTTTTATTTTCCTTTCAGCTGAGAAGATCTAGGGAATTTAGTTCTTCCGGTTTTAAGTTGAGTCAGTTTTCGGCAGTCCTCAGGTTTATAGCATGACAGTTTACAGACTGTCAGCCTGACCTTGCCAGGAGTGAAATACAGGCTTATCTATGGCCATGGGCATATTCTCCTAATATTGCTGGGATTTGTCACATATGTAAAAATAAAACTGTGTTTTAAAAATTCATAGTTGGCAACTGAGGAAAGCTCTCCCACCTTTCAATGCAAGTAGGTGGTACTGGTGAACTAGCTGAAGGAGTAAATGCAAACATGGCCTTTTGTTTGTCTTGTTTGAAATAATGCTTGTTAGCAGTAATGGTCACCACCTTTTAGCTAATACATTGGTGACTGCTGGGATTGACTGACAATGAGTAAGCCTAAGGAGGAAAGTCACTTTGCTAGTTGCTGACTTGTGAATATTGGACAGTCTCAAGTTTCTTTACATGGCACCTTCTGTTTAAGGCATGTATTACACAGATGCTGAATATCTTTAGTAGTGTTCCTTATTGCTAGAGAATAGGCTCATTCTCCTTCACAATAAGGTAATTGTGTTTTTTAGTTCCCAGTACATCAGGCTGGTGAAATAAAGAATTTTTTTAAAAGTTTACTCCCAGAAGAGGGCAGCCAAGCAGTCAGCTAGTGAATAACTCCAGGTCTGATTGTGTCACCTGTGATCATAACAAGTGACAACACAGATTTTTTGCCTATGAAATTATTTCACCTGCCACACTGGTACTTTTTAGTTGGTCTTATGCTAAGCCCTGAGTTTCTGTCCATTCTGCCAGAAAAGCAGGCAGGAGGTCATCACATCACACAACTTGTACATGCAGACAGGAGAATCCATGCTAGACTTTCCAGTGTTTTGTAGCATTTTGGAATGTGTCTATATAAGTAGTGTCTGAGCCTCTAAAAAACCAGTGTCTGACTACCACACAGAAAGGAGGTTTTGCAAAAAGCAGTCTCCAAGTAAAATCTCCAGCCTTAAAAAAAAAAAAAAATCCAGCATATAATAATTGTCTTAAAAGATGTCATGGCACTTTATTAAATGTTGAATTCTCTGAGTGGTGCTGTCCTCATATTTAAATCTGTTAGAAGTCTGCCATAAGTGCAGGCCAGCTGGCAGCCCTGAGAGCAATGGGAAGAAAGCATTCAGCAGTGGGCTCTGTGAGAATGTATGTTGATGTGACAAGGGAGGTATACTGACAGGGGCCTTGGTTTTGTACAGGGGAGAGAAGACAAGAATGTAGACTCTGATCCTTTTGTGTGACAATTATGGTCACTTTATGCCCCACTACTCTGCCTGAATGGGACAAAAGCAGGGAACCACTGTGAAGGTTGAAAGTTTGAAACTAGTATTTCTAATGTACATAGATATAGCTACATGTAGCATTGTTTTCAAAGGGGATAAAAAATATTCACTAGCACAGAAATAGAACCTGTCAAAAGAAAATAATTAAAAAAGAGATGGAAATCATGTTAATCTGATGGATTTATTTGGTTTTATAATGACAAGAATATCTGCTGTAGGAAGAAAGATCATTGCAGAAATAATTAATTTATCATTTAGAAAGGGCTTTTTGCTCTTAATTTCTTTTATTTTATGACTTGTTCAACCCAGCAGAAAAAAAATTATCTCATCATGAATGAAAACTTCTTAAGAAAACATTACCTCAGCTAATGCAAAGGATGTTGCAGCTCTCCAGTCAGAGGAATCTAAATCAATTGCCCTCTACAGCTTTGGTCATTCAGATCAAACCTTATAAGTGCACAGGGATCGAACTGGCAGTCTGTGTCCATGACTAACAAAGGTGTTTTATTTTCTTTACCTGTGAAAGGATGCTACCTCCCACAGTAATGACAGGGCAAGCAGTCCTCATAAACCATAGCACGTTTACTTTTATGGGTTTGTCTCTTTGGATAAAGCATCTGGAGTAGTAACTCTCTGAGTGCTGTGCCAGGAAGCAGAGCAGAGCTGTTACTGCATTTCTTAAGAGTTAAGCCCTGAGGAGATGAAAATAGAAAGGCTGATTGCTGGTTGTCTCATCAGCCCTTGTGAAAAGCAGCTGACAGTGTTCATGTTTGGAAGATGAGAGGAAATTGGAAATCCATTCCATCTCTCCTGGTGTTTCAGTCACAGGAATATATGTGACTACTGTTCAGAAAGTACAGGGAGAATAAAATGCTTAAGCCACAATTCAGTGATGCCCATTGTCACGTGAGAGATGGGCTGATTCCAGTGGGATGAAGTTCAGTAAGGCCAAGTACCGGGTCCTGCACTTTGGCCACAACAACCCCATGCAGCGCTACAGGCTGGGCACAGAGTGGCTGGAGAGCAGCCAGG
>JAWWEV010000115.1:49011070-49070483 GCA_035583235.1 Hafferia zeledoni | reverse complement strand
GGGGTGTTGCTGTTTTGGGGGTTTTTTGTTTGTTTTTTTAGGGTTTTTTTGTTCGTTTTGGTTTTGTTTTTGTTTTTTTTTTAATGATGAAAGGTGCCAATCTCAAATAGAACAGATATTAATCTCAACTCTGGTAGGAGTATGTCGGATATTGGTTGTACAGCCTCAACTCAATTTAGTTCTTCTCTGTTATAGAGTGACTTGTTCTCTTTACATGTTTTAGGGCTATACTAAGGCTGACAGAAGTGTTCAACTTTGTAATACAACTTGCAAAAAATAAATAATCATAAATTTTAACAAAAAATAGGAAAAAATTTATCCTTTTTTTTTCCTCTCAAAGTCTGCTTTTCTGATATAATCAGGAAATTCACAGAAAATATTATCGCAGAAAAAAATTTAAGTAAAATTAATGAATCTTAAATTTGGCCAGTCATCTGCTTCACTCTTTCTTTTCTTAACCCATTAAAACATTTATGGTGTGCTTCCACTATGTGACACTCATATAAAAAACACACTGATAGAAGTAACTCTTACCTCATAGCAAGGGAAGTGTTTTTATGCATAGACAGGTTTTCTCTTCCATTTGGTATCTGAGAAAATAAAATAAAATATTTCAGTAAGATTAAAGTTATTAATAAATTGAGTGAGAGGTGGTTACATTTCTGTAAAATACATACTGAAAAATTTTTGCAAATATTTTGTTTGTATTTTGTAAATACTTCATTTCTGGTCAAAAAAGTGTGCTTGATAGTAAGGAACTTCATTAAAAACAAAACTAGTGAACCCTGGCTTCTCCCGGATTTCTGTCCTACTCTTTACATCTCCACCTCCTCTCTTACCTAGCTGTAATCTCAGTTGGTCTTTATGTGCTTCCTGAGCTGCAGTTTCATGGTTTTCAGTTCTTTCCTTCTCCATTAGTAATACTTCCTAACAAGTACCTTTCCACAGAACCTTTTGTTTCCCCCCAGCTGAGACATATCACTAAATACTGTGACTGACTTAAACTCTAATAAAATGTTGATTTATGGCCTATACATTTAATTGGCTCTGAGACTGCTTCAGCTAAGATCAAGTAGTTAATATAGGCCAACAAGGGCAAAAATTGCTAAGGAGAGTCGAGTCATTGATGCACAGTGCAAATGCACAGCCTTCTTTTGTAAAAAAGGATTCCATTTACACTAATAATTTTAGGCTGATACTCTATAAAAAGGCCTAGTTTTGAGACATCTCAGCAGCTGTTGTAAACATGGGTAGTTTGTTATCCAGCCTCTGTTTGGTTATGAAACTGAAAACTTGAGTCTGAACTGGCACAGTCATTCTTCATCTGCTGCATCAAAGTCAAGTATCAGGTTGTGAGTTCAAAATGGCCAGGATGGGGCACTTCTGCACAGAATGTGTAGGTGAGCTTTCAGATAGTGATTGTTCCAGACTCCGGTATTGTACTTAAGCCAAAAAACAATTAAATTCATGGAAGAAAACCAACAAGTGCCAGGGTTGAAGCTGCTGGACATTGGAGGAGATCTGAAGAGATATCATTCCATGCCTCTTCTGTGTTGTGGGCTTCTCAAGGCATCAGGTATCAAAGACAGGGACCACTACATTCTGATAACACTAATGAAACACAAAATCTCTTGTCTACATTGGTAGACTCTGACAGCTGAAAGTGTCAATTCAGGCATTCAGACACCTTTCCCTCCTCTAAAAACTGTAAGTTTTGGTATGAAATTTCAATGTGTGTGATACTTCTAAGGCTTTGCTGAAAAGCAATCAGCTCTTAAATTTGGTCGTGTACCACTGATAACCCTCAGGCTTATCACACACAACTCAAAAGTTCATAAATGTTTCAAATCAGCAAAGAGCAGCATTGCAAGGTATCTATTCCCAATAATGCCATACCTACAGAATTAAGAAATCTAAATATTCCCCAGAAAAACTGGGGGGCAATACAATATAGTATTTATTTTTCTTTAACTACACAGGTCTGACTCTGACTGTCTGGCACCACCAGAACTTTCTCTGCATACATCTTTTTCTGACTTTTCTGCAGGGTTAAGAATATCACTACAAATAGTAGTAGGTTCAAAGCTTTTTGGTGGAGCCTTTCTCTCCAAGGAGGAATAGTATGACAGTGCCAAGAAACTGCCCTCTTTACCTCTCACAGATTTGGATGCAGGCCTTTTCACAAAATCTTGGCAAAGAAACCTGGAGTCTGGATTGCCTTTTCCTTCTTTCACAAAGTGTCTACATATACAAATTTGAAGGAGAGAATCCACAATGCTCAATATATAAAAAGCACTAATATTTGAAACTCATTAAAAGTGCCAATAGATGAAGTTCTGGTTTTCTGTGGTGCTACAAATGTAAGTACTGCTGCTGCTATACTATATCACCCTAGAAAAATTATCAGTGGTATCAAGCACCTTAACTCCAGCATATCTAAGAGCTTTTAGTCCTACCTCAAGTATTCCATCAATATTCCTGTGAAAAGATATATTGAGCCCTGATTATGGAAAAAACTGAATCCTCTGCAGAGGATGCACAGGAGTCCATGCACATTATTAGCATGTATTGTGACTATCTCTGCATCCCAATCTGTTCTATATTGCAGAAGTGCACTGCTAGCTCTTATTGAGAACAAAGCACATCCATACTTTGGCACAGACAGGAATTGATTTAAAGGCAGCACTGCTCAACCTCATCTTCCATGTCAGGAAAGTTAACATCTCCAGAAACTAATGAAAAAGAAAACCAAGGACGAAGATTCTTGTGATATCTAGGGAAGCACAGTGTAATTGTGGTTACCAAGCAAGGGGTTGCCTAGGAGCAGGCAGAAACAAAAATAGAAAAGGCAGTATTGTTTTTTGACTACCTTATTAAAAATCTATTCAGAATACTTGAACCTACCCATTTTGAAAAGGATTTTAATTACAAAGTTTGCAATGAAGAATCTTCAGTTACTGCCTGTCCATTATAATTTGCTCAGATACAATCTAATCACTTTACTGAGTAATTTATTCAGAATTGCCACTGGCATATTAATATCAATTTTTATCATTCATGGATAGACAAGGACTTCTCCTCAAGCAATTACAGCTGCTACATTTCCAGTTATTCACACCCTGTTACTGTTGAGTCAGCACTAGTTTGGGATTTTAGTCTTTCTAAAATGCAAAGGAAAGCTAGTTCCTAGAAATCTTCATTCTTTGATGACAGGAATTACTGCTTGAGTTCCCTCATTTGGTCCCCGAGAAGACTGATGTTGTTCTTCAGAAATTCTCATGTTACACTGAGCTCTGAATGTACACGCTCTGAATGTACATTGGTATTTTGGGAGAAAAAAGTCTACCTGGCATAAGAACTATTGGAAAGAAGCAAGTTCAAGAGCATTCTACTCTGTGAAGTCTGCAGGATGCCTAACAGTTGGCCACATTTTCAGAATAGCTTATCTGGATGTACTAGGACTACATAGTTGTAGTGCAAATCCTTGGGAAGGGAAGAAAACCATCAAGAGTTTTGCAGTGACTGCTCCTTTGGGTCATCGCTTTGTGAAAATACTAAATAACTTACTTTTGCCACTTGGGTGGAAACCAAATGACTGGGAACTACTTTTGACTCATTCTTTGCAATGTTGTAGCCAAATGCCTTTCATAAAGGAATGCCTCTTTTTCTGTTCCCCTTTCTTTCCCTCTCTCTTTCTCTCTGTGTCTGCTATAGGAGATATTCTTCAGCAACATAATAGGACTCAAGTATAGAAATTCTTTTATGTAGATTTATTGGTTCTGGTTGGGATGGAGTTACCTTTCTCCATAGCAGCTCTCACAGTACTGTGCTTTGTATTGGTAACTAAAAAGGTGTTAGTAACACCATTTTTGGGGCACTGCTGAGCAGGGTTCTTACAGCACTGAGGCTCTCTACACCTCCATCTCCTCACCCTCCTAAGCTGGTCAGTTGGGAGTGGGTAGGAGGCTGGGAGGGAGCATAGCCCCAGGACAGTTGACCCAAACTGACTGAAGTTTCCATACTGTATGATGTCATGGTCAGCCATAAAAGATGTGAGAAGGACGAGGAATAGGGGGAGAGCATTCATTATTAAGGCATTTTTCTTTCAAAGCAGCTGCTACATACTCAGGCCACCTTTCCCAGGAAGTAACTGAATATTATCTGCTGACAGATGTAGAGAATACATTTTTTGCTTCCACGTGTGGTCTTTGGTTTTCATTATTAAACTGCCTTTATCTTGACCCATGAGTTTTTAATTTTATTTTCTCTCCCCCATCTTGTTGAGGAGGTGGAGTGAGAGACCGGCTTGGTGGGTACCTGCTAGTCAGTCAAAAAGACATATTTGTATATGGCAATTCTCCTACAGTTTCCTTGATATCCAGAAGGCCCAAACCACTTCCAGTATAGAATTGTTCTTAAACTCTCCATGTCACTATGGTGCTTTCAATGTATTCCATGAGGTAATTACAGTCTGTAGGAAACAAAGCATGTCCTGCAACTCTGCATGGGCACCTGACTGATTGTGAAATTCAGAACTTCACACCATTCTTCATGTTTTTCAGATGAAAAATGAGAACAGAGTAGATCATTTTCACACTAACAAAAAAAGAGCTGTTTCTGAACTTGAGGTATCTGACTCAGGACTGACCTGACGCTAAGTTCCATTAGAACACAACCTCAGGCACTGCCCTAAGTAAGTTTTTCCACATTTTGAAGATTGCACACTGACAGCAAGGTTAGATGACAGACTGTGTGTGTCAGGCAATTGAGTTCAGATATTTTTCCAGCAGTTCTGTGGCATGCTTTCTCCTCTGTGATCTGATAGAAATAGGCCAAATGGAAGTGGTTGAAAGTGGATTTTTCCCCACAAAACTACAGTGACAAATCTATCTCTGTTGGACTTGATGAGCCCAGATAGGCCCGAATTAAATGCATATCACACCCACACAGAAATGGTGTAGAATTCAGTGCAATGCAAACACTTGTACAGAGGTCTAACTGCTCTTTTATAGAAAGCCTTATTCTCCTCCTGGCAGATAATACAATGGCTGTAGTTTATGTAAACCAGGTAGGATGAGTCCTCCTCTGCACCACAAGGGACAGTTATGAAATTGGTAATGGAACTGATGCAAATAACAGATTTTGCTCACAGCAGTTCCTCTGCTGGGACAACAAAATAGATTGGCAGGCAATCAGCACAGACATTTTTCAACAGAGCAAAGTGGAACAAAGTGGGCAATTCATGTTTCATTCATCAATTCAACTGATCTTTGAGAAGAAGGATTATTTGACAGTGAATCAATTTGTTGCAGACAAGAACAAGAAATGTGGGTATTTTTTGTTCCAAAGGAGGCCACAGTCCAAGTTCCCTTTAGGATGCTTACTCATACCTTGGTCATGCCATAAGGATTGCTTTATCTGTGAATTCCTGCCTCGGTCCAAGAGAATTGCAGTCTGAGTGTAGCCGCAGTCACTAGATCGCAGGATTACTCAGTTTAGAAGGTAGCTCAGCAAGACTGTAGTCTAACCTGCTGCTCAAAGCAGGGTAAGTTATGAGTTTGGACCAGGTTGATCAGAGCTTTATTCAGTGGGGCCTTGAAAACTTCCAGGTTGGCAGTGTCTCTAGGTAACTTGTTCCACCATTTGAATGTGAAAAAGTTTGGCCTCATCTCCAGTTTAAACCTCTCTTGTTTCAAGTTATGCCCATTGTTTCTTACCCCCCACCATGCTTCACCATGAAGGACTTGTCTCTCTTTTCTTGATAATCACCCCATATATATGAGGGGCTGTTGTAAGGTTCCCCTGCAGCCATTTCTTCTTCAGACTGAACAAGCCCAGGTCCTTCAGTCTATCCTCAAGGAGCAAGAACTGCAGCTCCAGATCATCTTGATGGCCCTCTGCTGCATGTGTTCAGGTTATCAGTGTCTTTCTGTATTAGGGATTCACAAACCACATGCAATATTCTACATGCAGCCTGATGAGTGCCAGGTAAAAGATGGTGGTAGTGGCGAGGTAATCATGTGCTGTAATCACTGGTTGCACTGTTGTACAATCCAGGATGCTGCTTACCTTTATTCCTATCAAAGATCCACCCTATTCTTATGTCAGATTTGGTCCTAAGAAGTTGTATCTTTTCCCATCTCCTTTCTGCATCAGCAGACTCACTCAGAAAGAGGACATAAATTTTCCTCACATCTGGGTAGATCTGAATGTCCACCATAAATTCCAGAATATGTCAAATCATGGGCAGAACATAAGGATAGCAGAAAAAACTTGTGAAGAAAACTAAGCATTCCACAAGAGGTATTTATGCTTTGATAAATATAATGCAGAGTCATACTTTTGATACAAATATGACACAGAATATAGGTTATTTTGTTACTGCATGACTTTGGATCCTTCACTCTGTTTGGTATAGCCATAATCTGAAAGAGATGTGGAGCACGGTGCAGAGATGGTTCAGATATCAGAGACCCACAAAGCAACAAAAAGAGTGGTCCAGTGTTATTTGAACATAGCAGTTCAAGTACAGGAGTAGTCTATTTATGTCTGTGGAATACTATAGCCAAGCTATTAAATCAAATAATTTCAGCAAGTGGTTCTGAAGCTGGCTTGATTTGTTTGCCTCTAGTTAAGATTTCTCTGAAAAACATCCCTAAGTTTTTGCCACCATTATGACCCATTTATTAAAAAGTAACTGGTTTTATCTTATCCAGACTTAGAGTCCTTATAATTTTAGTGAAGTTGTTGGGAATTTTTTTCTGACAGAAGATAATGACATCTTTTTAGAAGATCTACAGGACCTCTACTCATGCCTGTCATCATGTTTGTTTTTCTGGACAAAGCACTCCAGGATGTGTACTTGATTTTTCTTCACATTTCTGAATGAGTGAGTGTATTTCCAGTGAGAGCTGATCTGAGTTGTTTTTGGAGTTGGACAAATTAGATTTAGTAGACATTATTAGGACTCATTCTGCTGTGTCAGACATGCTTGTAGGTGCTTCTCTGAGAACATTGCTTTAACATCAACATCTTCTGGGCTTCCCCATGGAGCACTTGTGCCATGAGAATTTTCATCAGCAGAAGCACCTACAGTAGGAACTACTTCCACTACAATAATTCAGAAAAACTAATTGTAAGACAACAGCCTGATGTACACTCTGTCAGGTCAGTCACTGCTTGTAAATCACCTTTGTGGTGTACAGGACACATATTTTTAAGCTTTTGAGGAAGTAATAAAGCTATAGACACGTCATGATTTTTATGATATATTTACCTTATGTATCCTTTTATTTGCCTCTAACATCTGCTTTGCATTCCCATTACATACTTAGGTCTCAGGATTCATTCCACATTAGTGATCAAAATTGATCTCAATTTCATGGACACCTAGAATGAAGCCTACTAGGGACATCTCTGAAAGAACTCTAGTTGCTACACTTGTTAGTCAAGGGGTTTTTTACAGCAGATAAGACAAGAGAGCTGTAGTCTCATTTTGTTTCAAAGCAAACTTACAGACAGCTTTCAAGGCTTGCATATGAGCAAGATTAATGATGTGCTTATCTATTATAAATCATACATATTATTCAGAGAAGATATTATGGTCAGGTTTTTGTTCATTTGCTTCTAAACTTTTATTTCCATGTTTGGAAGAAAGCTGATATATTTATCTAATATTTTATATTTCCAAAAATACTTTTAAACCAGAATATCAATCAATATACAATAAAAACGCATTTCTTTTTTCTTTTGGCATCCATAACAAAAAATGGGATCATCATGAAATAAAGGAAAAAAGCAATATACACATGCCTTTGAAAACTGCACAGAAGACAGTTTGCAGAAAACATACACACTACAGCAGGATATGACAAAAGTTTTCTGAATCTAATATTTACACCTACATTTTCCCTTGTGTGTTTTAACAGTAAAAGTTTGCACTCCTGGGATTAAAATGATCCTTGTTTAGACTTGGGACATTCAGCCTTCTCCGTTACATAGGTAAACTGATGGTGCTGCAGAGGAAGAGGACACATCAACCATGCTCCCTTGGGGCTCCTGTTTCCTCTGCCTAGGGGGAGGCAGAGGCATTCCTGACTGTTCAGACTGCCACAGGTGATTTGAACTTTTGTCAGGAGTGTGGTGAGGACAAAAGCACAGAGTTAAAATTAACTGACTTGTTCCCAGAAATTGATTGTTTGTGCAGGTTGTGCATCAGAACAATTAGCGTAGCTATAAATGTTTAACCAAAGCACTAAGTAAATCAGTTGAAATAACACAGGCAACTGATCTGAAAACAAGAGCAACCGCCTTCTGTCAGGCCCCCACGCTTTTTATTAGATGATATCTTCCTTTTCCTCATTACCTACAGGTGTAAAGTTTTAAATTCAGGTTGCAATTTAACAGGTTGTCATTACTGGCAGTGTTACCCAGAAATATAGGTGCAAAGGAGATGCACTAGAGGCTATAACACGTAGGCACAGACCCACACACTCACACGTTTCTAGCTGTCACCCAGAGATGCTCTTACACAAGGATATTTTCTGAAAAGTAGCCAAGTAGCGTTTTTACAATTAATGGGTTCCTCTTAATAGGTTGTGGGCAAGCAGTGGTGTAAAGAACTATAAATTATGAGTCTAAATAGTAAGACCTAAACCATGCAAAACACAGAATTTCCCACTCAGAATAAGCTGTATTGGCACCCACAGGCAGAAGAACCTGATGGAAGCTGTGTGCTTGGAAGAACAGTGCTGCTGGAATAGACTTTTGTTTTACCACTTGTACCAGGAGGTCTGGGGAAGTGCAGAAGTCTACTGGTGTGGAGGGAGCTAGGGAAATAATACAAAAGCAGCTGGCTGAGCCAGAGGGCCACTGTAGCATATCAAAGTACTAGACAGGAGGATTTCCAAATGTTTCCTTCAGCTGATATTTTTGAGATTCATATAGTAGAAAGCAGCTTTGAAGGAACCCGCAAGTTCAACCCTTTAATTTAGCTCTGGATTCAGGCTCGTCTCTGCAGGAATGGAAAAGCAGGGCTGTTCTCTTCAAAGTACCAGCACTCTACACATCATGCTATGCAGTGCACTGTCTGCTTTCTGCAAAGGCCACTTTACTCTGCTGCTTTTCTCAGGGTTTTTTTTATTTAAAAGTTCACATCACAAGGGCCCATTTTTATTGTGAGATCTTACGTATTTTTCTATTTTCTGCATTGTCACATTTGAATACACCCAGCAAAAAAGGAGGTGAGCCAAAACGAATGCTTTTAAAATTCTTTCAAATCTGAAAGAATCCTGCTTGTGCTAAATTTTATGTATGAATACAGATTAAGGCCACTTACTTTATCTTCTGATTTACTTAGCTCTAGTTTGCTGCTAATCAGTGAGGCATTGTCCTCATGCAGACATTTTTCAGAAACTCCTAATCCTAGTTCAGCTTTAAGATGGATCTTTTTCTGTGATATTGTAATTTAATGCAGCTCTGGGCAGGTGTCCAGTTAAGGGGAAAATAAAGTGGATCTTTGTGATCTGTGTCTTTGCTATTAATCTAATACATATTGCAAGGATTACAAGGGAATATCTGCATTTGGGCCTGGGAAGGCAGGGGATTCTCTGAAAGAAACTGCATATGTGCATTTTATTACCTTCATCGTATTTTCCCACTCTAAAGACCCTGACTATTAGTTTGGGGTGTTATGCTGGTGCCAAATATTTAACATATACAGAGAATAGATTTCTATTAACTCCTTTGCCCCATTCAGTGGGAATACATTTTATGGTTAATACGAAGTTTGGTTATTTTCAACTCTGAACCAGCATTTTCTGATCAAGGTGCTCAAAATTAGGCTTCTCAAGTGCATGCTCTGAGACCTAGATAAATTGGCCTGATTTTTAAGGGTACTGATCTCCCATAATTCCCATGAAAGTCAACAGCAGCTAGAGAAGTTCAGGTATTAATCAAGTCAATTAATTAGGTGCCTGAATATGTATTCAGGTTCCTAATTTAAGTATTGTAAGGTGGTTAATGTTCTGAAAGCTGCAGGACAATTACTGAGCTCTGTCTCTTTCTTTCAGATAAAGTCTCAGGCTTCATATGAAAAGCATGAAACTTGAAATTTAATCAGTCTTACTTCCTGTGCTTTCCATTTTCCACCATTGTGTGTTACAATGGAGTATCTGTAAGGGTATATGACTCGACTTTTTTTCTTTTTATTAAGAGTGAAAAAGCTTGATTAAAGGTAGCCAAATACCACAAAAATCTGCAATTATTTATTTGCATTTGTAAATGAATTTGATATTAACTGTGTTCATTCTTGTCTCGTGTAAGAGCAGCAGCAACTTATTATCTGCTAGACTTGTTCCAAATAACTGATCTGTTAAGAATAGTAGTTCTAAATATTTCTTTAATTGAGTGTTTGGATAAGGCAGCAAGGTTACACCCTGAGGGACAGCAGAAGAATGGAAGTTGGGTTTTCTTTCTTTTTAATTGTTTCTCCACAGGAGTTCAGGTCATGTAGAAAATGGGCTCTGTGGAATCCTGTTCTTACACAGACTTGGTCAGGATCCAGGATGGCACTGAAGGAAGGCTGTAAAGGAAAGCAAGAGAAGCAGGCACATCAAAGGTCTCTGTGACAATAACTGCATTAAATAATAATCGCATTAAAGTGGTGCCTGAGGCTTTGAGAGCATGGGCAGTTGTGGGACCCTGCAGAGTCTGTGAGAGAGAGGCTCAGAGATAGTCTGTTGTTGAACTGGGACTGCCAGAAAAAACCACAAAACATACAGTAAGAGTAACAACTTAAATTCCCTGCTGTCATATTCCCAAGAAAGGAGACAGAAGAAAAGAAGAGAAAATAATTAAAAATAAAACAAAATAAAGAATCATAGTCACACATTAAATTTGGACTGGAGGATCGTGATGCCAGATTAATGTGGCTTCTGACCAGCATGAGATGGGGAAAAAGCCCTACATTCCATTCAGCCTGTTTGTGAATCTTCCATTGAAACAACTGTGTGGTTGCCTACGTCCTTTAAATGCAAAGCCTAAGCTTGACCTTTCAAATGCCTTTGTCAACATTACATTTTAGTCAGCTAATGAAATAAGAAGATGGATTTCAAATACTATATTAAGATTTGAAATAAGCATCTGCTGATTATGCACACAAATCATTCAATCAAAGAAAAAAATCATCTGGCATATTTTATTCCTGTTTTTAAGATGAATTCTTAATTTCTAATTAAAATAGGAGCTGAGAAATAATATTTTGCTGCAGAAAATAAACAATAATTTCAAATAATTAATAGACTACGCTGTGGTCATTGTGCAGGCAGATTGTACACAGTCCAGCATGTAAGAAAACCCAACTATTCAGAATAATTATTTATCAAGCTTTCATAATAATTAATCTCTGTCTCTAAGAAAGATGCTGGAATCACTTCAGATTATCTTCTATGTTTTCTCTTTTTGGAATGAACATGTCATTTAATGTCATGTTCTAACTACTGGAATTAGAGTAGATGTTTTTAAAGCCTGAATTGTGTCTGACCATATACTCCCCAGTTCAGAATCATAGTCAGAGTTTTATTGATTTCTAGTTTTAATCCTTGAGTATTATGTTTTGATATTTGACTTTAATAAGCCACTGTATTTCCATGTGACTTCTAATCAGTTCCATCAGTCTTCCAATAGATGATCAGAGTATTTTAATCAGGGATGCACTTCCTTAAGCTAGAAGTGGCAAATATTGACTATTTTTTATGATCACCCAATAGGTGAATTACATTTCCAGCTTACTTGCTTCATGATGGAGTTAATTCCAAACATCTTCATTAGAAGGTGCATAATAATGAACATTCATAATTTTGTGTGTCTTGTGGCAGTTTTAAGTATACTTCTGGTTTGGTGTATGAATGCAGCCATGAGAATGATTGCTCATAAATATAAAGTCATGTTTCTTTTCAAACCATTTGTACTGATACTTGCCTGGGAGTACAAGATACAGAAACTGATTAATTTCAAATAGGGACAGTTATTTTCTTCTGTTATTTTCTAGTCTATTAATTCCCAAGGACAGGAATTAAGATGATAGCCAAAATGGGGTAATCAATAACCTTGAAACTTAATATTTTTGATAGTTTTTTGTTATATGTTGCTTCACTGTTGAACATTCTGTGAATTATATTTCTCAAGCTGATCTCACTGAAGTAAACATACAAATATCAGAGGTATGGATTTTTTCTTTTTCTTTTCTTTTTTTTTTTTTTTTTAAGTGAGCTGGGTGTTTCTTTACCTTGCACTCAGCTATAGTTTGTAGATCCTTCCGTTTCTATTTCATTAAAAAAAACAGTCTTCACTGCAGAGCTATTTCATCATGACTGTTTCACTAAAAGCTAGGAACAAAGTGAAGCAATGCTAAAATTTCCTGCCAAGACCTTAACAGCTAATAGCAGTGCATATGCACAGAAGGGGTTTGAAATGCCAGCTTACAGGCTCGTTTAGAGGAGAAAGAATCTCAGCATATCATCCTCATAGGGCCATAACCCCTAGTTTTTTTCATAAGTGTAATTTCTTATGAAGAATTTTAGCCCAGTGGGAAGAAACACAGAAGCTTCAGGCCATACTGTCATCCCCTACAGAAGTTTTATTAGGCTGATGAGCTTCTGTCAAGCCATCTGCTCTAAGTGGATCTCTCCAGACCTGCATTTAACAGTGTGTCCCCTCTACATTAACTTGTGGAATTCCTCTGCTTTTTTCTTGCTCTTTTTCATGCTGCCATAAATACTTCTGTGGACATGTATTCTTGCAACTCTTCAACTCTGTGATCAGTTTCTTTCGGTTTTCAGTGGTAGGAGTTAATAAGTGCATGGGGATGATCTGTGTACATTGCAAATCTGTGATGGTACAGAGCTACACCTTGGCAGGGGCAGTCCAGTGCAGGCAGAGACAGCGCTCTCCTGGTGCAGCTGGCATGTAACAGCTGTGCATGGCCCTTGGGTGCTGCATGATGATATTTCTCTTCAAGTCCTTTCTTCTACTGCTAGCCCAGAGCAGGCAATGCAGATTTATGGAAAAGGAGAAAACTTGTTCTCCATTACTGGCCTATTTTGTCCCCAACTGCCTCCTGCTCCAGAGATGTAATTCTGGTAAAATCACACTGGCAGCTGTTACAAAGGTCTCCAGCCTCCCTCTAGCCTCTTCTGAAGGCAGACAGTGGCTGCAGCAATGCTCATCAGCTGGGAGTGTTTGTGAATATGGAATATCTCACCCAGACATGCTCTGCCTGCTCATCCCTGCACTGTCATGCTCATACATCAAGCATGCCCAGTCTTCACATTCACTTGAAGCTGCAGCCAGCTTTAGGAAAATGACAATCTTCTCATCCCCTGCTTAGCTTCTTTGTGTCATTAGAAAGGAGACACAAGAGGAAAGGTCCCTCTGCTCTCTTGGACAAAGACATTTGAACACAGCTTTATCATTTTCCACAGTGTAAGCATGAGTTATGTGCATTGTCACTTGGTATTTACATCTTAAATCTGCTTTTCCTGGAGTCATAATTGTGTGAGAGTCTGAATGTCCATGGGAAGAGGCAGAAAGGGCAGAGAGAAAAGCAAGCTTCAGACTCCTGCGTCTGTTTAATAAAGTTTGCAGACTAGGAAATGACAGAGCAGAGATCAATTTGTTTTGCTCCCACATTGCAAGGTGGATGGGTTGGACCTGTGAGTTCAGACTTGGTGTAATGCTGGCAGCACTGCTTAGTCCCCTTTCTCTTGCCCTGTGCCTAGGGACTCTGAGACTCCCTCTGCATCTGCTTAATGAGTGAGTCACTGACTTGTGCGTTCATTTTCCTCATAATATTTCAGCTTCACTGTGGCACTGTTGTATTTGTGTATGCCAGACTCATTCCAGACTCTTTGACACTAAGCTCTTAAAGCCTAATGTGCTTACATAACATGATATGGAGAACCAAGAAAGTAAATTTAATTATAATCTTTCCCCACTGCTTCTGACACACAGGGAGAGACAAAAGGAAGACACTTTCTTTCAAACACTGAGGAATAAAGTGGCATCCTCATAAAAATAGACAAAGAACCAGAAAACACTGATGGTGCATATCTAAAAAGGGGACTAATCTTCCAAAGTTTAGGTGTTAGACATCTGAAATGGGGAAGAACCTGTGCCTTGAATCCATGTTTTGATTTCCTTTAGCCATTAAGTTCACATTTATGAAAGATATGTTGGTAAAAATAAGTAAAAAAAACCCCAACAAACAAACAACCACAAATTCTTTTAAATTCTGTAACCATTTTATTCCAGGAGAAGAATGTTCATCAGTGATTTGACCAACATTGCTAGTGAAAATAAATAACCCCTTGCCTACAAATATTGCTACAATATTGTTAATGCCTTGGAGAATTCTAGTGCAAATTTTTGAGGAGCTTTTGCTGAACACACTGCTTTTGAATGTCTTTCTCTTCTCTCCAGTTATATACAAGAATAGAAGTACACTAATCCCAATTAAAAAGCAACATTCAGGAGATGGAACAAAGCAGTAGTATGTGGGAGTCTCATAGATTTTCCCCATGCTCAGAATGAAAATAGTAGGGTATCTCAACTGGTAACTGTAATTGTATCCTAGCTTTTCAGGGGAAAAATATATCAAATGTAATTTCATGAATTGAATCTCTTTGCTTGGGGAAATAAAAACCATTTGAAGAATGGAAGAAAACCTTTCTGATTTAATGACATCCTGAAAACAAAGTCTGAAACCCTGTGAACTCCATTTTTTGCTTCATAAGTACTGTAAGACATCAAACGATTATGAGCATATTTTGAATTCTGGCGTAGCTGCATATTGCAAGATATTCCTTCCTTTTAGCTGCTCCTGTGAAAGCTCTGCTTCCTCCCTTCTTGCCAAAGGGCAGAGCAACTTGCAGTTCTGAATAGAGAGATGCATTATTTTCTGTGTAGTGGTGACAAGGCTCAGGAGGCAATGAAGGAAACATCCCTATTTTCAAATAGTACATCCTGCCTCACCCTTACCTGACAAATGGTGGAGTTTCATCCAGTCCAACAAATACATACAATGGGAATTGAGTGACGTGTTTCATCTTGTATCTTTCTGATATCTCTACTATCCTCCTCTTGTTCCCTGTATTTACCTGCCTCTTCGACTTGCCTCCCTGCTGCAAAGATACATCAAAGCAGGAAGTGAAGGGGTAACCATTACACGCCATCCTCTTTTGTTTGAAAACAGTATAATAACTGGTTTCCTGGGAGTAGAATTCATAAAAGAGACATTTTACCATGATGGGATCATTTGTTGTAAGTTGAATAAAACATTTATTATGGTCTCTGACAAATTTTTCAGCCTATTAATCCTCTCTCACGAAAATTACAAATGGTTTTTTAATCGAGATGGAAACAAAGCCTACTTTTATTCTGACCATCTTTTGGCTTCACAAAACACATACACACAAAATAATTTTTCCACAAATTGTTGTTGGTCACAGCAACTTGCACATACAGACAGCAAAGTCATTGACACAGCTCATGACAAGTGACACCTGTGGCACTGATCCACAGTTGCTTGTTCTGATCACCAAAAAGCATTTCCTGACCTTTCTCTCATAGGTGTTCAGCTTGAATTTCCCCCAAAACAGGCAGTTGCTTATGAAAACAAAACTTCAGAAATTCTTGTTATTGTATATTTGATTGTGGGCTGGAAGAGAGGAGGTTTTTTTATATTTTCATATAGAATAACTGACTTGTTGCCTGTGACTTATATGCAGATATAATGGGCACAGTAGCATGAAAAAAAGTTCTGTTTAAGCCATCAAGATGTAAGTATTTCATTCAACCATACAATATTATTGAACAAAATGCATTTGTTTCTAAGAAAGTGATATGGAGAGAAAAAGCCATTTAGTGCACTGGTTTTGAGCACACCATCGTTGTACTAATCACATCTAGAGACATTATAATCTGTGTCATTCATTTTGCAGTACCTTAAAATGAAATTGTTACATAATTTTTCTGTTACCTTTGATGTTAGATTATGTAAAAGATGCTATAAATAGAATATAAGAGGGAGTAAACTGGAAATATCTATAAAATATCTTAACCAGTAATGGCAAATGAGTTAAAACAAATGAAACCCTTTGCAAAAATTATTTCGTAGAATCTTAGATTGGCATGGTTGTTCAGAGGATTAGCCATTGTTAAATGTTTCCATGTGTTGAAAGATAAGCCATCAGGGAAGAAGGCTAACATGTCTGAACAGAGATTTTTGGCTGGAACTCACAGCATTTTGGGTGAAGGGGCAGGCAACTCAGAAGGACTACAAGGATGTTGTGAGGTCATGCAGGGCAGAAAGTAAAAAGGCCGAAGCCCAAGTAGGACAGAATCTGGCTACTGCTGTAAAAGACAGTAAAGTCCATTCCTATAAATACATCAGAAACAAAAGGAGGGCTAAGGGGAGTCTTCATGTTTTGTTGGTTGCAGGGGGAAGCATAGTGACAGAGGACAAGGAAAAGGCTGAGGTACTTGATGCCTCAGTCTTTGATAGTATGACCAGTTCTTCTTGGGGTACCCAGTCCCCTGAGCTGGAGACAGGGACAGGGAGCAAAGTGAAGCCTCCATAGTCCAAGAAGAAAAGGACAGTGATGCCCATAAATCTATGGGCAGGATGGGATCTACCTTGGAGTACAGAGGGAGCTGGCAGATGTTCTCCCCAAGCCACATTCCCTCATTTATCAGCAGTCTTGTGTAACTAGGGTGGTACCAGTCAGTGGGAGGTAAGCAAATGTAAAACCTGCTCACAAGAAGGGCCAGAAGGAGGATCTGTGGAACTATAAAGCCTGCCAGCCTGACCTTGATGCTCGGAAAGGTTATGGAATGAATAGATGATCCTAAGTGCCATCATGTAGCACATACAGGACAGCCAAGGGATCAGGCCCAGCCAGAATGTGTTTGTGAAAGGCAGGTCCTGCTTGACCTACCTGGTCTGCTTTTGTGATCAGGTAACCCACCAAGTGGATGAGGAAAAGGCAGTGGATGTTGTCCACGTAGACTTCAGTAAAGTCTTTGACACTGTCTCCCACAGCATTGTCCTGGAGAAACTGGCTGCTCATGGCTTGGACAGGTGCACTTCTCACTGGGTAGAAAATCGGCTGGATGGCCAGGCCAAGAGAGCAGTTGGTAGATGAAATTAAATCCAGCTGGCAGCTGGTTACTAGTGGGATTGCTCAGGCCTTAAGTCCTGCTTAACACTGTTATCAATGCCCTGGATGAGGGAGTCAGATGTACCTGACATGCCTTTCCTATCAGGGAAAATTTCTTCACGGAAAGAGTCATCAAGCGTTGGAACAGGCTGCCCAGGAAAGTGGTTGAATCACCATTACTGGAGATATTTAAAAGATGTGTACCTGTGGCACTTAGGGACATGGTTTATTGGTGGCCTTGACAGCATCAGGTTAATGGTTGAACTCAGTGATCTCAAAATTCTTTTCCAACCTAAGTGATTCTATGTTTCTAAATAAGATTAATGGAAGAAAAAAAAAAAAAAAAAAGAAAAGAAAATGGTGAAAAAACAGAAATTTAGAGTTGATTACATTTTCTCTCCTATGTATCCAAAGAAAAAAACATAATTAAATAGTTAAGCATCTAAATAAAATTCTCTAGTTTTTCTAAGTAGCCAAATATCCTAAAATCTTGCTGTAAACTGTAAATCACTGTAAACTAAGTTTGTTATCACCTTTCACGTGTCATTTAGTTTCCAAATAATCTTTAGTTCTCACCTTTAGGGTCTCAGATTTAAAATTACTGGTCAGCTCAACATGTTGACCTTCTGCCCTGCTCCTTGAAAGATCCTATAACACAAATTTGTTGTGGTCAAAGTTTGTCAGGTCTTCTGTACACATGAGCCAGTGTAAGATATTGATTTCCATTGTGTTCCAAGGACACATGATGACACTAGCACATCTCCACACAAACTTGTACAGAGCCAGATGAATTTTTTCTCAGAGACATTGCGTGTTCTTTTGTTTTGTGGGAGCTTTTTTAATTCAGTTCTGTTGGAAGGGCCCTATAATGTCCAAATGGCTTCAAACACAGACAGGTTTGAGGCATTGACCACCTCTGAGAAGTCTTTTTCAGTGTTTGACCACCTTTTGGTTAAGGTGGTGTATGTTGGGATTGAAGGAGAGCATAAGAAACCCATTTCCATAATTTTTCAGATGCATATGGACAATTGCTACAAGATTGGGTGCTGCCTTACCAGTTCGTAGCTGCTCTGCCACCCTTTTTTTTTCAGGGGGAGCCCTCTTTACTCTTTGGCATAGCTTTGTGCCAAGTTGTTACACATGCAATTCAAGTATGCAACCAAAGTATGAGAAATTTCTTTTATTTCAGTTTCCCAATGAAATTTAGCCCCAATTGTCCTTGCAGAACAATTTTTTTTCCATAAATTAGCATTCATATTGAATGTAACCCCCACCATATTGTAGTTTGCAACAAAGCTAAAATCTCATATGGCCTACCCATAAGGCATGACAATCCTGGGAAGAACCATTACAAAGAAAGAAAGCAGTATATACAATTTTTAATACTTCATACCTCTGTCAGGACCACTAGAAAAGAAGATAGTTCTCATAACAATTACTAACTAGACCAAGACACCAAAATTGATTTTTATGTGACCTTAAATATTCAACAGAAGACAGTAACAAACCATAACACTATTCGCCTATTCCAAATGAAACATTTTAATATATAACAATTTGACTCAACAGATTTTTGTTTTTTAATCTAATCAAGAGTCATCTGTGAACAGACTGTGTTCTTTATCAAATGCATGTTTTTATTCAAAATTTGCCAACTGGCTAGGTATTCATCAGATTCCCAAACCAAAATGTTTTTACAAATCTTTCCATCACAATACTCTTCTTGCCTAGCCATTCTTAGGACTGCGAAGGAATAATCCTCTGTTCTTACCTTCATATTGAATATTAGCAGATTTCTTCTATCTTTGTTTTTACATGAAAGTAAACTCATGCCTCACCATAATTCTGATAGCATACTTTTTCTTTATTTCAGTTTGTCAAGTGGGATTTGCAAAATATGCTCTCTGCTCTCCAGAACACTGTTAGCTCCACACTGACCTCACAGCAAAAGCACTAGACTATATTCATGGTTGCTTCAGGTCCTTTTCAGTACTTATCTGAAGCTAATATTAATTAGCTGTGAGGCACATTATTGTAAAAGGAAAAATTCAAAGTGAGTTTCATCAAAATGTATCCTGTCCCTGTCCTCTCCTCTTTCCTTCCTTTCCCCTGTACATGGGCATTTCACTTTTAGCAGTATTTGCAGCATTTTTCAGTTGTGTGCAGCCAAGGTGTGGTGTTTGGAGTTTTTCTGGTTGATGGTGCTTTTTGTTTTTTGATTTGGTTTGGTTTTTCTTTTTCATTTAGTAGTGTATGTGTGTATATACCCTCTCCCTTCAAGATTCACTGACAAAAACAAAGACTAAAATGAAAACTGTGATAAGAAAAAATGACCTAGGATACTGAGAAGGTGTTAAAATTAAGTTATGAAAGGAAGATTTGCATTACACCCAATGCAAAGATAAGTAAGTATGACATTTAGGACACCTGAATTCTTCAAGGTCATTCAAAAAAGTAATGGCCTAAATTTGAGTGACTTCAATTAATCCTGTGCTCACATGATTTACAATTTTTTCTTTGCTTAGTGAAAGCTCAAGAAAGCTAAAATACGGGAGAGGGGGGGGGCGGTGAAAAAAAAAGGAAGCTAACAAAATACTTTTCAATTTTTAATGTTAATAAACCTTAGTGTTCAAATTTGTAGATCAGTGGTATTTTTTTTTCCAAAAGATGACTGAGGAAGGAAAAATAAAACTTTCACAGTTCAGAGTTCTACTTTGCCCTTTGTTACATTTCAAAGACCTACTGAGGAAAAATACAACTTTACAGAGAAGGTCCGTAGCAAATATATTAAAGTTCTTGCATTTATTGAAAAGGTCTCCTATAAAAACTTAACTGAACATTAATTGCCTCTGTTTTGTTTCTGGTAGAACATAATTACATGATTTCATTAGTTTTAAAACCCCACATGTTTCTTACTGCTCATCGTAAGTGAATTTTTACAAGTTCAAATGCATGAGTATATCAATAACTGATGAAAATAAATGATGAAAATAAAATAAAATGGATTATGACTCTATGAAGTTAAGTTTAGATAAAGTATCGCTACTCATGCTGGATTTACTGGAAAGTGTCTTATTTACACATAGGGACATTTTTATTACTGATCTGAGATAATTAATTACCATATAATGCTTCACATGTTGCTTTCCACTACAATACAATTACTTCTATAGGTGACATTAAGGCAGTGACCTCTGCAGTGTGGAACTATATGCTTGGAGTCTTAGTGTAAGCTGGATGTTCACTCCTAAACAGTCAAAAGCAAATCCTCCCACCATCAAATATTTATTCTCTTTGGAGGTGTGTATACTATATTGAAATATGAGCAACCAAAGAGTGTTTTGCTGAGTTAATACATACTTGAGGGAAATGGCCTCTTTTTAAACATTGGCAGGTTCTGTCACATTTAGTTTTCTGCCTCCAGCAGCCTCATGAATTCTTGCCTCAGGGAATGCATATGGATGCTATCCTTATCTCCTGCAAGCATTACTGATGTTTATATTATTTTTTCTTTTTCTTTTTTTTTTTTAACTAATTGTGAAATCAAGGAAGTATCCAAGATAAACTTGTGGGTAGAAAACAACAGATAGTGAGTGCAGTGCATGATCAGTCATTTTGTGATCTCTTTTACAACCCACTGCCTAGAGGCTTCACAAGAAAGAGAGGAGTGCTGCACTAAGGCCAGGTACTTCCTGCCTCTCACTCTCTTAGGGATGGAGAACACTTTCATTTTCTATCTCCAAGAAGGTAGAATCAATGATAAATTCACAGTGTGCTAATCCTGTGGGCTAATTGGCAGATAAAACACACATAGAGATAGTATAATGAGAGTGCATATCAACAAATAGAAGCAATAGATCTATGCTATACCATACATGAGGGAGGGTACATATGCACTGGCACACTCTTTGCTTCCCTGGGTAAATGGCCTGTCAACTTGCACATAAGGTTTTTCTTCTTTCTGTGTTTCTGAACATGGATCTGAATGGTTTCATATGATTTGAATAGGACCTATGAACCATTTCCTGCAAAGAAAGTGGCAGATATGTTGCCTGTGGGAAGAATTTCTCCAGCTGTTCCTTGCTTGATGGTGCTGACGGTGACTGTGTGGCAGTGAGAAGCACATGAACTCATTCAGTCAGATTATGCTGTTTTCACAAGGCTTTTTTAATTCACCCTCACAACTGTTTGATATGTTCAGCTTATCTGGAAAAGTAGTTACTGATGCAAGATTTTCTTGTCCAGTTGCACTGAGACCCAGACATCCCTGTGTTTGGGATCTCTGCTGTCCAAATGAATTCCCAGCTGACATTTCTGAATTGTAGGGCAAACAACCTGACAATACCTACCAACTCAGAGCCATTTCCAAGATTTATGTAAAGATGGCCTTCATGGTTTGATTTGAAAGCTATATCATAGGGTAACATTAGGGTAAGGAACTATTTTTTCAGCTTGAAAGTTTCAGTGAACTTGTAGATTTTTACTGCTTTTCTTCATACTAAAACAACAGATATCTTCTCCAACCTGGATTCAAGAAGTGTCAGTTAACACCTAGTCTCTCACACATCCTACTTCCCTGATGTAGACAAGGTGTTACTTTGACAAAGTAACAGCAACTGCATTGCCAATGCCTATTAAACATCGAGTAATGTGGGAGGCCTGCAGATAAAAGCATCTTGCAGTTTGGAGCATATTGTGATTGAATGACTCAAGGGGAAAGAAACAAAACAAGGAGGTTTCTTGCTTCCAGCTGCCTCGGGATCGCGCTGCACAGGTCAGCAGTGACTTGGGGTTGGCACTGTCAGGGTTCAGGAGCTTGTGAGGGGAAACAGGGAATGGCCCAGGACCCTGCAGGGGCTGATGTGATGTGCAGCCACAAACAGCACCCCATGACAGTGCTGGCCCATCAGCAGATCAGAGGTAAAACACGTGTGGTGAAAACCTTTGCTGTCACAGTTTCTGAGCTGTGGACAGAGACTCCAATGTCTGCTTGGGGCGTAGTGACACAAAAAGTCTTTCAGTGTTACAAATTTTGTTTGACTTTCTGCAGCAATCCCAAATTGCCAAATCTACTACTACTTTTAACTAAAATTATTATTTCTGATAAGTCAAGAAGTGATGCTGATTTATATTGTTTGCTTATTAACACTGAAAGAGACATTGCTATCTTGACCCTCAAAACCCCCTTCAAATATAAAAACAAGTCATATTTACAAGGAAATTATTTCTAAAAATTGTTCCAGCTGAAAAGTATCATTCTGATACTGGGCTGTTTAACCTTTCTTAGCATAAATAATATTGTGGGATGACAAGGAACAATTCAAAAAATAACAAATGAAAGTTGACAATTTCATTTAACTGGTGCTTTCTCATGAAGCATTTTGCATCCAATGAATTAAAGAGGTGGGGAGAAGGGAATTAATTAAAATCACTGGCTTGTTCCTTGTTATAAGAGAAATAAGGAAACCCCTTTTCACATATCATTGGTTTTTCACATTTTCATGTTATTTCATCTTTGTTTATAACAACGCTTTTTTCTTATTATTGTAGGCAACGAGAGCTTAGAAGAAAATTATGTGCAGGACAGTAAAATGGGATTTGTCATCAATGCTATATATGCTATGGCTCACGGACTACAAAATATGCATAATTCCCTTTGCCCTGGACATGTTGGACTCTGTGATGCTATGAAGCCAATTGATGGCAGCAAGCTCTTGGAGTTCCTCCTCAAATCCTCATTCATTGGTGTTTCTGGAGAAGAAGTTTGGTTTGATGAAAAGGGAGACGCCCCAGGAAGGTAAAGAGGTTTCATCTCAGCTAATTAAACCAGAGGTTGGGAAGTGGGAATGTTACCAGGTTCGGTGATGGAGAATTTTTTGGCCATTTTGCTGAAACATAAAGCATGCTAACATATAGTTAGACATAAATGGAGCTATCTGGATCAGGTTTTCCAATGGCCAGGAATAACACTGGTAACACATGACATATTGATAGCTACATCTAATATTGGGACAGGAACTACAGTATAGCCCATAAAATTTCTGGTGTTTCAGGAGAGGACAAACCTTGTATCTCACACACTTTTGGTGTATGAGGGAAGACTGGGACTCAGCACCAGGGTTTTAATATGTATAAAGTCTGATAAAAATGGCTGGAATTTAGGGAAGCATTTGCTTGTCACAGTTTTGAAGGGAGGGCTGTAGAGCACATCCCTTTCTAACTGGAGCTCTGCTGAAATCCCATCAGAGACTGTTTAGGTCTGCTTGGTGAGCTCTTGTTTGGTCTCCTTAACTTGTTTCACTCTGCAATCATCTCCGTCCCAGAGTTTAAAGATGTCTGAGTAGAGCAGGACAAATAATTGGGGGTTTTTGATAGAAGTTTCTGTGTTTTGCGCATCTGGGGCATGGCCCCAGTTGTGGTAGCTGCTACTGTTTAGCCCTCCCCAGCAGACACAGCATGTACCCGAACAGTAAGACAGCAGCTTTGTAGACTTGGATGTCACCTTTGTTTCTGTTGTGGAAGTGGGCTGACAGAGATCCTTTCATTTAGTTCTGTGCATTCTGTTAAACTATTTTAACAGATGGATTCTTAAGTTTGTTTGTATTTTTATAAATACATGTAATTCACCTGCTGATGTACAAAATCCGTTATTAACTAAAACATACTCAGACGTTGCTTTATTGAAGTTAGTTTTCCTATTGAGTTATTAAGGTGTTATAAAAGACTCTCTCACTCCATCTTTGGGCTCATTGTATAAATGCATCTGAGTGCCACCACTGCACAAAGGGAGGGCTCTGGAACAAATAAGAGTTTACAGTCTGACACATGTCTTTAAAGAGTATTCAAAAGACAGAGTGGTCTTAGAGCAACTCTTCTCTCTATTACTAGGCTTTATTGGGAAAACTGACCAACTTTTTACTCTTTTCTATACTGTTATATTTATTTCTACTGTCATATTTAAACAGTATATGCATTTAAACAGTTCGTTACATTTAATCAATAATAAAAAGCTGGTGAGATTGGTCTTCTTTTTGAGCATTATTTAGTGAAATATACACATCAGCTAGGTCAGACTTTGAAAGCGGAGGCAAGCAATTCCCTTACACTCGAACACATACTTATTGACACAACTGAATAAATCAAGTCTTGCATGTTTAATTTAGAAAATAGATAGAAATTACTATGTAGTATAGCTTTAGGCTTTTTACACACCACTTGTGTCCATAAAAATATTACTCCAGCTTTGCTTATATTGCATTTTCTGTCTGTTAGTTATTCAGTTTGATGTTTAGATGTAATTTTCCAATTTTAGCCCTATTCTTATTTACTATTTTGTCACCCAAGAGCATTTCCACAGCTCTTATCAGAACCAAACATAGAATTAGATTGAATGGTTCCTGAATTCAAAATACAAGAGAGCTTATATCAGGATATTCCTCTAACAGAATTACAGAGTTTATTCCATTTTGGTCTACAGCAAGGTTAATTTCTCTTGATTCCATGGCCTATTTAAAATATAATGTGTTGTTTGAAGTAGGGGGTTTTTGTTGTTTTTGTTTTTTCTCATTTATGTTTTCACAGCTGGAGCTAGCAACTTTGGGCAAGGAAATCCAATTAACCTTTTTGTTATTCATTCTGTTATGTTTGGAACAGTCTTTGGCATTTATGACATGGGCAATATCATATCAGAGAATGGCTATGTGTATATAAAATGTGATCTGCACAGTCTGTCAGATCTTTGGATGCCAACAGTATTTTAACAGAATTGTATTTAGCTTCAGATTGGCTATAGCATTTCCACAGCTTCACATGGAAAGGCTCTTTGTGGATCAGTGAAGAGACCACAGCACTGTATCAACACGCAAAAGAGTTTTTATACCTCAGTAAAATGAAAAGATAAACACTACATGCAACAGCTCAATATAGCAAAGACTTCCTGTTCTGAAATATCCTAGTCTTTTGGCTTTTCTATGCCAGGGCAAGAATGTCATACAAATGTGTAAAAAATTTTTATATATCCTGTCATCATATAACATGAACAAATGAACTTCACAAGGTGGAATAAATTAATATTTCTTCTTGGATGGCAGCAACCTTCTTCATAATTTATTCTCAAAATCTATGAGATTCTTTGAGCAATTGACTCCCACAAAATTGCAATCATCATGGGTAGAGCAGATACAGTTGCACATAGTTATGTTCCTCTGGCACTCACGTGATCTCCTGTTTTGAAACCCTTACATCCTCATGGAACCATTTGTTTAGATTCAACTATTTTTCTATCTCAGGTTCAATTATAGTTTCAATCTTTTATCAAAATGAGATTAGAAAACACAAAGCACTTTTTCAAAGGTGCATTTCTTCTGTGAAGAATCTTTTCTTTGAAGATTTTTTATGCAGAAATGTGATGCAGACTTTTATCAGAAGGACACAAATTCAATCATTTAGCTGACTGCACTCCCTCTGGGGAAAAATGACATGGGTGTAACTCTGGAAACTCAACCATACTCACTTGCTATACTGTCATTAAGAAGATGCTCGTAAAATTGCTGCACATTTTATTTTCATTGGGTAGCTCCTGCTTCCTTTCTCTGTAGTAATCATATCACTCAGGTTTCCATAAATGGCTGGAGAAGGTGTGAAGGATGCAGTAGTCAACACCATATGCTTCTCTGGGCCTATGCAAAGGGCAGCAGCCAAATACATTTTAGCTCTGATCTGTTCTAGGGTAATTGTTTCCTTTTACCTTGTGGCAGGCATGAAGAACCTTACCTCTCTAGGACAAAAAATTTGTATAGACCTTTGAACATAAAATGCTTTGTGACACTGAGCAGGAGAATTTTCAGCCCCTACAATGGACCTCTAACATGTGGAGAAATGTTGAGGTTCACAAACCTTTTACCTAACTAAAATTCTACCTTAACTAGACTTGGACTTAGGACCACCTAAATGTGTCTGGTTCAAAATTTCCAATAGCTGTTCTGGCTTCAGTCATGACAACTCTGCCAACTCTAAAGCTTTGACAAAATTATCAACTGCAAATACTTCAAACTTGTATGTAAAGGACTTTTTCTTTTTTTTCTTTTTTTTTTTTTTTTTTCAAATATGCATTGCTGTTCTGAAGTTTGGATTGTGGGTGTGTTTTATGTCCATTTAAATCCCAGCATTGCTTGGTATTGCTGTTTTCCATTCTGCCTTGCAGGATAGCAAACAGTATTATGGCTATGGAAAAATGTAACTTCAGCTATCTCAGATTAACCAGAGTAAGAGTGTGCCTGTGGCCAGCTGACTAACATTCTGGCTCAGCTTAAAAGTAGATTGTTCATATGATACCTCCTATTTGATCACACCATTTCCCAATACACTGGAGACCATGCCCTTATACTAAAAGAAGGGTTCATTTTCTTACATGCAGAATGTCTTAATGGCTTCTGTAAATGCTGCCATATGTGTATGAAATACAGCTGCCTCCATGGTCCTCGCTCTCTTAGAGTTTCACAACCCTTGTCAAATCCATTCCTTCTGGGATAATAATTCTTAGCATGGACACGGGCCAAAATTTTTAAGTTGTACATATGTGAGCAAGGGGATGAAGGGAAGTATTCTAGCACTGAACTTGTCCTTGCTCAAAGCAGAAATTTTCATTAAGAAAAAAGAAGGAAAGGATAAAGAACTTAAGCACGCCTCCATATACCAAGTGTATTTGTTAGACCACACTTTCACCACTTAAGATTCAAGCCGCATATCAAAGCTGCAAACATTGTACTACTTGTCATACACAAAACTGTGTCAGAGCTTTTAGTCTGCATACTTTATTCTTTGACAGATAACCTATAGCAAAGGGAATAATATTGCAAGGAAACATAAGAAACTCTTAATTGATATTGCATTAATGCCACTCTGTGTCTTGTAATATATTATTTGTAAAAATGAAAACAATATGTGCAGGCTCAAAAATTCCATTAAGGGAATGTGAGGTTTTAGTATCCTTTTATTTCCATTCCTGAATTAATTTTCGAGCCCAGAGTAACTGATTTTGTGTCAGTCTAGTACAAGGTCACACTAAAATCCAAGTAGACTTTTATTGCTAGGTAGAGGCATGTATATTCCTGATGAGTTTTACTCCTGTCTGCTGAGTCTCCATTATGAAGTGCCCGACTGTCACTGCTTTTTGCTATCCTGATTCTTCACAAGACTGGAAACAGCATTCCTTTTTTCATGTTCTTCCATTACAAGAACTGTGATATGAGAAGCAATTTTTCCCAAATAAATTTGAAATTTACCCCTTTTCTAAGCAGTACCTTTATTAGTAGCCAAATGTCAATCACTGGAGCTGCCTCCTGATTAGAACTCCATTGAACTCAGTGTCAGGAATCCCTTTTCACCTGTGGTTCAGAAAAGGTCTGCAGTGGCACTGGCATTATCTGAGCATACCTATTTGCAAGACTGAGGTCTAATTACAGCTATCAATATGCACTTCTTTAAATAATCTTTAACTAGAGAGACCCTCAAAGATGCAGTTAAGAAAAAAAAAAACAAAACACTAGGTCTAGAGAGAGATTCTAGCACTTCTTTCCTTGGAACTGCAAGGAGAGTTGAAATTTTGCATGTTTGAACCTCAGAATTGATAAGAAAGAAATAGATGTCTCTCTTCACTCACTACCAAGCATCCCAGTTTTATTTATGGCTTATACCTTGCTTACCTTACCCTTCATTCCTTAAGCACATACAGATTAGCAATACTCAATATAAGAAAACAAAAGATTTTTTTCCCCAGAACCTGAGACAACCCAGTAAAGAAAAGCAACACAGTAACTCTCAGGCTTGGAAAATGGAAGATGCTTCAATATTTTCAACTCCAGCGCTGATTTCTGGTTCTCAGTAGTTTTTCTCTTGTCCTTTTTTAAACAGAGCCCTCCCCCTTCTCATCTTAAGAGACCAGGGTGTAGGTTCAGCCTCTTTTGTGGTTCTTCCTCTCTGTCCACACTCCAATATTCATTCTTCCATTCTTGGTTATTTCCTACTAAGAAACAGGCCACATTCTGTGGGTAAAAGAAGGAACAGAATAATAAGCTGTAAGGGATGTGTATGCATCATGTCCAACACATTGAAGGCAACGATGGAGGCTGGATGTTTATTGCAGGAGTTCCTTATGCTTCCCTCACCTTAGCCTTGGGAAGTGCTCTCTTACTTGCCTAGGTTGTGGAAGTAAATTTTGTGACTGAGCTGCTAAGTTTGCCTGACCATCTCACTGGACTGGGTAGCAAAAAATACTTGAACTAGTACTTGTAGTTAACTTATGGCAAACCAGTTCAGTCAGTTTGAGCATTTCTACTTGAGAGCTCCCACTAAGGGCTATACTACAACTAACCTGTATGCAGACACCAAACAAATGACAAAGGCATATTGAAAAATGCTTTGAAAACACACCATCCAGGGTTATTCTACAGGTGCACCTTTAGCAAAGCTTGTTGTGCAGCTCTTCCCAGACACAGAACTTTTTACCCACAGTTTCATGCAAGTAGAGGAGACAATTAGCAGTTGTGTGGCAATCAGAGTTGTCATTTCCCATGATTCTGCTGCAAGTTCTACAGGATTTGGTGTTTCTGTGAAACTCAAGTCCCTGGTGTTAAGTCCCTGGTCCATGAATATTTGGAGACAGAGGGAGAAGGGCAAGGTAAATTTTGTCCTTTGTGTTGCAGGACAGTGACTCACTTTCTCTTTTTTCCCTTGTAGGTATGACATAATGAACCTGCAGTACATAGAGCCCAACCGCTACGACTATGTCCTCATTGGGACCTGGCACGAGGGAGTGCTCAACATTGACGACTACAGGATTCAGATGAACAAGAGTGGGATGGTCCGATCGGTGTGCAGCGAGCCTTGCTTGAAGGGCCAGATTAAGGTGGGCCTCAGACACTTGCTTTCTGCTATAGAAATGTGGATATCTATTCAGTGTTTTTCCTTAAAGCCAAGCAAGCTTCTTTTTAAGCCAAGGCATAGGACCTCCTTTTCTTCAGCAAAGCCAAAACTACAGAAATGCTCCTAAATTCACATTTTTCTTTAATGGTCCCATATACAGGACCATGTTTTCTAAAATTACCCTTTATAGGGATGCAGAATCTTTTTGTGTGACAGGATTTGAATTTCACCTTATGTGAGAGAGAACAAGATTTTCACTTAGTCATTGCCTACAACATGCAGTGGCTGTGATTCACTTGGGGGCTGATCCTGAGAATATCATGACCCATGGGAATCCAGTATTTTGTTCCAGCAATAACACCTGCAAGGAAAAGTTAAAAAAAAAACACAAAAAAACAAAACCAAACCAAAACAAAAGGCATCTATTTGTATCTCATGTTCCCAGTAGGAGGTAAGGAAACCCAAATGAAATCACTGTGTGTTTACCAAACAGTAGCACTTGCATCAGGCTACAAATAATTTGCCACCTGTCATGTCTGGATGACATAAAGACATGTTCCACCACTATCAAAATGATATGGATGCAGTAAGTTTAAAATGGTGAGACCCTTGTTCAGGAAGATCTCCTTAGAACTTCCTTTCTATTTTTATTTAATAAGCACATTTGCAGCTTTTTGTTTCTATATTGCTACTCTAAGCAATAAGTGATTGATGATTTGGCAAAGGCAGTGTTATAATCCAACAATCTTGGAGAAGAAACATGATTGGTATTTACCACCCTCCAAAGCATCTTTTTCCTGGTTTTGAGATTGTGCAGTTTGTGTATGTGTGTATATATAAACACCATGCATACAAAATGCCAGCTTCATCTCTCTGAAGTCTGTTGGACTCTCTCCACAGACTGCAGGAGGAAATGTTAACGAAAAAAGCCCACAAAGTCAGCGTTCAATAAACAAACATTTTTCATTTCGTGACTGTGGTTATTTCTGCATATAGTTGGATAGGAAGATCTTGAAGAGAAGGCTGGATTCCTCTTTGCTGACAAACAGGGCCAGAACCTTTGTCAGAGCCCTGTGAGCTGGAGGTATCCTTAATCTTTCTTTCAATCTTAAGGTAACAAAACTAGGATTCAAGACAAGGAAAACATCTTTTCATCTTTGGATCATTACTGGTAGCAGCATTTACAGTGAAGAAAGAAAGCTTCCAGGGATATTTGTGTATAAAAGAGCTGTTCTGAAGCATGCACTTGGTCACAGAATGATGGTTTTATTTTCTACTAGGACCCAATACAACCTTTTAGCAGTATGGTTTTTATTTTGCTCTTATTTGAAATTCTGTTTACACTTGTGTAATGAGCCCCAAAGTGTAGAAGAATATTTCAGTAACACAGGTCACAATGTGTTACTGGAAGCCTATGTGCACAGTCCAGGCCAGGGAGAAAGGGATAACGGAGCCCCTGTAGAACAGTAAACAATAAGAAGAATGTAGCAGCTGCTAGAAGGAACAGGTAAACATACTGATAGAGGGCATAGTTTTGAGAAGAGCACCAATCCTAGAGTATGGAGTTGTATGCATACCCCAGCCGCTGACCAATTATGTTACTGTACTATTGTTAAGTATGTGTGCTATGTAAGCAATAAACGGAGCAGTTTGACGATACCTCTGTGAGGAGAATGTCCTGTCTCTGGTCGTCGTAACCTGGAGGAGCTCAATAAACCGACATTAGAATTTACCCCACCTTTTGCCCACTTTACCAAAGAGACTTCCATGTAAATTGGAATTTATGTGTATGTGAATGTACTTGTGTGTAGATGTACATATTTATGTATATCACTCTTCGTTCTAAACTTTGACTTTGTTTACTGTTTTTTACTATACAATAGATATTAAGTGTGGGCTGAGCAAGGTGGTCCTGACCTCAACCACCTTGCTGGCTAAGCCTCAAGTCTGATTGAAAATATGACACACCATGCTTCTGTACCAAAGGGAAAATTGTTTTGTACTTTTAACTCAGAACCGCTCTCCCCAAAACGAAATAGAATTGTCTGTCCCCAGAGATTATCCTTGAACTCCTAAACACAAATTTTAGTATGCAGAGATGGATACAAAATCATGATTCATGTTGTTTAGCTGTTTGAAATGTGCCATACACAGGAGTCCTGTCATATTTTAAAGAGCTGGAGGGGCTTCTTTATTGTCTTACAGAGGATTATAACTGAGGATGTATTTTGCATTGCAGGTGATCAGGAAAGGAGAAGTGAGCTGCTGCTGGATTTGCACTGCTTGCAAGGAGAATGAATTTGTTCAGGATGAATTCACATGTAAAGCCTGTGAGCTTGGCTGGTGGCCGAATGCTGACCTGACAGGTAGGGATGTGTCCCTCCAAACACATTCCCTCCTACAGGGCACTAGGAGAATGCTCTGTGGTGGACAGTAAGGTGGCAGCATGTAGAGATTTTGAAGGTACATACTTGGACACAAATTCCAGTGCAGTTTAGGGTGACTGACAAGTGCTATGTCTTTTGGCTTAGTGCAACAGCAGCAACAATAAAGATAGCAAAATTTCTACCAAGAAGAAATGTCATAGTCTGTTCCTCCCCTTCAGTTAGCAGAACCATTAATAAAGTGTTAAGACTGCTAATGAACTCAGCAGCATTGCTGCAATTTAGCAGTGTCTATCACAAGAGTTCAGTACATTCTTGTCATATTGACTTGATACTCTTTCTGATCATTCTACCGTGCCATTAGTAATAGTTTATCTGGGATTTCAGGCTATTCAGTAACTGATTACTGGACTCCTGTTCATGTGAAGAACATTCTCACTGTACCCATCAGCAAGAGGAATTTCAACAAAATCCTGAGAAAGGCTGGCTGGAAAGTGCTAGAATTGGTCTCCCTTGTGTATATGCTTTGGATGAGTTGCATGCTGTGGCATCTTTCTGTTTATTTTGTACCTGTCAAGGTCAACCTCCACACCTGCTCTGGATTTTGCAGCAACCATTACCCCAAGAAAATAGATAGAACACATTGAGAAGCATAACCCTGACCTTATAATTTGCTTTATGTCACTGTAAAAGACTACCGGCACCTCTGCAAATCTCGGAAGCCAGTATCCAGCAGAGCATGGTTCTTAGTCAGAAGAACAATCCGATCACCTGGTTGAAGATCAAATGTGCAACTTATCATATCTTTGTCTCTCTGGCAACTAGATGTTGCTGCAACATTTAACATAAAGTCCTCAAACTTTGATTAAATCGTTCCAAGAGGTACTTTAAGCTAGTCCCTGAAGCCAAATGAGCTTTCAAGGGATGTTTTTTGAGAGGGAAACCTGGCCACTTCTCCAGCTAAAAATATATTATTAATCACAATAAAATGGGAAACTTGACCCCATTGACTACCTTGGTTTTCTGTGGAAAATAAACTACGGTCATGTCCCAGGTGTGTGAGTAACTGTCTATATCCCATTACTCTCACTCAGTTTTCCCATCCTCCCAGTACCACACCTGCCCCAGCCCTGCTCTGCTGTGCAGCTGCACCTACAAACAGATTTGTCAGGATATAAAAATCTCAGAGATCATTTAGTTCCTTCAAGATTCATGTAAGTGGGCTGTAGGAAGAGGAGTGCATGAAAATTTCCATAAGGGTCCCAGTGTTGGAAAAATGTCTTGTATTACTAGAAACCAGAAAAGGCACAGAAATACCCTGATTATTGGAAAAGCTCATATTTAACTCCTACCTCACAGGATACCACTGTCCATTAATTTAAAGCAGATATCCATAGACAAAAAGGGTTTTTTCATCTTGGAGCTTCACAGAATTGTTTGTATCTACTCTTCAGGGAAGAAAATTGGGACTTCTTTTTAATCAATAAGACAGAACAAGAACCTAGTGAGAGATCAATGTGCACTTGAAAAATATGGTTCAGTGCTATAAGCTGCTCAAAGTAACTCAAAAGGGGTCATGTCAAATTGACAGGCACTAGTGAAAAGAGTTGAAGAAAGCATCAGTGCTGGAAAAAATCTCAGGGGCATGTTGCAATCTATTAACTTTTAATGAAATCAGTAGATGACCTGCTGATTTGTGTTTCTTCTCAGCAAGGAGACTGGACTGCTGCTGTTCTAAAATCACAGTAGCGCCAGCCAAATGACAGCATACCCATTGACTGATTTCCTAGAGAACATTGAAATGGCAGTCTGCTCCTGCACAGATTCTTCAGTCTGCCTTACTGAGGAAAAAAATCTTTTTTTTTAACCCCTGAAATTCATTTCTGTGAACTGGAGTACTAAGTACAAAGCTGTGAAGAGAAGCTGAGGACATCCTAATCCTTAGAAAAGGGTGATTGAGCTAGCTGAACTCTGGCTCTTGAACTTTGTGGGAGTCACCATTGCTTGAATTTAATTTGGAATTCTCTTTTCTTGCCAGGACTCCCATAAAATGTCTTTTTATAGCTTGATTTTATGTGTTGTATTCATACTCTGACAGTAACCTAGACACAGACAGTAACATCTCACAGTTCAGATTGTTTTTCCCTTTGCCTTAAATCTTAAATGCTAAACACGTACACAGTTTTAGTCCCATTTTGCATCACAGATGGAGGCTCTAAAATCCTTAATCCCTTTAAGAAACGTGAAGCACATACTAACCCATTTCCTAAGACATGCTTTTCAAGGTGCTCATTCTCTCCACTTGAAATCAGTCTCTGCTGCTGAGCAATCGTTTCCTGACATTTCAATTTTATTTTTAAATGTAAACAATTTTTTTTTCAAGATTGCTTCCCTAAACAGGAGTTCAGTGGAGTCAGCAGGCACAAAGGATTTCTCACCACAAATGATGAAAACCTGACATGAAAAATAGTCAGTAAAGCCAGTACCTTAGTCCTTGTGCCAAGAGAAGATATATCTTTTATAGTACCAGAACATGATATAAGAAGGATGAATGTCAAGCTAGTAAACCCAGTTTACATAAATCATCTTAAATAAGCAATAAAACAAGACAGAACAGTTTTATAGATTTATGAAATTAGTCATAAACTTTTGGGGCCATCAGTTACCTGGGATGTGTTAATGACCTCAGAAAACATCACAGATTCTCTTACTGGCCTTGCACTATGAATAGAATAATAATAAAAAATAATCAATTAGCCTTCTGATCTTGGAAATTATTCATGGTTAAAGCACAGGGAAAATAGTAGATGAAAGCTGCCAGACAGCTTTTTAGTAGAGAATTTGAACTGTGAAGATTTTTGCCACTAATTCTCTGTTTTGTTTGAAGTTTGAGTTAGTTGTTGGGGGGGCATTTTTTGTTTTGATATGTTTTTTTAAAATCATACATACACAATTTCCTGGGTATCCTCCCCCAGTCTCAACAAGGTTCCAGACCCCATTTTCTCCTAGCTGGGCAATGGCCCACCTTTACAGGTGCTGACAACTGACTGTTGCTGATAGTAAGCAGGGTAGGAAACTGTCTGCACTGTTTGTAGAACATGTGGTTCTTGGGCTTGCTGGTGTGCAGGAATTACATTGATTTCATGAAACAGATTTCTAAGACCTTACATACGATAAGCTTAAGGCAAATGACAGGCTTAACTATCATGTTGGATCTGGGCTAAGGCTCTGAAAATATAATTTAAAATGTAATAGTGTGAGTATGTCTTGATGTTACTGAGCTTAAACCCCATATTTAAACTTAACCCTTCCAGCTCTTACTGTTTGTTCTTGTTTAAGAAGGGCTTCACATGTATTAACCAATAAGCAGGAGCTTCTGATTCTTAGTCTTATTTTAAGTTATAGGAGTCAGCTTCTACTCAGGGCTGCTGAGGACAATGGCCAGAGCTCCTCACTTCTAATAAAAAACGTTTCCTTCATATTTCACAAAAAATTATTGTCTGAAAGTATAGGTTTACTCACCTGTCTGGGTCTTGAACAGACCACACTGAACAGAACAGAATTCCTTGCTTTATAAAGTAATACCAGTTCCAACTGTTATAATTTCTATTATTTCTAATGTTACAAGCATATGTAACAACAATATCTGTGGTCGTCAGTCTGGTATTCTTAGAGACAAAGTGTGCAGAATTATAAGACCTTCTTTCAGTTCCTATGACATTGGCAGACATTAAAAGTTTGAGCAGAAATTTTTCATGTCAGGACTTTGCCTTGGGCTGTTGGGTTTTTTTTGGTTTTTTTTTTTTTTTTTTAGTTTCAACAAAAATCATTTGTTCTTCTTCTGTTTCTCAAAATGAGGTTACAGTAAAACTGTTCCACCCTGACCCTTACCTCTGCTTCCTCTATTATTTGGAAGGAAATACTTTATGTTACAGTAGAGTCACCAGTTCGTAATTTTGTGTCATCCTGTGGAAGAGGCACATGAATTAAGCCAAACTGTGGGTCTCAGAGGCTTTTAGTTCACAGACAGTTTCTGCAGATACACTCCATATGGTGGAGGAAGGGTCTGAGAATGAGTTGCCCATCATAGTGTCAAGGCCCTTGCTAAGATTTAGCAGCAAAACTGAGACAAAAAATGCATTTCTCACAATCTTGTTGACGTCAACAGCTTTTCCCTGCTCTTCTCAGCTCTGTCCTACAACTCAGACAGGCAGAGTTGATGAGCAGCCAGACCAGGCTGTGAAAAGGTGGATCAGCAGTTTCTAATGGAGACATCTGTGTGAGGAAGTGGCTAGGAAAAAGATGAACTCGAAGACGAACTGAGATGGGGATGGCAAGGGACTGGGAGGAAAGATACTTGAGAGGTGGGGGAAAGTCACAAAAGGTGAGCTGGGTACAAGGGAAAACTGGAGAAGGGCAAAAACAAGAAGTAGAAGAGGATATGGATACCTTCCTTTGTATAAAGAAACACACTAAAAGCATTTTGGAACAATTCAGTCTAGAAGAGAAATTAGAAAATGCCAGAATGAAGGTTTTCAGTAACAGCTTCACAACCATAACATCTTATTAACACAAAGGATTTTATTTTCTCTGTAGTGCTTACTGCTGGAATTACTTCTTCAGCACAGTGAGGAAGGTATCTAGAGACTCTTAACTTGCATGTTGGAGAGAGCAGTTAATTACCGTCTTAACAGATACTGAAGTTTGCATGCCTGTACTAGTCACAGAGGAGAGCCTTTCCAGTTATTTTTGAAGGCATGCATAGTCTGTGTTTTTGACTTTTTCAAGAGAATTAAAGTGCATTGCATAGTGGAAACACAATGAGCATGGGGTTTGACAAAATAAGGTAATCTTAAAATGAACAAAGCAGAAATACACTAAGAAGATACAGTATCCATGGTATAGTTCCACTACAAATTTGGATTTATTATCATTTTTCTGTTCATAGATATCTAATTAATTTATATCATGTATAAAATCACTCTCACAAAAATGTAGTACATCAAAATATAATGATTTCAGTAAAGATTAAAATAAATTAATCTGAGGGTCAAAAAGCTACCCATTCCGATTCTAACAATCCCTTTCTACTGAAATGAAGGGATTCTGCTGAGTTCATCTAGATTCCATTCCCAGCTTTGCCTTTGTTATGCTGGGCTTGTAAGTAGGTATCTTAAGAAAAATTACAAAAAAAATTTCTAAATGACATTTCCAGTTGTATCATCATGAAAAAATGTTTGGGACATCCAAAACTGATGGCTGTTTTTTGAATATATTTCATCCAAACTTCTCATGCTGCACTTCTTTCCTTTATAAAATGGCTTTAATAATCCATAGCACATAGGCATATGCTAATGTTTGGATTATATTGGCATACAGGAAAAAAGTTGTTCAAGCAGCTACCTTTCTAACACTCTGTTTCTCTTCTGTACACTGCAGGCTGTGAACCCATCCCTGTAAAGTACCTCCAATGGAGCAATATAGAGTCTATTGTGGCTGTGGTCTTTTCCTGCCTGGGAATCCTGGTCACCATGTTTGTCACCCTTATCTTTGTGCTCTACAGAGACACCCCCGTTGTCAAGTCCTCCAGCCGGGAGCTCTGCTATATTATCCTTGCTGGCATCTTTCTGGGTTACGTCTGCCCTTTCACCCTTATAGCTAAACCCACCACGACATCCTGCTACCTCCAGCGCCTTCTGGTGGGTCTGTCCTCTGCCATGTGCTATTCTGCCCTTGTGACCAAAACCAACCGCATTGCACGCATCCTGGCAGGCAGCAAAAAGAAGATCTGCACCCGCAAGCCACGTTTCATGAGCGCGTGGGCCCAAGTGGTCATCGCCTCCATTTTGATCAGTGTGCAGCTGACACTGGTGATCACACTGATCATCCTGGAGCCCCCCATGCCCATCCTCTCCTACCCCAGCATCAAGGAAGTTTACCTTATCTGCAACACCAGCAACCTAGGTGTTGTGGCTCCTGTGGGCTACAATGGACTCCTCATCATGAGCTGCACATACTATGCCTTCAAGACTCGCAATGTGCCTGCCAACTTCAACGAGGCCAAGTACATTGCATTCACCATGTATACCACTTGTATCATCTGGCTGGCCTTTGTGCCTATCTATTTTGGGAGCAACTACAAGATCATCACCACCTGTTTTGCAGTGAGCCTGAGCGTGACAGTGGCACTGGGGTGCATGTTCACTCCTAAAATGTACATCATTATAGCCAAGCCTGAGAGGAACGTCCGCAGTGCCTTCACCACCTCAGATGTGGTGCGTATGCATGTCGGGGATGGCAAGGCACCTTGCAAGTCCAACACTTTCCTCAACATATTCCGGAGAAAGAAGCCAGGGGCTGGAAATCCAAAGTAAGTGGATGGACTGCAGGTACACTTCTGTCTGTGTATGTCCCTCTCTTTTCCATCCCCTCTTGGCTGACTGTAGTCTGCTGAATAGTAAGGTATGTAACAGTTTTGCATCTCACACCTGGCAGAAAAGGTGGAAATGACCCTTTAGGTCTAAGCCTCAGTTGGATACTGACATATTGCTTATTACCTTCTCTCCTGCTCTAAAGGCAGCCCTGTACACCACTCCTTCTACCACTAGGGCAGGTCAGGCAGTGTCAGAGTAACCAAACCTCATTTGCAGTTTCTTCCATCTCTCTGTACATGTGGCAGGGATTTCATGCCCTGATGTGCAGTTGTTCTGCATTATGTTCAAACTGAGGTTCTATTGTAGCATTTTTGAAAACGGAAAAAGAAATCTATGTCTGAGTGGCTGTAAATCACATGTACTTGTCCAAGGCCACCGGAATTGTGTATGTGAAATCTGGGGATTGAATTAGTTTTTAAGGTAGTGTTTTGTGACAGTTCTCATGATTGTGATTCAAAATCACCCTCCATACTACCACTATTTTCCACTTAACACTCAGAATTATGACCTCATTCTCTTAATCATCATTAATGTAAATTTCTACATGTTTTCAAGCCCAGCATTGGTGTGAAAGTTGCAGAAATCAACTAATGGTGAAAATGAACTTACATCCGCATCTATTGAACCTGTTATTTTCCTTGCTAATAATTAAAAGCAATACAAATGCAGCAGAGGGGGAGAGAGAACTGTTGCTTCAAACAGCATCTCCCTGTGAGGAGCTGTCTGAAAATTTGCATTCTTTATTATCTTATTGCTTTTTAATCTTTAAAGAAGCACCATAGGGCTACACATGGGCTTAGACTATTTCTGTCCCAATTAAAAAAAATCAAAATAATAAAGCACCAGTGACGCCTACCCTTCTGAGCTTCCAAACAGAAGTAAAATTCAGTAATTTCCACGGGGTTTTGTGTTCTGTAGGTTTATCTGAGTCACTTGAGTTGGTTTTAATTCAGTTTGCATAAGAACAATTTTCATCTGTCCTGGTGATGGAGGTAATACTGTAGAAAAGCCATGTTGTGAGCAATTTTGCCTTTATGCTACTTCTATTTTATTTTTTTGCTAAACGGGGGGGTCAGAACAGAAGGAAATGGAGACATAACTGACTCAAATATACAGTTCAGTGTGCCATGGAGGCCACAATGTGACTGCCAGCTCCTGAGCCAGAGAGGGGAACCAGGGAGTGACAAACAGCCCTGGGAGGCCCCCCCTGCACAGACATGGACAAAAATCTTTATAGCTCAAGAGTCTGAATTCCATCTAAATAGAAAGATGGAGCCTGACCTACCTTCCTCTACTCTATGGTAGTTGGATGGGGACTCAGATATCTGCTAGAAATTAGTGCAATATCTCTGCAGTGTCATCTCAGGCTAACATAGTTGGTTTCTCTAAGATGATGTCTGCCAAAAAAAAGAAAAAAAAAAAAGGACTTTTGAGCATTACAGATCATGAGAAACTTAGCCACTAATTCTTTGTTGTCCCCACTGTTCTTCTACTTTTACAAACAAAAAACCCCAAAACAAAACAAAAAAGAAAAGGAATTTAAAATATCTGAATGCAATATACATTACAACACCATCTTAGTATGAGAAAATATTTCATCCTGTTCAAAACCTGAGCTTTCCCCTCAACATTGTCACCTTTGAAACACAACAGGGTTTACCTGAGCATTTTAGCAATTTGTTACATAACTTTAGTAAGATTTGTTTTTTACCTCTCTATTGAGTTTGCATGACTGTTATGAAGCAAAAAAGCTCTACAGAGTTTTAAGTTGCTTTCCTACACTCAAAGCTCAATATCAGATAATATGCTTTTTTCCCTCAGGTTAAGCCTTCACATCTTCACAGCCAAATTCCAACCTTTAACCTCAAACTCTCATACAGTTACTGTTGTATTCTTTACCTAAACCAGCGCAGGTGCAGGGGCTTTTTAATGGAGAAGGACAGTGTACTCCCTGTACTTGGGCATGAAGAACAGAAAGCAGTTTACTCTACAAACATACAGCTTTGGAACTAAAGTCACAAGGCAAAACAAAAACTAATTTCAGGGCTTTGGAAGGTTTTTGTCATTCCTAGCCGAGACCATTGCAAAACTTATGAGGACATTGTGCTAATACAGATAAAGAAGTGTGAGTCACTGAGGAAACCAAAAAGGGAAAAGCAGAATTTGCTGCAGCCTTTGAGGGACTTAGGTGGCTCAAATGTGTAGTCGGGTTCTTCCTGAAACAGAACTTAAAACTACTGGTACATGCTTAATGCCCATAGGAATGACCTTCTGACTGATTTTCTGTGGTGGTTTTGGGGTTGGGGTTTTTTTTCATTCTCTATCAAAGTGTGGGATTTATTTGCCAGTTTTTCAGTGAGTCAGATCCCCAGCAGTACCTACACTCTGTTTCTAGATTCTTCAATTGTCCCTCTCTATGGCCACATTTTTCTGTCTGTAACTGGCCAGCAGGTTTCTTTTCCAGCTGTCTTACAACAACTTTTCATCTATTTTCTTGTTATTTCTTCTCTCTCTTCCAAGTTTGTTTTTCTTTTTCTGCTTTTCAATTTTCATTTCTTTTTCTGTCTCTGTCAAACATCTTCTCTGCTTAATCCAGTGAATTCCAATTCCTTAACAGAAAAGTGGCATTCAGCTAAATTAAATTGGTATGCAGATATAGGGTTAATTTAAGATTAAAAAGAGAAACTATTTTACATTTACAAAGGCAAGTCTAACTTATATAAGCCTTGATAAAATACTCATGTCTAATGTTGTGCTGCTAGTTTAACTAGGATAGCTTGGGAACCAGAGTAAGTCAAGGCACTCTTCCTTGCTCCTTCCCATAGTAAAGCAAAAGAATTAACCTGGGATATCTATTAACAGGATCTCTTAGTCAATTCAAAACCTTCTGCTACCCTGCTGCTCATGTAAAGCTTGGAAAAGTCCTGCTGAAAAATGTCTGTCCCGTCATTGCCAATGGAATTTCAGTGAAATAAATTGCTAAGGAGCACTGTTCTTCACTTAAATAACAATGCACACTGCCTTTACTGCTCTGTTACACTCCTAAGATGCTACATGAAGTCTTGAAGATTACTTACTCTCACTTACTTTGATTTAATTAAACTACAAGCAATTACAGCAGGCATTGTTTTCAGTAGAGCGGTTGGAAATTGTCCAGTGGAATATGTTTTCCCTCAGAAAAGCCACTCAAAATGTGTCACAGAATTGGGCTTTGATGGTAGGGATACTCCCTGGGCATTGGGGACTTTGTTTTTTTCCCATGGAGAAATGAAGGCATTGGGAAAGCATGAGGGAACTTCACCCAACAGTTAAAGCACTCAATTATGTTAAGAGCATCTCCTTCACTTCCCAGGTGAATGCTCTATAACTATACTAAGCAGTGTCCCAGAGGAAGTCTTCTTCCTCTATGTTTTCATCCAGCAGTGTTTTGGAACAGAGTAAAAACATCCTGATGCAAACCCTAGAGAGATACTTTGTATTATTCTGCAAGAGAACTTGAATCTGGGTCTGAGAGATCCCTCGCGAGTGTCTTCAGTACCAAGCAACTGTCAGTTTTTCCCTCTTGTCAAATGAATATTTAAATATGTATGAAAAATAGAGCAGCTCCACCAGGAGAGATGAATAGAGAGTGATATATGCTGCTTTTATTGAAGCTTTGTGGGGACATTTATTGTTATTTTGCTGCTTGATGGTATTATGAGATCCTAGCTGTTACAGGATGGTGACATGGCAGCATTTGTTAGGAAAGCCTTTTGAATCTGTTTTTTTTTTATTACCTAGCTGTAAGACTGCAGCTTTTGGAGATGGATCTTGCTGTGATCATTAGCCTTGTTCCTGACCACAAATGTTTGGTCTACAAGGGTTAATGAGCTTGAAGAGTAGCACTCTTGTACAGTATCTGTTTGATCACTTCTTTGAGGAAGCAGTGCTCCTTTCTGTACTACATGCAGAAAAAAAGCATCCAGTGACACTTAAGATGATAATTCTCTTCAGGAAATACCTTCCCCCGTCACTGCTTCAAATGGACCCAACTCAATGTGCAGGACACTGAAGCCAGGCTTGAAGCCTGCAGATCTACTGAGTTGCTTTTCTGTAGTACACACAGTATTCAAATAGAGATTGACCTACACACCAATGCTCACCTGTTCTCCCATGCTTCTTGTAGGCTGCAGTAGTATGAGAAGGATCAGTGTTGCAGGAGAGATAAAAGTTCATTTTACATTATTGGATAATTAGCTCCAGGTTTGGCAGAGATGATTAGGTGCTGCCTTGGTTGTCACATATAAATTAATTTAAATTTGTAGTTGAGATTCCAGGTCTGGACACCATTTTAGTGCGTTTTGAATCAGAGTAAATAAAGATTTAGTTCTCAATATAAGTTCTGTATCAAAATCTAAGTTGATAGGAAGGTCAACTAGAAAGACTCACTGAATGGTCAGGACTTCACATTAATGCATAGGCCACCTTCTTCCCCCCTGTAATTTTAATATATTTGCATTCAATTATTTTTCCTCCTGAGAGCTGTCTGCCCTCAGAAATGAATAGCTGATTTTAAATATTTCCAAAAATGTACTTTATCTTTTTAACATGGTCCATGCCTCTAGACTGCTGTCACAGGCATCCACTTTCAGCACTGTCCAGGCAGTCATGTGGGCCAAGGATCTCTCAAAATGGCTTTATTTTATTCCAATAAAAGGTTTTAGAAAACCCAATATCCCCTAATACCTTCTCCCTGCTTTCTTTACAAGAGCCTATTCCTGTCCTTTGTCCTTTCTCCCTCTGTGCTGGATCCCTACAGACAGTTTCTTAACTGGGAATCAGAATTCTCAGTAACCTCTAGTAACACAACTGTTCCCTTAGCATGGCTTAGGGAACCACTTGGGTTTTTGTTATGCCAGTTATAAAATTATCTCCAGGTGTTCTTAAGTTACTCTTTCTATTTAAACTGGCTTGGTGAGTTGCCTTTTCATCTTGAGCAAGCTGTGCTGCCAAGCCATGTTTTTCTGGCACTCACTGGCACTTCACAGCCCACGAAGACTTTTGGGCTCTTCAGCTCCCTCATTTTCAAAGCCTCCCTTTCTGTGAAATAGGGTGAGGGGAATCTTAGCACAAGTACATCCAGAAGGCAGGACATTTTGTTTCACTGGTTTTCATAGTGGTGGGAGGAGGCAAATGCACAGTGCAGCATTGCAAGAGCTGGAGCTTCCAGAAACAGAGAGTAAATGTTCAGCATGTTCAGCTGCAGTTGTTCAAATGTAGATCTTTCACAGCCTCTCACTTGATCCAACCTGAGTACCCTGTCATAGGAATAGATGCTTAGGAATACTCCACCTTCTCAGTCTTATGTTATTACTTCATGTAGTCAGTATTCCATCTCTAAGCAGGGATTATGGAAGCAAGGGTGAGATGGAGAAAAGGGAACAGAAGACATCAAAACATTTTTTATTTAAGTAAAACCATGGCTTTTGTCCTGATCTCTGCAGACTAAATTATGTGAAATTCAGCCAAACCAATCTACCTCAGCGTGGCCTAGCCACACAGGGAATATTTCTTTCTGTCTCATTGAAATGCATAAAAACATTTGAAACAAGATAATACAGTGGAAAGTGCAAGGAGGACTCATAATAACAGGTCACCATTGCACCTTCTCCTATAAAAGAGAATATATTAACTCCTGTGCTTTGGGACATGAGGTCAATGTGAGAAATTACAATATATTCAAGTATTTTCTGTGGTCCTGAAGTGTGTCCCTTAGTCTGCAGCATATAAGAATTATCTTTAAATACTTGCTATACAGATTACCATCCAGTGTAGTTTTATCTTCTTACAGCATTGCCTAAACAGTATAGACACAATTGTTGACTCTAATAGGAAACAACTTTGCAATTTAAAAAACTGATAGAGTGGGTAAACTCATGTCCTGCAGTAGAATTGAACACACAGTAAGACAGCCCTTTATTTTTACCATTACAGACCTTGGAAAATGTCTCATTCCAAGTTACATTCAAGAAGACCATTAAACCTGCTGGACCTGCACAGCCATCCTGCTAAGGTTTACCCCAGAGGGGAATGGCATATTATGGAAGAGTGTTTGAAAAGGATGGAAAGAGAGTATGGAAAGGATGTAAGCTCCTGCAAGTGGGAAGTAATACAAGGATTAAAATGAAAAAAAAAAAAAAGAGACAAAAAGTGGGAAAAAATTGTGCAGGACAGATTAGGTTGATTAATTAACTAATCTCTGAGTTTCTATCTGACCTCTACATTGGTCTAACAATAACATTTTGATGTCCATACCCTGTTTTCAGGGGTGGCTCTGTAGAGCAGTGGCACCATGGGGGACAAGGTACTGTTCTGGTCTATGGCTTTGAGGCTCTTGGCTCCCCATCAGGGCATGGGGCTCCAAAAGTACTGGGTATTTGGTTTACCCTTGCATCTGCCTCAGGCGTATCATGGAGGAATCTGCTTTCTTTGCAGTGCAGATGCAGATATGTCATCTCTAGCATGGTTTCCTGGTAACACAGCTGTCACGGGGAAGGCAGGTGACACCCTGGCCTGCCTTGATTCATCTCCCTACTGCAGCCCTCCCTGCTGCCAGCCCAGCTTCTCTTTTCAGTGGAGTCCTTCACCCTTCTCTGAGGTTGCAGTGCATTTTTGGGAAAGCATCTTGTACCCTGACAAAGGATAGCTGAAGGTGTTAATGCCAAACATCTTTCTCTCAGCAGTTGGTATGTTTGCTCACTTTGCTGGGCTGTTTACTGGTCTTAAACCTTGAATGATTTTGTAGACACATAGCACTTTGACATGTGACAGTTCTTATCCAGTTCTCTTGTGTGTGCGATGTGAGATTCACACAAGAAAATGCAAAGAACTCAGTCAAGCTTTTCAGTCCTTGTCAGTATATTGATTAAGTGAATATTTAAAACACCCAGAAGACAATTACAGGGTTTCAAAAGGACTCTGAGAACTGATGTTAAAGAGCTGGGAAGAAGCACAAAATAAGAGGAGAGTCTGAAACTTAACAATCCCATAGAATCTCTTCTACCCCTGCTACAGGGTTGTCCATTACATTTGAGCTATGATATGTAATATTGCCTTCCACAGCCTTGAATGTGCATTTGGTTATGTTGTACATATAATGTAGTTCTAGCCCATACAGCAAAAAATTGCAGAATAGGTAAAAGACTAAGATATCACTTCCACACTTATAGTCTTTCTAATTTAAATAACTACTAAAAATTGTAGTACATGGCATATGTGTATACAAAACCCAGACATGGCATATGTGTATACAAAATTGCACACCAAAATGTCTATCTATGTATATATGTGCAAATAACTAATCTGGTGTTAGAGAGGCTTTTTTTATCCTTCTAATGAGAAAGGGCATGGTTACATAAGGCACAGGAAGTTTTTTTTCAAATTATACCAGCTAAAGGGAGTCCCAGCGCATGCATAGCTGTGTTGATCACATGTCACTTCTAGGGCAAGCTGAGGAGAAGGAGCAGGGACAGGTGTACCATATGATTGGGATGTTTGTCATCAAGTACATGCCAAGGGGTCTGGCAGTTAAGTCTTAGTCCTCTGGGTTTGCTTCCATGGCCAAACAAAGGCAGCCTGAGACTACCTTTAAGAGAAATAATTTAGAAAAGTTATGAGGTTCTGCAGTAAAAGCAGTGGGGATAGATACCCCCCTCAGACAAAACCCAGGTTATATAAGTTTACAGTATGTATTGCCTGCACCCTGGGCTACCATCCAGCATTCTGCTTCTTTGTCACCAGTTAGGGTCATATTTTATGTGTATAGTCCCTTTTTAAATGAAAGGGCTGCTGTTTAAGATTTTGTGCGATTTCCTCTCTTTCACAGAAGTTCCAAGTCCAGGGCAGTTTTGCCACTTTGTTTTCATGTATAGTCACAACTTTGTTCTCTCAGGGGATTTTGACAGGACATAAATCCAAGGAATGGTCTCTGAGGGCAGCCTAGTTCTTACGAAAGGGCTGCTGGAAACCTTCACTTTACAACTGCTCTTGTTTTGCTGCTGTCAAGATGCTGAATCACAAAATGTTGCTTTGCTTAGGGGCACTGCTGTAGCAGCAGGAAGCTTTGTATGACTCTCAATACATAGGCACGATGATGCAGAGATAGACCATCACATCAGAGGGGAGCTTTACAGTTATGTACCATAATCTCTGCTTTCTGGCTGAGGGGAAGCTAAGGCAGTACTACAGAATCCTGGGGAAAGCTAGAATCTTTCTTCCCATAAACCACAAGAATAACAACACCACTTGAAATTTAATTTCTTGCTTGACTGGATCACTTATTGCACTTCCTTGTATTTTAGTATTTGTATACATTATTTATTAGGATGCTACAGAAGTACACCAACTCAATGGTGAGTGATACAAACAATTGCATTCACATGTAGGGATAAGCAAGTGTTGTTTATCTGCTTGGCACTATAATCTCATGTTTTGGTTAGAATTGTCTCTGTGAGAAAAGTAAGGAAGAAAGCTTCACCTTTTAAGAGTGTCTGGTAAATAAAGAGGTGTTAAAGGTTGCATTCAGGTAAGCACCGAAACCCCTAGATATTTCTCTGTATTACATATAGAAGTCAGATTCCAACTCTCATAAGCACATACTTAGGAAAAAAGGAAATAATCAAACCATCTTATGTTTAGGGGGGATGGTCTGAAGTATAATTTTTAAATATATAACAGCCATTTATTTATTTAACTCAGCATTTTAAAATGGAAATGAAATAAAGAGCTAAAATGCAAGTTTCCTAGAGGCTACTTTAATATTTTTAAGTCAAGAATGCATTGAGACTCCTTATCCTCAAAGGTGTGATGTTTCACCTCCCTTCAGCAGAAGCAATCAGAGCTGTGACATTTCATGTCACATGATAATTCATTTACAAATACTTTCTAGAATAAACACACATGATGTTCTGCAAATGTTTATTTTGTGACTGCATACATCTTTGAGCTAATTTAGACATGAACAAAAATTATGGTACTGAAGGATATCATGCACATCTCTGATATTCTTTATATAAGGACAAGGCTATAAAACAGCACAAGTATTATATATATCTATAGACAGTTAACACTGGTGTTTGTTATTTTCCTCAAATTAAGATGTCTTAAAAATAATTTTTATTCATCCCAGTAATTTAGTGCAAAGTTAATGACGTGAAATGCTGATAATTTATTTAATCTTTTCCCATGCCAGAGCATATATATCTGCAAAGGTCTTGGTGGATAACACTAGCACATACATTCTATGTGCTGCGGGAAGAGGCCCGCACATTCCTCTCTTGGTCTGTCAGTAGAGTGCTTCAAAACAAATCTTTTAGGATGATCCTGCTCTCAACAAGGCACAAAGACATGAATATCCTGACTGAAACCATTACTGTAATTTGGGAATGCTTTCCACACCGCTTCCGCTTCCGTATCCTGGAAAGGATTTGGAAAAATTTCTCACCAGCTTACCTAATATCTCTGGTTAACTGCCTCCTGCCCCTCCCCCATTTGTGCTTCCAGAGCTGGGAGTCTTTTTGGCAATGGGAATTTTACTAAACTTTGGAAACAAAAGTCAGGCTGTTTCAGTTTGCATAGGCTTCAACAGCATGAACTACTACCTGACTGCACTAGCCGTTGCAAGACTACAACCTGCCCACCTTTGAGCCACACTGTCACCAGCAGGGACAGGACACAGCACACTAGCCAGGTACCTGAAGAAACCTATTTTTCTTAAAATACCTTCAACTTCAGACATATTAATTTACAAGTACCTGTTTATGGATATAATGGATATGGCAAAGCAAAGGTTAACTTCTGGTGCACTACTCAGTCCAAAATCTGGATGTAGTTTTTGCTAAATGCCTGTCCCACAGATGTGTATAATGGAACAACTGGCTTTCTTGCATTTTTGTCCTTGATGATTTAAGAGTTTATAAAGGAAAGATCAAGGAATTTCAACATCTCTGTCTTTGCTTTCTACTTGACTTTGATTCATTTTTTTTAGGTAGTGTGCTTTTTTCACCTGTCTTCCGATATTGTTTTTCATCTGCCCCAAACACACTGAGAACCATTCACATTCAGAACAGAGATCTGATCACATTCTCCTATGTTCTCCCCATTCTCAGCTCTGTATCCAAAGGACTCTGATTGGGCAAATTCATCATTGCCAGATTTTTGTTTAAAGTTTCCAGACCAAGGTGTGGATATCTGCAGAACAGACTCCATAGAGAAGATGTGCACTGTCAAAGAGTCACTAATAAACACACCCAGCCTCAGAAGTTACGTTCTCCGCTATGCCAGAAGACTCTAGGAAATCACTTTAAGTGTGGGTTGAAAAGTATATTGTATCGATAGAAGAACATCTGCCTCTACATTAAAGTTGTTAAAGACTATTTAATTTTGAAATAACAAGTCAGCTAATTCTTCAGAGCATATATATGCTCTGGCATTCAGCCTCCCACACCTGACAAGCATAGGTTAGAAGTCATTATCACTGTAAACAGCAAACAATTGTGCAGGCTTAAAGTAATCACACAATTTGTCAGTTTAAACCCCACTTGAAAATTAGAAGTTCCAGGTTTCTTGTTACTGCATTATAGACAATTTACCATTTTTACTGCTTCAGTTTATCTCTTCTTAAACTGCTTCCCCTTCTCTGCTCTGTGGTTCTTTGGTGGTGTGCAAGACATGACTTTCTTCCACCCTGTAAAATTAACTTTACAGAGACGAAAAAAAAGAATAAAATTAATTACTGTCTGCTGAATCCCTCGAGCCAGACCTCAAGGTTAGATAAACATTAATGTCACCACCAGAGAAGGTGTCCCTGATACCTCTGTCTTGGGGAGCAGGAATGAGAGTTGACCCTTTCAGCAGCAAATCAATAGATTAGCTCAGCTGTGCTGCAACACCACAGCTGGAGATGTCAAAGCTGATCTTAAACTAGCACAAAAAGAACCCCTGATCTGATTCCAGCAACTCCCCACTGGTAGATGGTTTGCTGGTGTTTGCAGTTTCAGTCTGATCAGCCCCACAGAATCACAGGGCCAGTTTAAGAGACCATCTGCAAGCCACCTTCTAGGTGGCCAACACTGTTAATTCTTCCTCATCTTTTGTGTATTAAATCCAAGAATGTTTCCTTGCTCTTTCTTCAAGTTCTTGTCAGCCTTACCCTCTACTGCAGTGGAATTTATTTTTGTTTATATTGTCATCTGCCCATTTCTTTTACTGGCACAAGCTAAATCTTCAGATGGTTCAGTCTAGCCTGGTTTGGCTGGCTTGCAAGCTTTGCATTATCAGAGAAAGAATTATTTGGAAATTGGAACTTACTCCACATTACTCAGATTTTGCATCCCAAAGCCCCCCAGACAAGTTAACTAACCAGCCAGCCAGCAGCAACATATCCCAGAAACAAAGAATCAAACAAAAAAAAAGCAAATCCCAAAGTCTGTGTAAATCCCGACAGAGAGATTATCTACCATGAGCAGACTGACGAGGAGCTACACTTCAAAGTGTAGCCACAGCACATGACAACAGCAAAAAGTTCCCAGTGAGCAGATGTGGTGTTTGGGTGGCGTTAACTCTACTGAGCCCTGGGCTCTTGTACCCCAGGTGGCAGATTAATTTTGTGAGCACTTTTGGGCAACCAAGTAACTGCACAAGGGTCCCTGGGAGCTCCTGCATGCACAGCCTGGGCTCACCGAGTGTAGTGGGAAATTGTGTGGGAGATTGTGTAGCAGAGGCTTGGGTGTGTGTGCAGAGGGAGCTCACATGTCTGGGCAGTACAGGCTCTTGTGGAGAACAAAGTATGGCCCCAGGCATCTTTCTGTTCCCCAGTCAGTGAGCAGTTCTTCCTTCTTTATCTTCCCCAAACCTCTGAAACATAAGGCTATACATGTATCTTAATCCTTTGTGTTATATAAGTTATCTCAAAAATCTCTTCTGCTACCATCCCAGACAGCCAAGAGATTTGCTTGCAGCTACTTTGGGCTATCATAGCCTGTAAATCCACAAATGCTTTAAGCTGCCCTAAGACAGATGTGATACCCAAAGCCTTCCTTTACCCATCACTTCAGCTATGCAGGGACAAGAATCTGGACAGCCATGCTGTGAACTCAGACTGGGAACTGATAGGGGTTTTTTTCCCTGTCTTTTTTTGACATAGTTGTAACCCAGATTGTCATTTTCTGCCAGTTGGTTGACCAATTGCACCATACATTGTGCTGACACAGAGGGGAGGGCAGAGGGCAGAGCAGCCAGGAAGGGCCAGAGCATTCCCCCAGATACACAGCTGGCTACTGCTGCCCTAGGGTGACCTGAAGCACTCAAGGCCTTTGCTCTGTCTTCACCATGCAGTTTAGAGCCAGCTCTTTCTGGGCATCCTTCTGGTACTGTATTCTTGGTGATCTTGACCCTCCTGTCCTCTTTGGCAGATGCTCAGACAGAGAGGGTGTGTGATAAAATCCCTCCTGCTCCTCAGTCCTCCACTGATGATAATTATTGGCATGCCTCAATCTGCTGGGCAGGGGTGAATGACCTTATAACCTCCCTCCTACTTGTACAGCTCTTTGGTCCAAAGCTCTTAGTGATTTCTTTCTCTCTAAAACCTGCCACTGTGCCATTGATTAGCGTCATTGATTTAAAACACAGAGTAATTATTTCTAGCCATCATTTAGACTGGAATGCAGGACTTATTTTTTTAAAAATGAATTTGTACTGAAAACCTGTCCACTTTCCCAACTTCATCTATTGGCTTAGAAATCTTCTCAGATCCTGGCTTATAGAAAAGGTTTTGAAAATTCAACTCCTGGTCCTCCAGGAAAAGGATATGGCCTTGCTTCTTTATATGTAGCTATCTTTTCATCCAGCCATCACAACCGTACATTGAAACCTGACCTTTTAAGGGCACAAACATTTGAAGAGGAATGCGCTTCTGCCTAGGAAGATGCTACAACTGGAAAGGCAGGAGGATTTGGGATGAGTAGAACACTTTACTGATCTGATTCTACAGACAGACTAAGTATGCTTACCTCCCCAGTCATCTTGCAGACTGCTAGAGGACTGAGGAGGTGAAAGCAGGCCAGAAAGTTTGTGGTGTTTCTGAGCTGGACCTTGGAAGTGCACAGGGCAATCAGCCTGAGTGCTGGAGCAGTAGCTGCTCTTCAATGTGTGGCAGTATGCATGGGCACATGGTACTAGGCCTCTCCTTTCCTGTATTAAAACTAAGGGTTATACCTGAGTTCTTAAAAATGAGGAGCTGATTCAGGGCTATTGCTCCAAGTATTAGCACGATGCCATCATCACTTCTTTTGAATCTTCTCCCCAACTTGTTTCTTTGTCAGCTATTTCACATGAGATTGTATAAAATCTGGGACTGTGTTATTCTGTATTTTTTTGGCTGGGGGAATGTGAAAAATTGTTTTACAGCTTGGAAAACATCTAGCAAGGAGGATCTCTGACTGTGGCTTCAGATAGCAGGTAACACAGTGTACTGCGCTTCAGTTTTTGTGGACATCAGACAAATTCATTCAGTTTACCTTTGCTTGGGGAGTTTGACTGAGCAGAGAGTAATTTCAGAGCAGAAGGTGAATGCTTCTAGTTTTGCAGCTGTTCAGATATAAAACATTGCAGATAGCAATTTACACTTTCCTATAATCCTGACACAGCTGTTTGCCTCATGGGATGATTCATTTACCCTTAAGAGAAAAAATAGTGGCAAGAATGACTCTTGCTTCAGATCCTTTATAGTCCTTACTGCAGATTTCAACAGGCCTGTTACCTACCCTGATCTGAATGACTAGCTGGAAGCATTTTTCTGCTTCAAAGAACATAAAGTAAAGCAATTAATGCACTTCTTTCGGGAACCGTCTGCACTGACACCCTGCTTCCTCTCCCAGACTCCCTGTTAGTGCACGCAGGGGTTTGTTATAAAGCAATTCAGACACTTTCATCATGGTATGCCAGCTCCTTGTTCAAACACACAGAAGATCCATCCTGCCTCTGGGCTCAGGATACAAATAATCACTCAGTAGGAATTACCCTGGAGAACACTAGCCCTAAAATGACTCGTTAATCCTCATATTGTAAAGACAGGCAGGCTACCTAATTTTTTGATAACCAGAGAAATGTACATGAAGTGCCATCACTGCCTGGAAGGCTGGGAGGAGGAAGAGGGGATACCTTGTCATAATTAATAATAAAAGAGAAAAAGAAATATATAGATATCTGGGCACTAATTCCAAATCCTAGCTCTGCAGTATTAGCACACACTACTACTAAGATAAAGTCAGCCTACAAGAATACTTCAAGTTGAATGTTTCAAAAGTATTTATTATTATTTATGCAGTCAACAGTGATTTGACAATTGGAAAATAATTCACTGAAATAAAACCCACTCATGCACTACATTTCTTGCAATTATAAACCTAAACTTCACTATAAATCCAAATCCAATTCTACTGAAGCATGAACATTGAGATTTAGAGCTGATTTCTGTAGTGTATATGTTGTGTATCACCATGTGTGGATAGCCCTTGACCTTGACCAAAAGGCAGACCACTGCTCTAATGAAGCTTGGCAGCATTTTAACAGCCTCCTCCAGAATGCAAACCTGGCCAGGCATTTGGGGGTTGCATACTCTATTACTTGTAATATCTGTGTTTGATTTTGACTGAGGAGCACAACTGCAGTCACAGTAGGAGAAGAGTTTGCTGCATTTTGAACATGTTTTGAAGTGTTTTGATCTGCTTGAGGAAGCAGGCTTCTTTCTTCCTTTCACTCAGCAGGATTTCATAACAAGACCTGCATATGCCCAAAGCTTGGAGAGCAAAATGCTCTGAACTCACTTCAGAGATACATATGAATAAGAAGAAATACAGGGCAGATGCAACTAAGCAAGCCATAAGTGGCAGCCAACTGCAGCAGCTGATGGATGATGACTGGCAAAGCCTGTTGACTCAGAAAGACCCAAGTCTCAAGGAGGGCTCTGAAACAAAAGTTTTCCATCTTTTCCAGGGTCCCCGAGTAGGGCTCTCTATGGCTGTGTGCCCTCTGGTGTGCATACAGCACTGCATACAGCACTGCATGTGTGTGAAATACATTAAGAACTGGATTTTTGTCTCAGATAATCAACTGCATGTTGCTACTTGTTTTGCAAAATTAGCTTATGTGACTGAATAAAAAGCACAAATGGAATAGAAAGCTCTTACTCTTTCCATTGATGAAGAAAACTGGAAGTCTGTAGAAATGTTGGATATTCCATTTAATCAGAAGCTTAATGATCTCTGTAACTTTAATAGGGTATAGGAGAGGGCATGGTAGCTAAGTTCCTAATCATAATCACTTTTAAATTTTCAAGTCTCAGAGACTTCATTACACCTCGTAAAGAGTTTTATTCTATAGACTTCAAAGTGAGTAGGTTTGCAAAATTGCTCAGCAGAATGTGTTATTTGTATTTTATTCATAATAGCTCAGAAGTCATCTCAAGGCATCTACTGTTCCAAAATGGGTATGCATGTATTCTGTGTGTGCTCCCATGCTTTAGTATGCGGGGAGAGGAATGGCTTGCTTGGCTCATGAGCAGCTGTACTGAGTATGTAGTACATGCACATACCATCCATGAATCTGTTGTTTTAAGATAAACAAAAGGCTGGCAAGCATGCACTATGATTGTGTGATGGTGAGAAATGCTGCATTTTGACTTGCATTTTATTTGCAATACAAATTTTTTTTTTTTTGCAGAAATTCATTGATACATTCCATGTGCAAAAAAAAATACCTGAGATTTTTGTCAAAGCACACACACGTGTGTGTATAGTATTTTATTGATACTGGGAAAGACAAATGAGAGTTTGCATCCGCTTGATAGGGTAAGGGAGAGGAGAAAATGAAGTGGAAACTGTCTTACATTAATGGCCAAAACTGCAATCTTCAATCTTGTATTGAATTACCATTGCAGATAGAGTGCTTAGGAGACTATTCATTTTGTGTCTACCTCAATAAGGCAAATGTTTCCTTGCATAAAAATAAAGCACAATAGTGAAAGCACATATAATGAAAGCTAATGACTATTCAGCTAGAGCTCCAAAAGTAACAGAAAGGAAACATTTAGAAAAACAGAGTAGGGAAATAAGAAACAAAGGGAAAAGCAGCAGCTGAGTATGTAATAGAAACTCCACCAACTAAAACTTTTGGTGATACTTTTGTAAATAAGATGTGAAAGGCAGATGCTCCTTTTTCATCATTTCATTCTATGTTGAAAATACCAGGGGCAAAGTCCCTCTGACAGCTAGATGCACAGCAGCCCTTGCCATCTGGTATGTAGAGTACATCAAGGCTCAGCAGAGGAAGCAGGAATGAACACCATGAAAACCTATTTTAAACAGTAGTGTGCTGGAGCCAAGGAGAAATCTATGTGGAAGTTGAGGTGACAAGAGGAGAAAAGGCGGGAAAGCCCTCAGATGTAGGTCAGGCACCTATTGAGTGGTATAGCCACCATGTGTGCACATGTGTATAACCACTCACTGGGTGTCTTTTTCTTTTCAATCTTTAGGAAGAGGCAGCCAGAGTTCTCGCCCACCAGCCAGTGTCCGTCGGCACATGTGCAGCTTTGAAAAATCCCACACTGCAGTGAATGTGTAAGAGAAGCTGCATGACGAAGAGTGGTTTTACCCCTTGCTTTCTTTTTCTCATTGGTTTATCATGTCTAATGATGGGACAAACGTGGTGCATGCCATTAAAGATGGGAAATTTGCTTATGTCCCCTTGTTTCAGACAATGCCTTAAACTGATTGTCCAGGTGTGATGAAGAGAACATTGAATATTTTTTTCAGGTTTTATATTTTTTTTAGGCCTTAATTTTTATTTCTAAATGCCTACAACTTTCGAAATACATCCTCTTTTTTGTACTAATTTTATCTTCTTTTTCCATTTAGCCAACAGGTTTTTTTCTTTTCTTACAGTTTTGCATAGAGATGACACTATCCTGTGTGCTTTAAAGAACAGCCTAGTGGCTGACTCCTGGCAAGACATCTTTGCTGTGCACAGCTCTTGCTAACTCTGCTTGTTAGTGAACTGTGGCTGCAGAGCCAGCAGATGGAATACAGAAAAAACTTGTTTGGTGGGATTTGCAGAACAGGGAAATCATGAGCAGGCACATGAAAATAAAACCATTGGGATTTGGCCTAGGAACAAACAGTATCTTAAAATAATAGCAGAAAATTTTCTTCTGTTATAATTTCTGAAAGATGTTAAAATTCTGCATATTCTGCATTCAATCAACAATAGCAAAGTTCAACTTTTCAGAAGCAAGACGTGCAAATGCTGCCCTCTCTGAGCAAACACAAACACAGTGGAGAAAACATGCTAGCTGTTGCAGAAACTGAAAGGCCTCACCTCATTTCTTCCAGATCTTTGCTCATTTCCATTTGATAAACTGCAGATGTGAAACAGTCCTGCTCCCTGCCCCAGGGAAGGTTGTGCAGTGACTAGGTGGGAAGCTGCCTGTGATCCACTGACACAGCATTTTGAGCAGTGCTGTCTTGCTACAGCCAGAGATGCTGTTCCTCTGCTCTAATCAGTGCAAAGCATTCTAGCTTTGTGTATGTCTATGATAGTCTGTGAGATTTGTGCAAAGGTATCAATGATGTTAGTGCAATCACATCTACCCCCTGATTTGCAGATCAGAAGAAATCTGTAGAGTGCATCATACATTTGGAGCAGTAGAGATAGCTTTCACAGGGCTTGTGCAGCAACCAGATTTGACACCCTGAAAGGCAAACTATACACAGGCACTGTAAGGAGCAGTACAAACACTTCATTACTAGCTTTCAGTCAGAACAATATGCCCTTCTTTTCTGAACTGGAACAAATGCTGCAGATTCCCAGGGCACAGATCACCAATTGTCTGTCTGGAAATTCAAATGGGAGTCCAACACAGACATATTATTAAGAGGCAAAGGCGAATGCAACAGCTGATTCTATTCAAAAAAGCATGGGTGCAAGCGGTGAAACTCCTGAGCACATGGAAGGCTTAATCTCCTGTTTTTTGCATGACAACGCTTGGGATTTTTTTTCAGTTTGGAAAAAAAACTCCCAATCCACATGAGCTCCTGAGAAACACCTCTGGTGGGACTTCAACCAGTCAATGGGACTTCAAATTCTTGTGGCAGCTGCCCGGATAAGAAAGGCTTTAAGAAACGGTGGAACTTTTCAGACCTGCTGAGCATGAAATTATTTTGGTTTCCCATCCTTGCCCATCAAGCTTCCTTCTCGCTTCAGCCATGGCTGATGCATTCAGAGGCCTGGCAGTGCTGCACCACGTCCTGAGGAAGGGCATGTCCTCTGTCTGCAACTGACTGCCCAAGCTCCCCGTGGCCACAAAGCCCAGTTTGAGCAGTAGAAGCGTGTCTGTCATATTACTAGTTGCCCAACACCACTGTTTGGTCTCATGCCTCAGTCTCATTCATCAAAATTGCAGCAGTTTGCAAATCCATGTTTTCCTTGGAAAACCCTGTTTCACTATTGCAACGTGCTAGAAATCATCTATGGTTTCCCTCACTTTCCATTTACAAGCAATTAGATGTAGAGTCTTGAAACTGTCTTGTGTTTTGATGCACACAATACATAACATCAGGGTTCTTTCAATAATGTTAATCTCCATTCTCCTGATAATCCTGGAGATGATTAAATACAGAATTGTGAAAATATAGAATAATAAAATTTTATTGTCATATATAAAAACCCAAGAAACCTCAGCTCTGAGTTTCAGGGCTCTTTTCTTCTGGAGCTGCACATTCATTACCATGGAAACTTTCAGTTACACCCAAAACCCCACAGGCTTTACAGGCTGCTCTATCTACTGCAGCATATTATAGGGAGCTGTATATTACAAACAAGGGGCCTCATGACTAAACTTCCTGTGGCAACAGGGTAAAGTTTGCACTCAAAATGTTGGCATTTTAAGGCATGTCTGATGGTTCTTTGAGAACTGTTCAAACTGTTGGGAGTTTATTTTATTCTCAAGTATACCAGAGAATTTGACAAGTTACAGTGGGAGAAAGACCTCCTTGACTGCTACCTCTGCAAGGGCTGCACACTTTTTGGCAGCAAATATCCAAGGCAACAGGCTTTTCTGTTCATTAGGAATTTATTCCTGCTCTGATACAGCTATTGACTAGGAAATATGGATGTTCAGTGTAATTTGTCCCTTTTATAGCGTCATCTAGGGGTCGCAGTTGTGTATCTATATGCCATGTGAAATACCCTCCAGTCTTGGTGGTAATGCCTTTGAGATGTTTGAAAAAAAACCTTGAATATATGTGGCTATTTTAGTTTTATCTCAGTCTTTTCTCTGTCCCCAGTGTTTTTTGTTGCTGTTCAGTATACAGCTTTCAGCTTGTCAATATCTTTCTGGTAAAAAACATGGTGCCCCAAGGAAGTTTCCATCAGAACCACAGGGGATTACAGAAAGCAAGGAAAAACCTCCATCTGTCTTAATTACTATTAAACTGCATTCATAGGAAAGTCCTCCTAATCTCTGTACGACAATGCAGTGTTTTTGAGTGGGAAACACAGAATTCATGAGCAATTTTTTTGGTTTTATTATATTCAAAGTTCATTAATTAGTGTTTCTTATTCAACAGCAGCTCCATAGCATTTCTTTTGATGTAATGTTTTTTGAAGGTTGTTGATCTTCATAGCCTCCCAGTCCTACATACTATTTCACTTTAGTTGCATCCACCTACACTTTTTCTAAATGAATTTAATTCTAGCACTTTCTTCCTATGTTCCTAACGTTTCCAGGTCTCTTGGTGCAAAGCATTGTACTTTTCAGTTTTCAGGTTCTATTAACTGTGCTCCTTTTTGAACCTCTCAGAATAAATGTTTCAGTTCAGACATTATCATTGGCTGCACTGTCACATAAATTTATTTGAATGTGCAGCATGAGACACCTTCAGATAGTACAAATGTACTTCTCCATTGATAACAGATAATCTGTGATGATTTACACCATTCTTTTCCATGCATTAACTTCATTATCCTTAAAAAAATTACAAAAGTGATTCAATAGGATGAATTAATTTTGAATATTTAGTGGGGTTTATTTATAAATAACAACAAAATAAACAGAAGCTAGTCACTAGTAAGAGTGATTTTCCATTTCACTTTAATTTGTGGATTTCTTGTATTCATTTCTTCAACACTGGATGAATTTTCTTGCTGTTCATGACATTTTTTTTTATTATCCCGAACTCTGTATTATCTATTAGATTAAGATGTTTTCTCAAAGCAATACATTAGTAGTTATTTGCTAATCTTTCTCAAAATACCTAATGAACACACAGGTGAACAAAATTTTTTTCACTATTCATTAGAAAGACAACTGAAATGTGGCATAGCTTTTATATTTTAGATCAGACTAAAAATTTAGAGTAGTAATTATAATCAGTAGTCAGACTTTCATACATATTATCAGTGCAACATTGTCACACCTTTGTTGAGCCGAGTAACGCCTGTGATATATGCTGAAGTTGTGGGACTTCAGCTACATTGCCGTTCAACTACATTAGCATCTCTCACCACCCCCCAGCCCCCTAAATTCCCAGGGGCTTATAAAAGTGCTTACAGACATAAATATTATTGTTAAGTCTCAAAGTGAAAAAATCTATTTAGGGATATTTGGCTATATCCGAGCTGTTGGATTTGGGATTACTTCCCTGCCCCTGGGACCAGGTATGAGCCAGGCAGCAATCCAGTTCCATGGTAGCACAAGCATAAAGTATGTGACACCCCCCCACTCCTGGCTCCAGCTTTCCCCATCTAGGTGACCAGGACATGGAGGTGAGAGGGGCTGACATCTTCTGATCCTGCCCCAAGGCTCTGACCCCAACCTGGAGACCCTGTGGATAGAAACCCATATCACATCATACAGTACTCCAACTAGACATAACTATTGCATTCACATTACAGGCTGTATAATATTAACATTTCAATTAAAAAAACAAACAAACAACAATACCAACCAAAGAAAAAAACACAAAAGAGAAAACAACAACAACAGAAAAACAGTTACTGTTAGGGTCAACATACATTAGAAAGTCTATGTGTAACTCAGATAATGTACTATTTAACTTTTGCATTACAGTAACTTATGAAAGAGATGAAAATGTAACATTTGCTTGAAATAAGCCAGTGACAAGACAGAGAGTTAGAAAGGCAGCTCTGGCCTTGTGTTCACTCACAACACCCCTAAGTATCATCAGGTTCTGCCCTGGTGAGACAGCATGATAGGGTTATGATTTCCTATATTTTGTGTAGCAGTTTCCATCATACATTTAAAGCAGCACTCTAATTTACATAGACTATTGTGTCTCATACCTACAGCAATTTTGTCCAAAAAAAAAAGGAGGGGGGGGGGGGGGGGGGGCAAAAAAAAAAAATT
>JAWWEV010000115.1:48970081-49009351 GCA_035583235.1 Hafferia zeledoni | reverse complement strand
CCCCCCCCCCCCCCCCCCCCCCCCCCCCCCCCCCCCCCCCCCCCCCCCCCCCCCCCCCCCCCCCAACAAAGAAAAGTTAGTTCAGTAATTTAAATTTCCAGAAACACAAGTGGGATCCAATTATACAGCACCAGAGAAAGCATTGGATTCATGCTGCGAGAACTGTTCTAAGTTCCTCTTATCAGCAAGATAGAGATTATAGTGTAAAAGGACTAAGGCTGAAATTAGTTTGTGATTCTTTTTTCATTTCAGTGGCAATATCAGGCAAAAATCCTGAGCATACATCAGATAGGGACTGCGGCTGACAATGACTCCCTCATTCATGAGAGAGTGTAGACAAGTTTGACTAACCCAGGTTTAAGAGATGAGTCCCTCAAAGCAATGCTTCAGAACTTAGGCTTGCAGGAACACACTAACCAGTGAGGCTTGCTCTGCTAATGAGTGGCAGGGCTTGCTGCAGCAGCTCTGAGACAAGGGGCTGTTGAGTACAGGGAGATATCACTACCCTGGATTAAAATCAGCTCATTCCTTTAATCAAATTTCATGCCCCAGTGACTTTACTGAAACAGAGATGATGATGGAAGAGAACTTGGAGATATAAGCTAAGCACCTGCAGTGTACTGCAGTGCAGGTACTAGCCTTAAATTTTAAGCTTGTTAGCTTGGGCCCTGGGAACAGTGAGGTGGCAACAGGACAGTTTTGCTCAGGCTCATTACCACTTCTTATGTGACTGCAGGCTTGGAGAAAGCTTGTAGTTGGCTAACTGCCTTTCTGTGGGCAGGGCAGAAAGAAATTACTCCACCAGTCCCTAAGATGGCATCCATCAGCAACTGCTATGTGGGATGAGAAAGTTTTGTCCAAAGCAGTTTTGAGCAGGGCACCTCATTTTGCGCTGCATCCCCACTGCCTCCAAAGACTGGCCAGCTCTGTGCCAGCACTCAGGATCAGCCCTGTGCATGCAGCATTCTGGAGCCAGCTCTCAGGTGTCTATAATTGGGTCCCCACCCTGTGAACATGGGAGCATCATTTGCCAATTGGGCAGTACCTGTCACTGACCTCATCTGGTCACTAATAATTAGGGTTTCTTTTGGACTTAATTTTTGGTGAAAAAGTTGGTAGGCTCTTCTTGGTTTGCATTTTATGTTCATTACTAAGATTTTATTTCACAGAAGGGACTGCCAGGTTACCCCACTATCCCCAGTACTTCCTACTGTCTGTGGCATTTCAGTTACTACAGTGACTAAGAGGAGGTAGGTTGGGACAAAGCATCAGTCTGACAAAGAAAGAACGGTAACATTTATCATTTCTCCTATAACCTCTTCCTCTGGTTAAATGTCATATGCTCTAAATCTTCTATAACACCACCAGGCCTGGCCCAAATGACTGTCTCCCTCATCTCAGCAAGCTTAAGATCCTCCCTCAGCTCATGGCCATTTGGAGATCACCACTCTGGCATCCTAAAGGGATGACACAAGGGATGAAATCCACCAGGTCAAGAAACTACCCTTGCTCTTTTGACTGGAAGGGCTCTTTCTCAAGCACTTTGCTGAACTGTACCTGAAGCCATTTCCCAGCTTGTGGGTTCCTGAAGTTAACCTCATCAGAGCATATATCACTCTGATTCAAGTGGTATCAGTTAGGGATTCTTATGCATAAAATGGTCAAGGCAAAAAAAGACAGTCTCAGGCACACAGGACTCAAAGTTGATGTAATCCTCTATGCTCTGGATCCCAGACTGTAACTTTGCTGGTGAAATCAGAGAGTTACAGAGCAAGTTGGTAACAGACAAATCCTGATTAAGTGGTTTGTTCACGTTTGGATATTGCAATCCCAGCACGGTTTAACCATGGCTGTTGACTTGAGCTCAATTAAGTACATTATGGAGAGTGCTATGGAAGAAAGAAGTCAGAAGAGCAGGATTTCAGAATGAGGGAGAGGGAAATGAACTAAATAGGAGCAAGATCTGAAGACAGAGGTAGTGTGTTCCTTAAAATAGCAGTGCTTGCCTTTGATGCAAAATACAAAATCTTGGGAACAAAATGAGATAGATACTAAACAGATGGCATGAGGAGGGATTCAAAAGTGAGATGATGCACCAGAACTAGATATGAAGAAACAAATTATGCAGAAGTGGACTTAGCATAAAAGGCAGCAGATAAACAGATAAGCAGAAAAGCCCTTTGCAGTATTTTTGAGCTACAGCATCAGCAAAATACAATATAAGAGCACTTGACTTATTTTCCTCTCTACAAGAAGAGACTTGTTTTGAAGTTAAAACAGACAAAATGTGTTTCTGTGCAAAGAGTCTGCAGATCTTGGCATGTTAAAATTTTACTTTAAAAATCTTTCACACCCAACAGTTACATTCATTTACTTATCTCTATAGCACTTAAAAAAAAAAAGCCATACTATGGCTCATTTTGATCAAGGAATGCTTCTAAACCTTCATTCTTATCTTCTCATTGATCATTATAATACAGAATTTTCATTCTTCAGCTGGGAACTTGTCTGTTTTACTTTCTAGGTTAAAGCTCTAAATCCAAACAGCTCCAGGTCCTACCCACTACATGCTTTGGGGAGTTATGAATTTTTTATATTGCCCTTTCTTGTGCCCCAGTTCCCACAGAGGTGGTGAGTCACAGGTTTGGAGTCTGGAGTTGGAGATGAACTTCCCAGCTTGGATCAATCTCAAAAGATTTTACTTTGTTCTCCAGGAATATTTACTGCTCAGCAGAAACGTGGCATATTGTCATGACACTTCTTTTCTTTTTTTGACAGATTTACAACACTATCAGTGTTGTACCAGTCTCTTCCAGCTATGACGAAGTCAGTCAATGTTTTGGTTTTTTTTTAATAAAATTCATTTGGCAATTATTTACTCCTTGAAAAAGAGAACTGCTAAAATCTGAGCAAGAAAAAGCAAAATACTTAGAAAAATGCTGCAATACTGAAAGGAAAGCCATCTCCCCCGGTGCGTGCATTAGCAGGAGGTGAGGCTGCTCCCACCTGCAGGGCAATCACAGAGTCTGAAATTGAATCCTTTGCTTGCTCCTGGCCCCTGAGGGATGAAATCCTGAGATAAGGCTGCTTCTAATAAATCATCTCAGACTTTCTCTGCCTCTGTTTTCCACGCAGGTGATGTATATTATAATTTGTCAATGATTGCTGCTACCTGACCTGCAATTAAACAGTACCTTGATCCTCTTAAGCAACGCCCAGCTCCCTGTCCCACCAGCCGCTAACAAGCTGCCACCCTGCTCTGTGTGCTGCTCCCTTAAGGGACACAAGGAAATGCAAAAAAAACAACAGTTCCTCAGGGGCAGGTCTGACCCTCAGATCCTCACTCAGCCAAACTGCCCAGTGCTTCAATGGGACCCAGCCTGTCCAAGGAGTTGGAGGGTTTGACTCACCATGGTCATGTCACTGCTTGTTCCTTCACCCACACAAACCAACTGTTTTCAGTCTCAGCACTTTATCCTGGTTTGTAAATAATAGTCACCCAGGAAGAAGTGCATTTGCCTTCTACCTGATGGAGGCCCCAGGAGTCCTTCGCTTCTCTGATAGCTAATCTCTTCCTAAACGAAAAATGGGGAGAGAAAATAAAAAGGAAAGGAGGGGTTAGCAAGAATTCCTCTCTTTACTCAGCATGCCAAAGGTTATGACTGTGGGTTGTTTTTCTTCCAACAGCTTGAAAACGTTTCCTATAAGCTCTAAATCAGGTTTAATTAAAGCTCTTTCTGTGACTTTTTCCCCCCTCGGGTTTTTTCTTCCCCCCTGCAAGGTGAGGTGAGCAAGCCTAGATTCAAAAGGACATAGCTTAAGTCCTCAAATCACAGCCAGCCCTCCCAGAGTCCTTCCCACAGGCTAGCCTTTCCAGGCTGGTTTTAACATGGATATCCATCAGGAAGTAATCACTTTGGGATGAAAATCTAAGTAATTGCTGCTGTTAAAAGACTCTGTTGTTTCCTTATGCAGTTTCTCTGGGAGGACACGAAGACCTGGAGGGGGAGGCTTATCAATAAGGCATAGCAATCAGTATTTTTGTAGGCTTGTTTGTTATTCTGCCGGTGTTTGCATAATGTAAATACAAATAAACCCATCTTTATTTTATTCATAGTTCTAATGGAAAGTCTGTGTCATGGTCTGAACCAGGTGGAAGACAAGATCCCAAAGGGGAACATACATGGCACAGACTCTCAGTGCATGTGAAGAACCAGGAGACAGGGTGCAATCAGACAGCGGTGATCAAACCCCTCACTAAAGACTACCACGGCCAAAGCCTGACTTTTACCGACATCAGCAGTAAGACTCTGTACAATGTGGTGGAGGAAGGAGACAGAGAGCCCCTTCGCCTCAACCAGTCCAGCAGCCCCTCCATGGTGGTGCACAGGCGGGTGGCAACAACCCCCCCGCTGCAGGCCACAGCAGAGGAGACCCAACTCTTCTTGCCTGAGCAGTCCCCCAAGACCCTACCCCTGCAGTCACAGTCGCTCATGGACCAGCTACAAGGTGCGGTCAACAAATTTGCCACCGGCATCCCTGACTTCAATGCTGTCCTCCCCACTCCCGGCTCAGGGAACAGCGTGCGGCCCCCCTACCAGCCCCCGCCACCACAGCAGCAACCCCTGCAGCCTTTCCAGGTGGCTGCCTTCAGCGAGGAGGCTCTGTCCCCCCCGGCTGAGGAAGCAGAGAGTGAGAAGGTGAAGCTCATTCAGGGATATGTGTATGAGAAAAACACAGAGGAGGAGGAGAACGAGGAGCCAGTGACCAGCAAACTGTCTCTGGAAGACTCTCCGGCACTGACGCCCCCTTCCCCTTTCCGGGATTCAGTGGTTTCGGGCAGCTCTGTGCCCAGCTCCCCTGTCTCAGAGTCGGTGCTCTGCACACCCCCAGATGTGACCTATGCCTCTGTCATCCTGAGGGATTATAAGCAAAGCTCGTCCACCCTGTAGATGCTGCAAGAAACAAGGTGGGAAGGACTTCGGCAGCTGTCCACTGGGAAGACTTTAGGAGACAAGTCTCCCAGGGCTGTGGGCAGAGAGAGCAGAGAACAAAGTCACAAATGACAGGGCAAAAATTTCATCCTGCACTTAAATAACTGAAATGAAACAAAAAGAAAATAATAATGCATTCTGAGGGCTCAAGATTCTCTATCTGTTAAAAATAAAAATATTGTACTTTGGGAAAATGTTAGGAAACCATAACAAAGCACAAATCCAAGAGACAACTTCTATAGCAAAAAAAAAAATAAAAAAATTAATAAAGACACAGGAAAAAAATAAAATCACACTTTGTCACACTCTCTCTTGAAAATGCTTGAAAAGGACTCTGGGAAGTGTGACCTGGAGAAGTCATTAACACACCTCATGACTGCTGTCCATCTGCTATGGAAGCAACATACCCAAGGAGCTGGAAGGGTGGAGTGTGGTGAGGGGGAATGAAGCTACTTGTATATGAGACATATATGCATAAATATTTTTTCCTGGTTTCTACAGGTGGCATAACTGTGGAATGTGTCTTGGGGGAGAGGAGCTGAGATAATGTGAAAGCACATGACTCTTACTGACTTTTGTCTGCACGATTTGTTCTTCACACTAGGCTGCTTTTTGGGGGATCTGGGCTTTTTTAATGATGATTGTAAACTGAGTGAGAAATATGATCAAGACGTTTCTGAAGAAAACCCTCACTGTAGGACTTTAATCTGATAAGGACTTGGAAAAACTGCCCTTTTGTATAAGATTGCAAACCATGTGGCTAAACTGTTACACAATGTTTCCTGTAGCAGAACAATATTTACTGACTATCTTTTCATAAAATAACATACTTTGCCATGTCATTGCATCATTCTTCTGTGTTACTTTGGAATCAAATACATTGCAAAATAGCTGTATACTTAGAGCAACAAGTGCTAACCTGAAAGAAAGACAATTCCATAGTGGGAGTTGTAGAGTTGGCCCCAGACAAGGGAGTGGAGTGAGCATACGTTTGTGTATCTGTATGCGTGCATATGGTCTGTGTGAAGAGTAGTGTCCAATAACTTACCAATGGAAGATTGTCTTATATACTATGAATATTTTTATGTTAAAATCATGTTTTTATATCATGTTGTTACAAATATTCGATAGATCTTTGGAGGTTTGTATGCTGTGCTAACACATTATTTTTTTCATATACATACAAGCTGAGACAGTTGTTACCCTTATCTAGGGTGCTTTGTTTTGCAGATATTTTATGAAGTAGACATATGCTATTACTAAACCAGTGCTTTGAGAACTTGTTATTTTACATGTTTGCAGCAAGCGTGGTTAACACACACACACACACACACACACACACACACACACACAAAAAAAAAAAAAAAAAAAAAACCGAAAAACAAAACACAAAAAGAAAAAAGTCTGTTTTGGAAATCTTGCAGGTGAGACAGGAAAAGTAATTCAACTATTTCACTGCTTCAGATAGTTAAAATCACATCAGGACAGGAAATTTCATCAGTGCTTAATGTGTGCATAAACTCCCAGGTTGTGTTATAGACAGTTCTTTAAACTCATTATGATGTTTAGTTGCATGTTCTTTCCATATGATTTCACTTCTTCTATTTAACATACAATATAGCACCTTAAAGATCACTTCTAGGTAGTTGTAGTTAAATCGTTTATTATTCCTCCTCCTCTATCTTTCATGTGTTTCCTAGAGATGGACCTAATCCAAAGCTCCCTGATGACTGGCATGATCAAAGTCCAGGTCTAATTGCTGTGGCTTTAACTTATTTATAATGGTTATTACCCTATTTATAAATGTTCTTATTATACATATACAAGTCAGAATTTTTGATGCTATGATCTTTGCTTGTGCTGCTAAATTCAGCTGAGGTTCTCTCCCAGTTTTATACTTTATATCCAAAAATATTTTAAAAAGATTTCTTCCTGTTAATACAGTTGCAAAACCTTATTTTAACCATGCTTCATGTGAATATCAGAAATTTTTCTGAATTCAGCATAATTCTATTCTTTCTCTTGCTTTTCACTTGAATTTTAAGATGTCCTGTTATCAATTCTTCTTCTGAAGACCCAAATCTCATAGTTTTTCCTTGGTTATACACTTTTGGTATTGGAAGGTTTAGCTGGTGCTCAAAACCAGATAGATTCTTTTTTCCTCATCCTCTTTTCACAATGTTTGCTCCTTTCTATATGACTAGTGGCCAATTACTATCATCGTCCTGATGTGTGCAGCATGAAATGACTTTTCCCAAAGACAAGGTGATGTCTTTGTCAGAATATTGGTGTATCTATAATGAACTGAATATGCCTGAGGGTCAGTTGGTTGATTTTTTTTCCTGTTTGGGGCTTTTAGGGGGATTTTTTTTTCTTGTTTCTTTTTGTCTTTTTTTTTGTCTTTTTTTTTTTTTTTAAATGCTGATTGTCCATTAAGATAGTGAAAAAAGTACTAGATTTTCTTTGCTGATCACCAAACTGACAATGAATTCTGTCTCCTAATAATTGTAGTATAAGATCCACTGTGCTTTTTCCAAAAACATATGTTGTCAGTAGACAGAGCCGATACTAGGAAGCCAGTCTTTGAAGAATTGAAATAAATACGAAAAAGAAACATTATAGATCTGTATCAATGAAGAGATGGCAATGGGGCAAGGTACTATATTGTTTTCATATCTGTCTGTTTTGAACATATTAAGCACTGATTTTATTACTGCAATGTAATTATATCACAAGTAGGAGTTTTCTTGAAATTCAGTATATTAGCTTTTAGTTTGTAATTGTTAAAACTGGAAACATACACATACGTAAATATATCTAAAGAGCAAGAACTCACCTTGTGTATGCAGTTGTATGAGCTATGAAGCTTTCTGTAAAAGTTCTTTCTTTTGGTCTGTCAAACGCTTGATGAAAATGCCTTTTTGTCAAAATGATCTTGAAAATGCTGTAAAATAAATATTTTCTATTCATTATTTAAAAATAGAATGCTAAGATTTTTAAATTTTTATTTCCTGAGTAGAATATAGCTATGTACAGTAACTAATTGTTCCAGAGATTTTCTGCATCATGAATAAGAGATGATGGGATACTCAAATGGAGGTAGGTATTGATTAGATTGTGGCATATAGTGAAATGGTGGAGGATTGGAGGATTTTTGCTCATAGAAAAAACCTCAGGTTTTTGGCTTCCTAATAAAAATCATAAGCACCATAGGTATTTATTCAGGCTGGCAATTTGTAGAAGAGAATTCAATAGGAAATTACAGGAAAATTTGCTTCCCAAGGACATGGGGAAACACCAGCCCTTCTTTGGTGATGTCTGCTTCTCCCATTAGAGAAACTCAAATATGCTTTCTTGGCAGCCAAAAGTGATAGGCATTGATCCATCCCAAGCATTTTGTGCCTCCTGCCTTTACAGCTTCTGTATGGAGCAAGGTACTGAGACTCTTGACTCCTGCTCTGCGACTCATAAACACTTGTGGCTTCTTGGTGACCCCTCAACCATTCTGTGCCTCAGGGAGATGCTTTTCCTGAAGTGCTGCTGATGTCTTCAGTCACAAGTGGCAGTAAACATAGAGAATCTAGCCCTTTTTCTCTTTACACTTGTGAATAGGCTTGTTTCTAGTGGCTCCTTGGTTTGAATCTGGCCTTGCAAGAGCCCACATCTGATGGTTCAGTTCACCTACAACTACTGCACAGCTGGAATACAGAGAACCAGTGGTAAGTGCCAAAAGTTTGGTCTCTTTGTTCATAGAGGTGTTTCTTTTTGTATCCCTCTTTTTTTTTTCTTTTGTTTTCAAAATTTATTCTGTGTCTTTGTAAAGGTTGTTCTGACCAAGTATATTCAATTAAAAAAACATCCTCAGGCCAATACAGCAATTACTGTTACTCCTCTCCAGAGCAGCCAGTGCAGTGTTGCACAAGCTACTAAAAAAACCTCGTCTAAAGTAGCTTTACACTACTCAAAGGGATGAATGGACCAGGACCACAGAGCAACAAAACAGCTTAGCATACTGGAGCTTTAGTCTCCAGCCTCCTGCCAAGGACAGTGTTGGCAGCTCCACCAGCCTAGTCCATGCCTGCCCACCCAAGCTCTGCTCAGCAAGTCAGGTTTCTGAACCCAAGTTAGTGTGTCACATACACTTCATATGGACTGAGTAGCTACCAAAGAAAAAAGGCAATGGAAATTGGGCCCCTGGAATTGTATTCATCACTCTTCGGGTTAAAACAGAGAAGGAGTTGCTAATAGCTGTTCTACACATGGTCTGAGTGGCTGTTAAAAATCCTTCTTATATGGGAGTGGGATAAGTGTGGGTTTGCAGATTGTATTGTTGTGGTGGTTTTTTTCCCAAATAAATGAGTCACTAGACACTTGCCTAGTCTTTGCAAATCACTGGGAAGGAGAAGCAGATGCTGTAGTGAATATCAAGGCCTATTTTTATCTGTGTAAGATTCCCAACACAGATATTATCAAAAAGGAAGATAGGGAATGTCATGCAGCCAGGTGCATGGCACTACCACAGACCCCATTTCTAGACCAGGACTCACATTTTAGCAAACAGTTCAAGCTCAAAAACAGAGATAGTAAAAGAGAGCAGGAGTGACCAGCTGCCATTTCCAGTGCTACAGATAAACTGTAGCCAACTCAAAAAAACAAGCAAGGTATCTTTGCCTTTGCTAATTCAACTAGCAGGTCTCAGTAGATCCCACTGCTCCACACCTCAGAGAGAGGTCAGTCTTTTGTACCAAGTAAGGTCATTTGTTGTCTCCTCCGTTTCAAAAGTGGGCATAAGCAATATATCTCTGCAGAAGCAAAATATCATTGTGAGTTGTGGGTTTCCATAACCAAAAGGCCTCTAGGTAGGTGGAGATGCAGCTGGCACAGATACCAGTGCAGACAGATAAGAATTTAGGAGTGGTATGTATCTATGACATTCAATCCACCCACCTTATTTATTTCACACCGTGCAATATGTAGGTGGCATGAGATCCATTCCCCCACCCACTCCACGGTATGGTGTGTGGGACTCCTACCTCCCTGTGCTGCACTGAGTCTGAACCAGGAACAGATCTGCAAGACTTCCTTGCTGGAAAGGTACCGTGGCCGGAGAACTGGTTCAGGGTAGGTGAGTCTCTGGTCGGCTCCCTCTGACTCTCTGTGTTCCTAACACAGAGTATCTTTGCAATGAACTTTCCCTGCAAGTATCACCTAGAGATGTGGATTTCAGTGCTGTGGAGGGCCTAGAAATAAGTCAATAGTTTAACAAGAGCTGTTTCCCCTGCTCCCCTCCTACAGCCTGTGGTGAGGTCTCCCCCACTACAGCTAAACAGACCTGCCAACCCAATGGTCATAATCCAGGGGGTGATGAGCTATTGTTCTCTAGAATGTCCAGCAGAACATGCTGCCCTATGCCTGTGATGTGTGTGCAACCCCCAAGCATGTGCTTGGCAGAAACTTCACCCCTGTTTCTTCCTGAGCTGCTGGTACGCAGAGGTCTCAGTGGCACTAAGTGGCACTGTAGCCTTCACTGTCCTTAATGATGCAGAGGAAGAGTATAAAAAAAGATAGCAACTTGCTTTAATCTTTCTTGCAAGACAGGCAGGCTGGTCTGTGCTGTGGAGACAGCAGTGTGTCCCTAAAGGCTTCATCTAGAGTCTCCCTTCTGACGAAGTCGTGACATCTCCTGTGATTTGCATTTTGACAGACCCGAAAAGCTGGCCCTTCATTCTTTAGCTGCTATTTTTATGTAATGCTAAAATAGAAAACTGCAGAATTATCAAAGCAAAATGCTTCAATACCACCACTGTGAGTGATGGCTCTTGTGGAAGCTGAATCTGAGCAATGTTTTCAGAAACTTACAGTATAGCAGTTTTTTAATGTGCCTTTTGGACTTAAAAATGCACTGAAAATGAGCATCATTTTATTTGGGGAAGGAGGCAAGAACAAGTGTGTTTTTCCTGGGATGTATTTTACATATTTTGCTTGAACACTTACACGGAACAATTAAACAGCATTGTTATTTGGTAGGTACCTTGGTAATTGATTGGATTTTTTTTTTTATTGGAGTTTTTTGTGGAAGTGGACTTGGTTTGGGGTTGTTGGGTTTTTTTTCTTTTCTGCTTAATGTCTTGAACACCTAGCAAAATTATTATCTGTGCCAGGATTTTCATGTGCATCTGTGTGATACTAATTTAGAAACTGAAGCCTTTAAGTGCTGAAATCCTCAAAGTAAATGAATCAGTGTTGAATTCTGAATTATGTAATTTTCCTCGAGAAGCTGGCTGAGTACCTGTGTTATTAACTTTTGAGTTTCCAAAACATTCAGTTCCCACTCCAAGCTCCATTTTGCAGTTGTGAGGGTTTTGGTCTTATCTCTGGGCTTTGAGGCTGCTGTTGCTCATTATTCTTACTATTTGGTGCAATGCCTTTACACCAGCCTACACAATTGTAGGTGGAAGTGCCTGTCAGGTTGCAGCTCCCCAGCAGTGCTAAGAAATTTTCCTTCTGAGCTATATTTCCCTTTTTGAGAGGTGATTATGCTGCATGTCCTGCCCTCCAACCTGCTGTTTGCCCTTGGGTAATAAGGCTGTTCACTTTAAAAAACACAGTATAAGAAAGTTTTGCCTTCCTATAGTCCCTGACATCAGGATTTACACAGATGTGTGTAGCCAGTGCTCACACCGGGCAGTGTGGCATGAGTCACACTGTTGGGGATAAAAGCAGTGCATTGTAGCCTGGCTCTCAGCTGTGTCTCCAGTTCAGCTCTTGATTCATTTAGTGACTTCAGGATGTTCATCTGCCCAGGGGTATTTCACAGCTGTGTAAGGGAGCTGGGTGCCAATTTGTAATGGACACAAGTGAAAACTGGGCATAGAAATCCTTTAGATACCTTTAAATACTCAGCCAGTCTTTCAACTCAGATCTGGACTCAAGAGAGGGGTGTATAAATAAATGAAGATTTCCATAGCCCTTTTATTCGTACCTCCATCTCAACGCCAGTTCACTCTTGCTCATTCTGACCCAGCCTCTTTCTATAGCATATATTGCATAGCTGTGGAAGCGGCATCATCCAGTTCAATAGTTTTGGCTGGGATCCCTTATTTTCCTTCTTATTTTCAGTTACTTCATCTTCAGTGTTAAAGGAAGATTTGGGGTGTCTGTGAAAGCTTGTGGAATAAAAAGACCACATAATGAGAAAGCGCAAGAGCCACGTTAGCTGTGGCTGGCTAAGATGCTGCAGCCATATAAATTATTAAATAAGGCCACAGTCCACAGCACAGTTAACTCCCAGGAGGACAGAAATGCCAGCAGGTCTGAGGACAACTGATTTTCCCAAAAATCTTGGCTTTGAGCTCAGTTCCAGCATAGTGCTGTGTTGTCAGCTTGTAATAACACCATTTGCAAAACACTCTGAACATTTTTCTTCTTATTGCTGGGTTGGGGTGTTTTTTTAAGATGGGTATCATCACCTTCAGTGGCTGCTGTGCACAGCCTTTCCCCACCACTTCCAAAACATTCCAAGCCTTTTTTTCCTTAATAGTCCTTTTCAAGATAGGTGTCAGCAACTTCAATGCAAGGCACATCCTGTCCATGGCAGACAGGAGCAGGAGCAGAAGCAGGATCGAGACAGCAAAGGCTGCTTTGCATAGTACACTGCTTTGGGACATTTGTGTTGCTTGTGTTTTCCTTCTGCAGTAGGTCTCAGCTCTAGTGGCTGCCGGGAGCCTCAGCACCTCTGTTCACAGCAGCATGAACAATATACAGCTGACAGAAAACACTGCAATAAGCAATATTTGTCTTTTGACCTTAATTCCCCAGCTCAGTGGCTAGGACTGTCCATGTGCACATGACCCATCTTGCTGTCATAAACAACTTGTCACCTGTGACACAAAGGAGCAAGTCTGAATGAAGAAACGGGAGAAAGACACTTTTCTGCGCAAAGGCTTCTCCGTGCTACAGGCAGGTATCCCTGGGAACACTGGTTTACAGAGGCCAGGCACAACCCACAGGAGGGTTCCCCAAGTATACACTAGACAAGTAGCCCACACTTTCACACTGTCTGAGAATGTCAGGTCAGATGGAGACCACAGGATTTTCACAGGTCTGTTTGCCAATGCAATCAAGATGTATATGGGACCAGCTTGGGACAAAGAGCTTTGAAAAGAGCAAGGATGGGCAGTTCCCCCTTGACATCTTCCTCCAAAGGACTCAGGTCATGGTGTCTATGTGAGCATAGGACTTGCAGCAGTGTCTGGGACAGCCCACAGCCCACAGAGTCTCAGCCTCCCTTCACTTCCAGACCCTCCTGAGCTCTTCCCAGTGGTTTCTCTCCTTCCTCAGGGAAAGATGCTTGCAGAGAGTTGCAGGACTCTGGCTATTTTTTTTTGCTTGCTCCAGATATCTCTGTAGATGCAATTTTATCTGGCATTTAAGGAAAATGCCAGCTGGAATCAAACTGATGCTTGTCCCTGAGGGCACAGGAGTCAGGGGTGGTCTGGTGTCACTGTCCTGGGTGGGAAGGGAGGGCAACAGTGCCAAAACCCAGTGGTGTGCATGTTGCATACACAGCACACAGTGATAGAAACAAAGGGAGAGAAAGCTTCAGGACTGGCTTCTGTGAGTTGTTTCACTCTGACATCTATGAAATCCTGGTTAAATAACGAAAATCCAGAATTCTGACTGGGCTGGATAAAAGAAGAAGTGCACTGTCTGTTAGACCTTTATCTCTTGTTCCTGAGCCAGCAAAGCTCAGACATCCCTGTCAGCTGAGAATTCTCTTTGTACCCACTGTCACAGTGGATCACACTGGAAAAGACAAGAAAATCAAAACACAGAAGAGAAGAAGCCCCATCAGGCAACAAATGCAACACTCAGCAAGAAGACCTAATTTTTAAAAGAGATGTATCACCTACTGAATTTAATAGCTGAGATGCTACAAGTTATTTCATGATTTTTCTACTAATGCTTTAGGCAAACCCAAAGGCTAAGAGTAATGCTTAGCAGAGTATGAAGAAATGAGAAGTCTCATAGTTCTGTTGTAATAATGCCATGAAAGGGTTTTTCCATCTTCTGCTTTTCCAAGAAAATCTGAACCCTTTTTAAAGATTTTTAAGTGGTGCTCAAACACCAAAATTTCACAAGGATGATTAATGTCAAATGACCAGGACAGAGGAATCAAGATCCAGTTTCTAATATAAAAATTACAGGATATAGTGACAAAAACCCTTTTTTTTTTATTTAATATGTATATGATGTAGTATCACTGCATCTGTAGAATAATTCAAGGGAAACTTGTGTCACTCCCTTAAAGGAAAGATTCGCTCAGGCAGTGAAATATTGATTTTACTATTTAGTTTACCATATCATAAAAAAATGCATCATAGCTCTCACATCAGCTGGGGGGCGTGTTATGGACTACCTGACCAGGGAGAGGATTCTCCAGTTATGAGCACTTTTCTCAAAGTACTTCATCATGTTTTGTTTTCTACAAAAGCAACTACATATAGTGATGCAGGCTTTCCATATTGCCTGACTAAAGCTGGACACCCAATATAGTATGCTAAAACCTGATGCTAATTCTCCAGTCAGAGCAGTTTTACTAAATTTTCCAGAAGTTCCCTCTCTTATTTGCAACTCATACCTGCTGTGAGTGGCTGTTATGCAGTTGTCAAGGTTCAGACAAAGAGCTCTTAACAGAAGACTAGTTTCGATTTGCTTCCTTTATTTTGCATATGCCCCTAAAGAAGTTACACTTTGTATTGTATCTTTCCCCAGGTGATTTTCAACAAAAGATCGAAATACATTTGACCTACAGAAAGAAACAGTGTGAAGCTTGTTCCTTGGGGGAAAAGAGTCAGGCTGACAGAAAGCCTGATATTTATAAGACCATATGCAACTGTTAATGCTTTTGTGGTCAATCTTTGTCATTGACCATCAGGTCAAGCCACAAAGAAAAAGTGGTTACTGGTTTTAACCCACTAACTAAGAAATATGAGTCCACCTTTTAATTATCTGTAAGCAGCACTTTCATTGGAAAATAAGGAGTAAACAAACTTACCTTCTCATGCCCACTGAAACACTAAAGTTAGTCAAGAAATGTTTAAGCCTCATGAACATCTGCGTTCTCCGTTACAAGCACTTCTGAGATTTTTTTTAAACTGATGGCATAGGCATCTTACAGAATACTGTGTTTACACCTAAGCAGCTTAGCCCCAAGTCCTTTCTGCCTCTGAGATTCATGTCATTATTCATCCTGGTACAAGACACTTCAGCTCTTCAAAGGCTTCTGCAAGTCTATGAGCACGCCTCTCCTAGAGCTTTACAGAGCATAAAATAATTGTGGATTCAGCCTGTCTGTAATGTAGTGTGTTTGTGTGGGATGTAGCACTGTCCTCCCCATTTGGCAGGTGAGGAGGCTGACACATCATATACTAACACCAACATTTGCAAATATTTTCCTAAAGCTAAGCACTAAGTTCTTATTTTGACATTTAAATTAAAAAAATAGCCTGTTTCTGTTCTCATCTCCTGGAGTTAATGACAGCTACAGATATTAAGCATATATATAAAATGTGAGCTGTTGATCTAACTTCTAATGGATTTAGATGCCCTTTGGAAAAAAATGTTTCAAATTATTGCTCCAAGGGAAAGATCCTGTAGCACAGTGGGGATCTGTGGCACTAAGTAAAAAGAGAAATAATTCTCCTCTTTCTATCTAATAATTATTTATTGATACTCATATTGAATATGAAAACCTGTTCTAATGTCACTTGGTACCATTTAGCCTCAAATGTAGCATTCTGCAACAGGGAATGCCCAAAGTACGACTGATTATTCATCTGTAGTTTGGATTTCTTTTTAGACATTCCTTAGGTCAAAGCCTTCAATTATGTCACCACACAACCATTTGCCATTTACAGCTCTCCCTCTTTCAGTGCGAGGGATGGTCTGTGTTCAGAGAGTGAGTAGCTTCTCAATGTTTTGTTATTTTTCCCTGATGAGAAAGTGAGAAGACTGTCTTTACTAAGAATCATTCAAATTAATCATATTAGTGTTCTAACTCTCCTGTGAGACGTGAGGACACTTAGTCCCACAAAGCTGTATATAAAACTGTGTGAGAGAGAAAAGGATCACACCATTAACTGTGACTCCTTATTTTGGGCGAGCTACATCATTTTACATGACATATTATGTAGAAGTCATACATGAGACCACAGCTTTGTTACTTTGGTACCATATAGGACTGCCCAAAGCTGGAAATAAAGCTTAATGTTTTAGTTGATCAAAGACAGTCATATGCTGTTTTTCAATCCCACTCTTCATTTGCTATATGATTTTCATTTACCACATAATTTTCATTTACCACATGAACCTGATTCATCCCTAAAACAAGTCCATCCTGTTATTGTACAGAAAAATGGCCCATGGGAAAATGGTGCTTGCTCCTATCTTTTAAAGCTGTCTTTACTTGTCTATACAAAAGGAACAGAACAAAGTTGTTTGCAGCCAGTGCATGTTATTAATACTATTAGTATGAGTAGAATTTACCATTTTTTTTCAAGCTGAAACACAGCCTGGGTTTGCATTCAGCAGCAGAGCTGCAACAGTCTCGTGGCTGCTGCTCACAGTTTGGGCTGTGTTGATTCGTTGCACAGTCCCTACAGTACCTGAGTGGCAATAAGGGGTCCTCACCCCCAAGATAGCCCAGTGTCCCAGGACAGTGGGATGCTTTGCCAGTGAGTTTACAGCATATGTTGGGATCTCTGGTTTGTTCTGGGAGAAGTGATCTCCATATCAGATGTGTCTTCTTCCTCACTGGTCTCCTACAACTTCCCTCCTCCAAAGAGAGGGTCTCAACCTCCATGCCCAGTACCTCATACCCCCTGGGCAGACACATCACAGGCCTAATCCCCATAGTAAATTCGGACTGAATTTCAGTGCTTGTTAAAGAAGATGTTGGATATAGAGAGATAGAGAGATAGAGAGATAGAGAGATTAGATAGATAGATAGATAGATAGATAGATAGATAGATAGATAGATAGAATTTTTTTTTTAACAGGCAAACCAAAATATTTTATTTTCCCTTTTAAAATTTGAATTTGTTTGAACTGCTTGGAAAATCACAGCTCAAGTAACTTAACAATGTTTCAAGCAGCTTCAAACAAAATTTTCCAGTAGGAGATGCTGTAAAGCTTTATGGCAATGCCCAGGTAACATTCTTCAGCAACACATGTTGTGGTAGACCATCAGCAAAATTCAGAAGTAAAGGAAAAGCACTTTTGCTGCTCTAATTCCTGTTCAGTAGCATATTTTTTGCAATTCCAAACTACTGTCAAGAAGTCTGTCTGGTTGAAAATCTAGAGGCATCCATTATCTTCTGATGTTTATTGTGACTGTATGCTATTTGAATGAAAGAAAAGTTGTTCATCTGGGAATCACTTGACAATATAAATGGTGTTATTTTCAGCTTTTGTTGCAACTACAATTAATCAAGTGAGAGGCAGTCACTTTTTTTTTTTTTTTTTTTTTTTTTTTTTTTTTTTGCTTATGCTATAGTTCATCTAAGAAATCTGATATCTTCTTTTGCCAGGCAGTGCTAATTTTGATATTCTGTATTCTGTCCCTTTACAGGGCCATTTTTTATCAATTTAGCAAAAAATATTCTGCAGTAGCTTTTATAGTTTCATGTGCTCAGATGTTAATGGGCAAGATACAAAATGAAGGATGTAAAAAAATTGGAACAAAGACTGAGGAAGCTCCTTCTTTCCCATAGCTACTTGCATATACAGACATTGGCAGCCATGCACATCCAGTCCTGTTCCACCTGACAGCATGTCCACTTCTTTTTGGTTTAACTATGTGCATGTGCAGTGGGGCTGTGGTGTTCATGAGACACCCTCTGTGGAAGGGAGCATAAGCTGCTGAGGGGCATGTAAGAAATCACAGAGGAACCATCAGGTCTCTGGTGTCTGTTTATGTGAAATAAAAGATAGATTTATAAGAACACCAAAAAGTTCTAATATTTTAAATCCTAATCCACATTATTTGTGAAAAGGCACTACTTACCTAATACAGGTAAGATGTAACATAATAGTCCCTAATAAATCATTAAGAAATGACAAATAATTGGCATTGCCAGCTGCTTCTTTCTCACATCTGAAATAAAATTCAGTGAGCTTCTCCATGGTAAGAAAACACTTTCCCATCTGTGATGTGAAAAGAAAGAAAATCAAATAGACCTATGGTTCAAAAATGGGTTAAAAGACATTTCATGTTAAGACAGACCAGCACCTCAGTGAAGAAAAACAAGGAGAAAAAAAGAGAAAATGCTGTAAACTGTGGTTATCTTAGGCAATTTCCTTATAGCTTTAGCAATGTATTGGAAATAAAAGATAAAAAGTCAAGATTCTTAAATATTTTAGTTAAACCTTTCATCAGCTTAGAAATATTCCATCTCTTCTCTCTTTCACTCACCTGAAGTTAAAAGAAATGTATGTATCCACCAATAGGCAGGATAGATAGATAGATAGATAGATAGATAGATAGATAGATAGATAGACAGACAGACAGACAGACAGACAGACAGACAGACAGATAGATGATAGATAGGCATTTTATGTTATTTGCAAGAACACAGCAAGTGGCACCAGGGGCAATCAGGAAGAAACAATAAGTGTTGTGATACAGCTTGTATCTTTTCCTTAGATGTTCCTTTTTTTCTTATCTTCTCTTATTTTGTGATTCTCTCTGAATTGCAAACTTCTATCCTTCAGATGGTGAACCTGACAGTTTTTTGGATTCCATTAATAGAGAGTTCATTATTCCTGAACCTGAGTAAGGTTTCTGTTATTGGAAGGTAGAAATAGAGCCTTTTGTATTAATCCATTTTGACTGGTGTATCTAATCAGCATTGTGTCTACAAGGTCAGTGGGAGACACAGGTAAATCACTCATATTCAGCAGTTTTCGTAAAAAGATCATTGATCAGATGCTGTGGTCTTATACCACCACCAAGTAGCTAGTCTTTTGTTATTCCACAGTGATACACAGAGACCCTAGTCATCCACTGGGGATCCTTGAGCACATTCTCTCCATAGGATGCCAATGTACACTTGAAGTTAAATGCCAGACCTCTTCATCTGGAGTTATTCACAAGGCATGCTTGGTGAAACATAATGCTGGCAGTATCCTCTTAAAAAATAGTCTGAGGTGAAAAAATGGAAGCATTTTCACAGTTCAAAAAAAGAAGAACTTCGAAATGATTTCAGAAAGTATTATCTTGGCTGTGCTCCAAAGCACTTGAGAGCTGACTGCCAAAGTATTAAGTCTTCAGTAAGATAAAAATATCTGTGCATGTACACACACACACATAGACACAAACATATTCAATATGTGTCTAAAGACCTATTCAAATAATATTAAATGATTCAAACTGGCACAAGCATGAAGCCTTTAGAGAAGATGGCAATCCTTCAGTAAGTGTTGTTGATGTTGGGCATGAGGCTTGCAGAAACTTTGCCAGCATGAGATTCGATAAAAATTCAAGTTCCAGGCACATCTCCTGCCTTACTGCCACAGCACAGGAGGCACCTCTTCCAGAAAGACTTACAGCTTCTTTTTAGATTTAGGGCACCATGTACCTTGTAACACATTATTTCCCAGACTAACAGGGAAACTCCAAGCACAGGTGAACCCATTTTTCAGCTATTAGTTTTTAATAATTCTGGAAACTTTCTGTGAGTTTATTAATTTATTAATTAATATATATTTGCTGGTCTTGTTGTGAAGGCAAGTATTGCTTTTACCACTACCCAGTTTCTAGTGCCATTTTCCTATGACACCTTTGAAAAATCCTATTTTCCCAAAAAGGGAGTGAAAACCATAAATATCTGGCAAAGGGATACTCTCTAAAGGCATGGATGGCTCTTCTCTTAGTAATAAAGAAGCTAAATAGTAAGTGTGACTAAATGTGGTAACTAATCAAAACAATTCTTTGGCTACAACATGAAACTAACCCAGAAGCTCGGCAAGTGTCCAGGTGGTCATGACCATTAATTTAACACCTCCTTATTGTTTATTAAATGTCTGGCTTATGAACCTAGGAGAGAGAACAGGGGTTTAATGAAGGAGAGTAGGACCTGGAACTGACAAAGCAGTATCTTTTCCTCCTGAATATATATTTCATTAAAAGCGCCATGCCAATAAGTCACGATGAGGCAGAGAGAGTGGAAGTCTGTATAAACCATTACCACTTTTTTATATCATAGGACACATCATACCTTAAAGAATTAAATGAAAAGATAATTAAGAAAGAGAATTCTCCATGCCTCTAGGCCAAGTAGGGCACTGGCTGCTCCATTAAAATGTCTAATTGAGAAACTCCACACATTTATTCAGAATTTGAGTGTGGACATGCTAGTTTCTCTGGATAAAGATGCTCAGAACAGTGCATCTTGCTTATTTTGAGGAAAATTAATTTTCAGCACATTTAAAATTGTCCACATGGAATATCCCTCAGTACTGAGGGGCTATCACCACTTTCCATGAAGAAACTATAGGGGAGTTTTGTTTTAGAATGGTTTGGCTACTAATCTGCACCTATCTCCACCTGATGAAAGCTGTAATTTGAAAGCTTTGTGTTTACTTTATCTTCTGTAGGCAAAGCTTCTTACCGAGCCCTGTATCTTCCCACTATGCCATGGTTTCCTTTCTCCACATTTTGTGTTAAAGGCAGCCTCCTGATGTATCTTTCTCACCATCTGTAGAAGCAGTATGTTATTTTACAGCAGTCCAGGTTGGGATGTACAGGATTGCACTGCTGGTGCTGAGGGAGGCTGTATGGATTTTGCAGAAGGTAAAATTCCGATAAAATCTAGGAGACATAAGAAGCTGTAAGATGTTTGTGATCTTTGAGTATACATTTTGAAATTGGGATTTATAAAGACACTATTGACAGGGTATTAGCTAGAACACCTGTTGGGACCAAGATAAATGACCAGTCTAGACTGAACACAAGGCTATTACAAAAATGAAGGATGATGTTATTGCTTTTGGAGATTAGCTTAGAACTGCTGGAACACCCAGCTACTGTTGGTTGTATTTCCAAATTGCCACAAGATCTTGATGGTGAGATACTGAGTCATATATCAAAAGACCTGTCTAGAGACTGCATAATGAGTAGAGAGAAATACATTTTGCATTCTATTTTTAGTCTAAAAAGTGAATTTTCAAAATAGTGATGTCATTTAGATTAAATAATTCAAAAACTCATTCAGTAAACGAAAAAATTATTACCAATATATGTTTTAGTGCTAGAATCACTAAAGATGAGCATGCTTTAAATATGTGCTGTAATTTGAACCACAATTCAAGCAATTTTTATTTCAGTCATTCCACTATTTTAGTGTTTAGATAAAAAACCAAAACACAACAACAAAAACCAAACCAAACAAACAAAAAAAAAAAAACCAAACAGGGAAGGAGTCAGAAATGAGAAAAGACAACATTTCCCAGGAGGACTGAAAAAGGCACAGATCTTACTAGATTGTTAATAAAGCACAGTATCATTTGAATCTAAGCTGTGCAAAATCAGCTGTCAAAAGCTTTTGTCCTTCTGATGTCAGTTCAACAGATTGCAATATTAATATGCAAATGTCACAGATCAAATTAGACAATTAACATTGACATTTGTGCTGTCATTTTTATTAATAATATCAGTATTCTTTGAAAGGTAATTCCAAACACAGGACTAATATAAAACATGATTTAAAGAGCACAGAGTGGTAAATTAAAAAAAAAAAAAATTTAAAAAAAGATTTTTTTTGATAGAAAAAAGGCCATTGGATTTTGCATAGTCTGCTTTCATAAGACTACTAGGGGAATCCACAAATCTGAGTTTGTCCATGCTGCTTTTCTTCATCATATTTCATCCATCTATGTTAACCCAAAGTACAATTTCTTTTTGAGTTTGGAAGCTGACTTTTCAGATTCACACCACATTTTGGGTGAGGGTAAAGCCAGTTGCAGATGAGAAGGTGGCTCAGGATTATAGTGCTCTCCTCATTGACAAGTCTCTCTGCCAGGAAGGTTGAAAAGATGATGTGGGTCAGGCCTTGCTTCTTCACAAGTGCACAGGGTTTACCCATATGTGGTACTGTATGAACTTTCAAAGTCACTTTATATTCACCACAACCACTACATGGAGCATGTCAGCAGTGTTCCGAGTACACTGGTTGCAGTCAGGCTGTCTGCAAAATGCAGCATATGTGACAAGGACAGTAGTTGGGTCCAAGTGTCAGGCCAAGAGCCTTCTGCTGCAAGAGCTTCCTGTGCAGCAGGAAGGGGCACAGGCTTCTGCAGCTCCAGCTCAAAGTGTACTGCTGTATGCAGGAGCCCCAGTGGCTATAGGGATCCTAACAGCATAAATCAGATCAAATATCTGGCCCTGAATCATACTGGTACAGCACAGCTTGAATATCTACAGTTAAAATTGCTCTCCAGCAAAAACCAGTCATACTTGGATTGCCTTTGGGGATGGCTCCTGTTCTATACTGGTGTTTGACCAACACATAAGAATACTATGAGAAGCTCCTCACAGGCATGCACCAGAAAACAAGATAGCATCTTCCTTAATTTCTCTTTCGTAAGAAAAAATATGAACAGATCAGCTCAGGAAGTTCCTTATTCCTTGAAATTGATTGGTTTGAGATTGACAAACTAAAGAAATGTAAAAATTTCTGTGCTAGATGGAACACAGGATTGTACTTGAGTGGTAGGAGGAACATGACACTCTTGAGTTTGCTGTGTATTTTAGTACCATACACAAAACCAAAATTGAATTCTGCTCGGTCTTGATCCTTGGCCTTTTTTAGAAAATACATGACAATAGGTATCAGCTGCAGTGAAGAATTCAAAGAAAGCTTGCTGGAAACCACAGCAGACAGCAACACCAATCCATAAATTAGCACTTCAGTGTTATTATTCATCAGGCTGTGCAGATGGTCGTTTGCTTAGTGCTCTTTTCAGGCACTGTACCGAGTTTCAGGTACTACATCATTTGCATACTTTTATTTCAAAACGATAGTCTTTAAATTTCACATTTTCAAGCTCAACAGTGACAGAATGACCTAGAGAGTGGCAGACATCTGGAGACAAAAGACAGACAGACAGATGGAAGTGCTATAGATTTTGATTACTTATGCTCCAAGATTTCCAGTCCTCTGGTTTGAAACTTTCTTTACTCCTTAGAGGAGGTACATGCTTCAGTGTTCTTCCAGGCTTCTGAAACAACTCAGTAAACCAGATTACTTTCTCAATCAGGCAGGATTGGTTACTGGCCTCAGTACTAAGTGGGTGCTGTGACCTGTGCTATGCTACATAGGCACTAGTCTAGTTGACCAAATACTCTCTTCTATCATAAAAGTCTGTACATCTTTTAATTTGTGGAGACTATCATGTTGATTGTTATTGTTGTTCTTGAAACTGCAGGATTTCAAAGTTTGCAAAGAGGCTGGAGTTCTTCAAATTGTCTAGTTTGATACAAAGCTCCTGAACTCAGGACACATCGTAGATAAAAGAGGGAGGCAGGTGCAGGAAAAAAATCTTGGCATGACATATTATCCCTTGCACGTGGCACGGATAGGAGACAGCACAGACAAGAGAGCAGCAATACACAACAGCTGTGGATGGGCTATGCACGGACCAGACTGCACCAACCAGCTGTTGAGGAAAAACAGCTCTCAGATCCTCCTGCTTTCCCTTGTGCTTGGATGAAATGTTCACTATGGTTCCCTCAGGAACTTGTCTGATCTTCCTGTGCCCTTAAACTCATCACAGTTCTTACCAGCATGATGAAGTTTTCAACCCAAACACAAAATTGCAGTCAGCTTCTGTGCCAGGTATAATGGTGTGAACGTGATTGCACTTGAAGGCAGGTACATGGCAGCATTATTTACGAGTGGTCAGACTGGAATGCGCTTTTCCCTCCTTGGGGAAGCACAGCCATTGACACCCCACCCTGTTCATGTGAGCACCTGAGCAGGTGAGGCTAGAGGGAAGACTGGATTTTGTTGTGATTTTTATACCCTTCTGCGTAAGTAGCTGGGTATTTTCAGCTAGAATGAGCACTGCCAGTGGTCTTTTTAGTTTTTATAGTGTAACTAGCCTCTACTGCTTTTCCAAAAGGATGCTGCAGTGTGTTCAAGAGTTCGTCTTGAGTGGGTGTTAGGAGCTGCTCACAGAAAGCACTGGCAGAGATATTCTCACATTGAATGAACTCCACAAGGTATTTGGATGAAAAACTCAGCATATAGGAGTATCATGCTGAAATCCATCACATAATGCATGCCATCTCCTTCCTTCTGAGCTCTATATATAGTGTACTGAGCTATATGACTTGGTATAGGATAAGTTCAAGACATTTTTTAACTCTAGTCATTTGGTGTGTGAATATTTTTTTATACACAATGTATCAATTTCCAGATGAGTCCTTGGCTGCAACTCACATTGCAATAGGAAGAAATTCAAGAAACCTTCATTTAAGGTCCTGTTCTGAATCAAGAGGTTCTCCAATCTATCACATTGCCTCTACTTACTCCCTTGCAATTATACATCAGTGATATTATTTGGATTATGAACTGAAAAACTACTGTAGATGCAACTACTTTTTTAATGAAATTTTCATAAAAATGGAAATATTTCATTGATTTCTTACAGTTTCAACTAGTTAGCTTCCAATCAAAACCCTTTTCTTAAATACCTTCTCATTCATTCCTATCTAAAAATTAATATTATCAAATTTAAGTAATGCAATTATAAGCCTTAGAATTTGCTTTGAAAGGGCAGAGTTGTAAGACAGCCTTGGACTGAACTGGATCAGTAAGGCACTGGTGCTGCATTTAGCTCCTACCTCTGAAGTTTACCCCCCCTTTACAAAAAGGCATGCCTTTTTTTCAAAAATATTTGATTGGAGTACATATCCATGTTTTAAACACATGTATGTTTAACTATTTGGTTATTTGTTCCAAGAGAAAAAAAGCAAGTAGAAATAATAAGGGGGGGAAAAACCCAAGCACACCCAAACCCAAAGCATTTTATATAATCTTTTTCAAGAAACTCCTAGTTCTGTAAGTGTTAGTACTTTTCTCAATGTTCTAATAATTAAATAGTTTGACTTTATGATGTGAAGGTCCTTTAACTAAAATTCCTTCTACTTAATTTTCTAAGTATTCAGAATATCAAAAATGGCTTTTTAAAAATCTTTTGTATTACTATTTTTATGGACAATTTTCAGTTTATCCAACATGAAATGAATTGAAAACCCAGTTTACCACTGTTTGCTCTGCTGATAACTGACTTTGTGCAAGTAACATCATCTGGTGTTCAGTTTATCTTCTATCAAATGAGAACAACAATCCTTTATAATCCTGTTTCTTTCTTTGTGTCTTGGAGGAGAGAATCCCCTCACTGTGCTCAAGGATTACAGGGAATGCCCATCCTCCAAATGTGCTTGGACTTAATATAGTATCACTGAAATGGAACCAAATATTATTTTTCTTGCCTAATAATTACATGCAGGATAAAATATTTTTAGAGAGGATCTCAATATGTTTAAAACTGAGTAAAGCTTTCATTTTACTCTTATGAGGGTGTCATTCCAGATTAAAACTGTTTTATATTGGCCTTATTTTCATAATTAAGTAAAGGTTTAGTAATATTGGTTTTCATTAAACTGCATGGAGTCCTCACTTTATTAAACTGTGATTCCCTTAGGTTAAGAGAGAAAGGAATTACAATCACATATGAATACTTCCATATTAAACTGACTTCTTTGTGCTCAGAGCAATATTTCATTATTTAATAATTTTAAGATTCTTTCCAGTGATAAAAAAGCAGTTTCTTAGCATCTTCCATAGCAGCTTTAGCAGTAAGCTTCTTAAAAGTAAGAGCAGCAACATTAAAAAGAGCACCATAAGACATTTATGCTCTCCTAAATATACAAGTGCTGCCTAGCCTTGAACACTCCTGTGATCATCCAGTGGCTACAACACACATCTGTGGCATTCTCCTAAGTTTTCTTTAGACCTGCTCTGCAGTCTTTGTTACATCCCTGTAGCTTTTCGTAAATTAATCTAACTCATATGTGAAAGAATCAGACTTGGTTGTGAAGTGCTGTATTTGTTGACTGTACCTGAGATACAGCTCTTCAAGGTGTCCATTGAAATTTCCTGAGTATCTGTAGACTGAAATGGATTTTGTGAATTCTGAGAAAGATATGCACAGTATGTTGCAAAATAAACTCCCAAAACAGAAAGGACATTGCTGGGTGACCTTATTCACTGAGTAGATCAAAATGCCTGTGTAAACTTTGGATGAGGGTTACCTGGTACACAATTTGTCTTTTTGGTCATGATCCAAAGTATATATATCTCAGTGCTCAGCTCAAAGACTGACTACATAGGTTTTAGATTACAATCTGCATCTCTATTAAATCCTTTCAGCCACTCCCCTCTTTCAAACAATCTCAGCTTCATTTTTCTGATACTTCTTTCTTGTCATGTCTTTGCTCTCCCTTTCACTGTGAAGTGCCTGTGGCACATTGTCTCCTTATCCTCTTCCTAAAATATTTTTGTTGTGTTTTCTGAGTCCAGGAGAAATTTAAAAATGAAAAAAGGTCAAATATTTATTCTTACTTTGAGCAGTATGTAATTTTATTCAAAAGAGTTAAGTAATCAGAGAGTCAAAACCAAAGGCAATGACCTGATCTAGGTCTCTGACTCTCATCTTTGTGTGGCACAGCCCCACTGAAGAAAGGCCTTCCTCGGGCTCAGAGTTCCTCGCCACACTGACTCCAGCTCCCGCCTCATTCCCACAGGCTACCCAGGGGCTGCAGCCTTGGCTTCTCAGAATTCCCCTCCAGATGTGCAGAGCAGAGGCAGGTGAGCTGGTCTTACACACCCTTTATCATTTGGGAGTGGTGCAGCAAGGATCTTGTGCTTGCACTACAGAGACTCCACCACTGTAACTAATTTACATTGTGGGAAGTAGTATCAGAACAAGCAGATGTAAGCAAGGCTAGAGAGAATTGGGGTAATTGTTCAGTATTGACATATAGGTGGAAAACTTATCAGAACAGATGGCTTGATGTAGACAAAAATTACTTTGTGAATACATGATTAGATTTGTCAGTCCTTATTGTTTCAAACATCCAGATTTTGATGGAAGAAGCAACACCAAAATTTTTTTAATTGAGAACGAGGCTTTTTCTGCAAGGCTCCTGAGCAGAAACTTAGCATATATGAATAGCTTCCCTGCAGGCCTGGTTCCATCAGCCACACAGATAATGTAAGTAGAGCTGACAAAAGTTGCCTTCTCTCTGTACAGTTACATTTGCCAAGGGGGGCTGCTTGCATAGTGTCATCCAGTAAGGTGACACAAGTCTTCGCAGCACCAGCTGACACTGTTACCCTGTGCAGCTCATGCCAGACGCACCCGCCCAAGGAGCAGCAATCAGTCTGCACACATCCTCAGGATTCAGAGCCATCTTTAACCTTGGAACTCACAGTAAAAGTTAAGTCAGCCTGTAAAAAGAGCAACCATAATTGATTAGTCATTCTCAGAATAATTCTCAAGTATTTGACCTGACTGGTGTGAAACTAGAACTTATCCCATTAAGAAGCCAAATGATTTGTTGAAATGCTCAGTTCAAACACTTCTATCCTGAGCGCAGTTTAGCCCAGCAATGGTTGACCTTGGGGTCCCATTTTAGGACTTATCCTTGTCCTATTTTAGTCAATGGCAAAAATCTCAGGGAGGGAGAATAATAGTTTAAGAAAGGTCTTCATTAATCAAACAGAAATGTTGGCATCCTCCCTCTCTCCAAAACCTATACTGCTGTGCAAATAAAGTCATAAAAGTGACGGTGAGAAAAAAAAAAAGGACAAGAAACACTTTTTATCTGCACACATACAATAAAAAGTTTTAAATGTGTTGGTTTTGACAATGAGTAGGTTTTGCTACAGTTGATCATAAAAGTAGAATCTTCCTCCTATTTGGAAGTCTTGTGTCTTTTTAAAATGTGGGTGGGGATATCCCTTTGTGCAACTTGCCAATATGTAGAAAAAAGAATCTGAACTCTGTACTCAAAATATCTCAAAATCCTCTACAAAAAGATAAAAGCTGTCATAATACTTGTAGAAGAAAAGATAGCAAAAAGATGGCAAAGATGGAAGAAAACTGGAGTGTGGTTAGTGTTGCAATTACTTTTTGTCTAAACATCATTTTGCTCTTGGGGAAAAAAGTATCATAGAAATTGGAACTTTATAAAATAGATTCTAATTTCCTATATTTCTTAATGCTTAGGCACAAGTTTGCTTTCACCTGTTTCAGATATTTGAAAAATTATCATTGCCTGAGACCTGTAACATGAAAACTAATGAGAAATACTATGGCTCTCTCCTTACCTGCCTTTTGACTACAATTCAACAGCTGGGCATGCACACAAAAACTTTAAACAAAAGTAAGAAAATTACAATATGCTATAATAACATGATAATTAGATATATCATTGATGTTTCAGTCTTCTGTAAATCAGGTCATAATGAGAAGATGTCAGATTAATAGAAAAAAATCTGACACTGAATGAAAAATTATCATAACCTGGTCTTACAGTGAATTTCAAAAAGGGTGAAAAAAACTGTGGTGAGAACAGGGGCCTTGAGCCATACAAGTAATGATTTGTGCTTCTGCAAGTAGGCATATCATCCTTATGTTTCATGCTGCTTGGTGAAAATTGTAGTGTAAGCACTTCTATATTAAGAACAAGGATTATCACTTTTTAGAACTAAGGGAGTAATTGATTTATTCAAATAGTTACACGTTCCAACAAGTGAAATAAGGAAATGTGAGAAAAATTTACACTATAGACTTCTTATACTTTATGAAACTCATCTTATTGGGATCGTTATTAAATATAAGTAGGTCCCTGCAGGCTTGTTTTTAATTTAAGGGTGACAAAGCTGATAAATACAGGGTACAAGCAATAGCTTGCAGAGTAGAAATGAAGGACTACATAATGAAACTAGATCTTCTGGTGTGAAGTTTCTTATCTGCACAGTCTGCTTATTACATTTCACAGCAGCCCAACAATTCAAGAAACTCATTGACAAGCAAGTAAGACTACATCAAGCAATGCTTGTAATTCAACAAGAGAAGTCATTCCAAGTCCTGCTAGTCCTTCCTAGCAGAAAGGAGAGGTAAAAACAAAGGAGAGCCACATCCTGCTCATTAGCTGTAGAATGGATTTGTTTCACTGCAAATAAGGAGAGCTCTCATGCAATAACAACCTAGCAGCAAGTCATGCTGTGTGGAAATGTTTTCAAATGCTTCCAAGTCTATTGCATGATCTCTTTCCAAATAATATGCTCCTTAATTGCTTTGGGAACATTTCCTTTTTAGAAGTCCCTTGTTAATATTGTATCCATGAGCCCAATTCACTCAGGGGAGTGAGGTCTTATTCATTTGTGAAATACAAAATAAAAGCAAAATAGATTAATAGTCAATGTACTTTAGGTTAGCATAACTTTATAATTCTGCTACACTTGCCCATTGGCCTTGTTTAGATTGTGAAGTTCACAGTGTAGAAGTGCCTTTCTTGGTGTCTTCTCTATATGCAAGTAGGCTGCAAGTTTTTGATGGTTACAATGACAGTAATTTCCCCTTGTAACTGCAAATATTTCCACCGCTGTGAGGTGCTCCTCCACAGAGAGCTCTGTGGGTGTCATTAAAGAGGCTTAATTATATGCTGCATATATTCTACAATCTCTGGTTTCAATCTTTATATATAGACTGCATGAACTTAGAAACCAACAATTCAGGTATTTAATTTTCAGACTATACCAAATACAAGAAACCCCCAGGTGATTGTTCTCACAACTGTTCAGAGTTCTCATGGAGTGAGGATGCAAAATAGAAAACACTGGTGTAATACAGTGATAGCTTAGGGCAGGCAGAGAAGGGGAGTTCTCATCCAAACTTTGAGCAGTGGCACAATGACACAAGAAACACTCAATTCTCTGATAATTCAGTGGCATGTTTTGATTATCATGAACTATTTGGAAGTGAGCATAGCATGATAGAGATAGCAAATGCACATGCTAGTTCATGATGAACTGGGAGATCCAGAAGACTTGACTGCACAGTATGTGTTTCACATAGACTTGTTACAGTGCCTGCCAATCTCTGTTAAAGGCCAGAGTTTCCTTGCATGTAACCCTGTTGCCCAAAATGTCTGCAAATCAAAGCACATGTGATCTGGGTTTAAAGTCTCATCTGAAAATTCTGTGGAGCATATACCACATTAAGGCCCATTATCTGTTTCCAAAAAGTTTAAGGGTTTGCTAATTATCCAGTAATGTACATTCTAGACAAGCCCAGGAAATGGGTCCATTTTCTGAATTCCTTTGGAAAAATATGCATTCCAAACATAGCAAGGAAGACTTTTTAGCAAAAAAATGAACAATCACTATGCATTTATCATAAAGTGAGTATCATAGGATATATTAACTTTATTCTCTAACAAGCACAACTGAGCTAAAATATATTTACCAACATGTATATTTTGCAGAAAATCTAAAGAAACATGACCCCAGGCACTTGTATAAAAGTGTAGAGCTTCTAGTCTCTAGGGATTTTTTAAAAAGCAATTTAGATATTTGTTTGTGTCTGAAAAACAGTAGCACTCTATGGTCTAGCTTAGCAACATGAGAGATGAAAGAAAGTCATTATAATTTACCTGTGCAAACATTTTTTACTGCTACCATTCCTGCAAATATGTGAGACCTGTCATTTAAAGGTGGCTGAAAGAGCCTTGTCAGAGCTAGAAAACCTACTCTTAAGCATTTTTTGTCGGAAGTGGATATTGCTTCTTGTTTGCTAAGGAAAGATGCATGTTCGTTTGCCCATCAGTCCCTCCCATACCAGGTGTTGAGAAAGCTCATTCATATCAGTCATACGTAAGAGGTTACCAGCCTTAATTGAGTCCTTATAACTTCCAAAGAAGTAAGGAATTGGATTTATGATATGTGCCCAAATTCCACTAGAGGAAAGCAGATGAAATCTGTCCATCCCACATTCAGTTGGGCAGCAGTGTGCCAGCCCATCAGTGGTCACACCAGTTCTGGCCTGATAGTCATCCCAAGTGTAGCTCTGTGCTATCCCTAGGCACAAGCTGTATCTCCCCAGTGGGTATGCTGAAGAAGTCACAAGGAAGAAATGTGAGTTTTGAAGTGAGAAGGGGGAAGCGTTAGGGTAACAAAAATATTCAGTTTTATTTTGTTTCACCATGCAATTGAAAGCTTGTTTAATTGCGGCATTTGTTCTTGTTGCTTCATGGGTGGAACGATTGCATCGGTTTGGGATTTTATTTTCTGGTTGAGCTTTTTAAGATTACCAGTCCTATGATGGCAAACAGGCAAGAGAAATATTCAAAACTGCAGAGTCAACGAGACGTGAGGCTGCTCGACACTTCCCGGAGGAAAGTGGTTTGAGAGAGACAATGAGCACTGGATTGGGTTCCAAATTCCAGTTCTGCATTGGTTCCCTACATGGCCTCCAGAGAGAATTTTGATCCACTTCCACAGACATCAAATGGAGATAACGATGCATGTCATCTCATAGCAGCCATATGATCATTAAAGTTCATGATTCATTTGGTCACCATTGTGCTCTAGTATGCTCTAGAAGGCTCATGAGGAGAGAAACCATTCTGCATTTTTTCGATGGTGTAGCCACTAGTTAAGCAACAAGGATAAAAATGGGGTTCTCTAAGCATACTGCACTACAATAAATGGAACTGGGAACACGGAAAGAATATAGTTGTGCTATTAAGAACTGGCCAAATTAAAGTTGGGTGGACAGCATCATTTCCATCATTTTATAATTTTGAAATGTGCCTTTTCAAGAGGAGCATTATTTCTTAATTAAGTATAAAGGCAATTTCAGTCACCTGTACTGTGCAAAAAGTCATATGAAAAATACACACCAAACCACGTGGTTAGAATTTGCACTATGTAGAATGGGCAGTAGTTGTTGGCATATCAAAGAAAGAGGTAAAGAGACCGGTGGATGGTGGGTTCTTCAGTCCAGCAAATGAGAAACTCCCATTGCTGCATGTGGCCCATCTGTGTAGGTAACCTGTAGATTTGGCTCTCTCAGCAGTCATTTGATACAGCACTTAAACATGTTAGGCTTGAAGTAGGAATCTCAGCTTTCCTACACTCATTCATGAGTTTGACACTAAGCATATCCTAAGTACTGTGTTGGATTGAGATTAGGTTTCTGGCAGTCTTGAAGTTTTCAAAAATTACTAAATTTGTGCCAGGCCTCATCTCTTAATAAATACATCTTCACTGTAGTTAAGAGATATAAACTAAATAGTCATTAAAAAAAAAATCAGGACTCTTGAAATACATTATTGGTTAAAAAAATCAAAATTTCTCTTTGGTCAAACTCCTCAAATTTCAAATATTTTGAGTAATTTTCTGGAGAGATGAAGCAGAATAGTAGGTCATCTGGGGAAAAAAATAAAGGACTTCAGAACACTTCTTTGAAGTAGTTATGAGAAGCTGCTGGAAGAAATCTTTTCATTTAGGAGAAAAAAAAAAAGAAAAAGAAAAAACTTGGTTGCTATCCATACACATCGTGTGACAAGCTGCTATTTGAAAAGACTGTTTATGGTTGTTAAAACTTCATACACATCTGAGAACCAATTTTGAAAGGAAAGCTCTCTGATCTGTAGCACACATACAATCACATGTAAGACAGGAAGTGTTTGCGAGGTCCAGCAAAAGGAAGTAATGTCGACTGTAGCTTTGGGACATTTTAAATAAACACTTTCTGTTCTAAATGGAACTCCTGTACATATAATCTGTAACTATGCTCTACAAGTGAATTTCCTTCTGCCAGAAACTGGATTCTTTGGTGTCTTGCTTCTGTGAGAGCAAGAAACTGCAAAAGTAGCTCAGAAGAGATGAATCCTGAGCTCTACAACCAGGCAGCTTGTTGTTAGGAAGAAAATGTCTTTCATCTGGAAGCTATGCATGAAGAACTTAGTATCTCTGTCACAGAGACACATCACTAACTCAGAGCTGCAACAGCAAGAAAAAGGACTGGCTTTGAGCTTCGTGGTCCATGCTACTTTATCTCACTGAATTTGTTGTGTGGATGTTTGAGACCAGATTAACATTTAAGAATTATCTCTATGACAAAAGAGATTAGACACCGTTAAAATCGTTGAGATCAATATCAGTAGTTAGAGGAACAGATTAAACAAACAAGGGAACAAACTGCAGACCGCAACATTTCTGAAGTAGTTAGGTAGTATTTGTTCTTGTAAATTAAATTATAGACAAACTAATGGTGTCTGACTTGTAAAAGTAACAGAGTATCTTAAAAGATATTTTGAGAAATTAAATTTCTTTAGTACAATGTCTTACCAGGAGAAAATAGGAGAAAGTAATAAAAAGAGGCATTGAACAAACATAAATAGGTACTGATAGAATATCAGTAGAAACACTTCATTTTAGGCTACAACAATTTTCATCATGACTGGGGCTGTGAGATGTCTGTGCTGAATTAATTGCTTCTGAATGATGTAAAGTGTACAGGCTGAAAATAATATCTTTGACATAAACAGTCTGTGCTCAAAAAATGAAGCACTTGGAAGTAGAAAGATTTGGTACATAACTCATGTTACCATGGTGAGATGGAAAGTGAGATAAAGATTGTAACTGCACTCCAAGTACTCCAGTTGAAAGAACAATCCTGAGCCTAAATATGTAACCCAGTGGCAGTTTTAGGTACTCTCTTGGCAGTACTTCGAAAACTATCATATAATAATCACTCATTAATAATCTCTAGTATAACTTGATAGCAGACAATAAGCCAGATGCTCCTTTCCTTGCTCATTGGTGCTCACAGAATTAGCAACATTTATATCCTAATGTTCATCTTGATTGTTATTCAGCTAGCAAAATTTTCCAAATATCACAATTTGATATGGGTAGGGTTCAACAACTTCTTTAATTACTTCACCTTTCTCACTAGCTATGAAGCTTAACAGATTAAAAAAGCAAACAAGCAAAACCCAATGAACCTGGGCTTTTGAGACATTAGGTATGGACAAGTGTGCAATTATACTGACAAAAACACCTGCAGCTATTTTTTAGAACAGTTAAAAGCAATAAACACAGACATTCAGTTTCTGGGACTCATGCCTAGAGTGAATTCTCTTTCCTTTTATGTTCAGACAGTTTAGAGATGTGTAGGCAATGAAGTCTCCATAGAGTCGAGGTAGAGGGAATAAAGCTGCAGCTTAGCTAGATCCAACTAACAGTAGCTTAGGTTTAACTGGCTGTTGCTAACAATGCAGAAAACAGGCAGTGGTGGATTTGATGATCACCACAAATTAAAGTAAAATTTTTTGAAAAATTATATATACCTATAGCGAAAAGGAGCAAAGTGTATATAGAACAGCAGCACAGTGATGAAAATTGGCACTGATGCAAGAGTCATACCAGTCTGAGGGAAAAAATGCTTGGGACCCGACCAGAGAAAGGATAGATAAGCTATTGTCTTTGTCCATCAGCTGACCAGCCAGCTGGCAAAATGCTCAGCCCCAATTCCCTGTCTGCCAGCTCTCCGTGGACTGAGTAGTGCTGCGCCTCAGGAAGGACCTGGCAAAAAAAGGCACATACAGCCAGGGGCAGGTCAAGAACTGGAACATCGTGATGGAGAACACACTCAAAAAAGAAAATGGCTTCAATGGTTGCTCTAATTCTGTGTATGTACAAACCACACACCCCCACCCCCCCCCACCCCCCCAAAAAAACCCAAAAACCCCAAAGAAAAAACTGAAACAAACAAAACCCAAAAAATCTCAAAGAAAAAAACAAAACAAAACAAAACAAAGAAAAGAAGAACCAAGAAACCACAAGCACAAGACAAGAAATGATGAACCAGTGAAGGATGAACCTAAAGACCGTTCCATCTGCAAATACAGGTAAAATGATTGGACATTAAACCCAGCTTCATTCTCACACAGTCACAGTAGTCACACATTGTATTCGTATTCTAGATATGTTATTTCCCCATTTTCCCTTGAAAAATGATTATTGAAAAAATCTGACTATTTTGTTTAGCAAAATACATTTTGCTGACACAGATGCATCAAATCTGAAGGTGTTTAAAGAAAAAAGTATGTCAGATGGCGAGAATGCACCACTATGGAAACAAAGAGAATAATTTTTGTAATGGTTGAGAACAGGCCCATACCTACAAAACCATTGTCCAAATACCTACAGAATAGAGGAGCAATGGGGAAAAGATGATACAGTCTTGCAGGCGAAGCTACTAGCTTTCCCAGTTATGGAGACTGGGAATCGCCATTATTGTTTCTTAGCCTGCTTGAAACTTAAGCAAACTTTATCTGTGCCAGGTGTCGGCCTCAGGCTGAAAAGCTCCAAAACTTGTCAACAAGACCTGTTCAGCCATTTCTCAATAACAAATGTTTGGGGAAAAAATTACTGTCCCAAGTCAAATATAAAAAGCCTTTCTTTAGACTGGAAAGCTTGAACTCCCATGCTCAGCAGCAGGATCTTGAAACCTGACACAGGGGTAACACAGATCAAACTGCGTGTATCCATAAAAACCCCTTAAAATTGGTCAGGATGCTTTTAAACACCTAAGTTCAAGCAATAATTTAGCAACTCACAGTTAAAATCAGCTGCAAAAAAGACACATAGTTGCAACCTAAATTCTATCATAATCTTCACATGAAATAGATTGAAACTATTATTTATTTTGGTCATAATATAACCTGCTCCATTAGGTGGACTCATGGTCTGTTTAGGGCACAGAGTAGCACTGAGGTCAACAAAAAATACAGTAAGTGTGGTTAGTGTGATTCATAAACTTTGTAAGAGAAACTTGCCTTTTTGAATGGGAACAGAGACAGGGCACCTTCATGTCTCCTGTCATTGCTGTGAAAATGTACAGCAAAGAATATAGTGCATACCATTTACATTTTCAGCTCAAACCTTAGCACATTAATAAGTGTGATGTATGTTTATATTTACATGCATATTAGCTGTATTTCTGGGTTTGTAATATTGATCTTTTTCATTCTTTGTCACATCACAAAAAAATAAGAAGCTGGCTGCATGCGAGAAAGTTCATGCATATGAACGACCTCTGGAAAGTGGACTGCATGGGATGACTCATGGTGTCTGAACTTCCACACTTGCTTAAATGGAAGCAGAATGGGGACTTAGTGTAACACAGTTTACAGAAGGTCACGGAATTCTTTTTGTTTCAATTTTCATACTTTGCTCAACACGTAAGATACAACAAATGCTGCTGCTTTAAAAGGTGGCTACAAATGAAACAAATTTTAACTAATTAAAATGAAATGTGTGGATCAATGTGGATTTATTTACAACAGTATCCAGTTTTCACTCTTGTCACTCTAAGTATCTATGTAGTTTGGTATCTATGTTTCCAAGTTACATCTTTAGTCATACTTCCGTAGCTGCAGATACTGCCGTGTGGTACAGGAAAAGTACACTTCTCAACAAAGATAAGCTAAGAATGATAAGGATTTTAGATAAGAATGACACAAAACATTATGGTAACTTTTCAACATAAGCATAATTAGGAATTGCTTTCCAGTGCTTCTATTTTAGAAATGTTTAAAAAACACAAAAATATTTCAGTAGGGCAGCTCATGTCTGGTTGGTGCCTACTGCAGAGTCTGCCTTTACCCAGCTGGAGATGCTACAGTTTGCTGCTAGAATAAATCCCCTCACCTCACCTCTCCTCACCTTCAGATACTCCCAGCCTCCATATTTTGTTATAGGTGCTATTAGTTAATCATCACCACGTAGGTAATTGTCTAGTCTTCTATACCGATGAGAGAACAAAATGACCCTGACTTTATGGAAGAGATCAGATGGAATTACAGTGATTGGAAAGTAAGAGCTATGTATGGAAGAGCTTCTGTTCCCTTCCTAGCACATGGCTTGGGAGTATTTGGGAGAACAATGAGGGCCTGGCTAGTGAATGTGGGAAAAAGTGTTGGGGGAATGTTTTGAAATAAAGTCCACGTACAAGCTGGAGTCAGCAGCTAGTAAAGGAAGAAAAAGTTTACCAGAATAATTTCCTCAGTATTTTAACAGCTATTCCATCTTGCTTAACTGAATCCCAATCAATTGCTGTTCTGGCTCCTGGCCCTCAGTCTTCAGACCAGCATTAATGCTTTACCAATTTTGCCACAAATCTGCCTGCCAACAACACTCCTAGGGCTCATTCCTCTGGTTCAATACTAGAGTATTGAACTATTATTTTCTTCAGAGTCCTGATAATAAAGGCAAAGAATTTACCATTCTCAAAAGTAAAGAGGGAAAAATAAGTATTCGCAGTGTGGACAATTCAAAAGCTGCTTCTCTCAGTCCATTTTCTACACAGATGTAGATTTACCAAAAGAATTCAAGGAAGAGATCAGCAGATCTTTAGCACTTGTAATACCACTTGCCCCTACTTTATGTGCTGCGGTCACAGCCATGAGAGTCCCTCAGTGCCTCAGCACCTCAACAGTATGGTATCCATTCACCTCCTGAAAACTGAAAAAGGCACAAAATACTTTTCAAAAGAACAGAATTAATGATAAAACAAATACAGTCCAGAATTTATTTAACAGGAAGCCTGTAACTGGGGAACAAGTAAGCTTGATGTCCACGTGAAGACAGCAGTCCAAGTTCACCATTTACTTGTATAGATTACCGATGAGATAGTTGAGGAAGACTATCCTATGTCTATGCAAGACAATCAGTCTTTATGAAAGAAACTTTTGTCTGAAATCATCAGGGGTCTCCCCAGACATTTGCCCAAGCCTGGCAAATGTCAATATTTGACATGATCTCTTCATGGCTGGTTCCTTTTCCTCTTCCACACACAGGGATTCTTCTGTTACTTCACTGTATACATTATTATTTTACTGTCTTAAATAAAAATTAATATTTATTTTTCTGTATTTTCTAATATATATTTATGGTTGCCTAATAATAGTTTTGCATGCAGGCATCTAAGATATATTTTACAAGCAACACAGAAACAGTATCTGTATTTCTCCAACGACATCTTTCAAGTACCAGTAGAACTGTCCTATATGCAGGCTGTGTATATATGTTCAAGCCCACATAATTCAGTTAAATTTGTAGTCAGGAAACAAAAGTGTACCATATTGCCTTGCAGGAAGTGCAGCCCCAGGCAGGCTAAAACTAATATATAATCTTGGCTTTCTGTTCATTGTTACGCTCATACAACTGATGGGGAACCTTTTCAGTGGTCAAAATCTAGGCATATATTTTTAGATTGTAAACTCATACATAAATTTCAAGTAACATCGGTTCAGTCCTCTTGTGTGTATGCGTTGTTGTTCAATGTTTTACTTGACCATAGAAGCATTTTCCAAAAGATCCCCAGCCTTCCATTCTTACCTTGGTGCCTATTGTTTGTTATGTTACTATCACGAAAAGCAGTACTTTGGGATATTTCTCTTAACACTGTTAAGTGAAAGTCACCTATGCTGCTCCAGCAGTACACTGCTTGTGGTGACAGTATTCTTTTACAACACAGACTTTTTTCTTGCCCTTGACTTTTGAGAAACTCTACGTAGAGTAGAAGAACTGTTCTGTACATCCTCCACCAGATCAGAGAAGCACATAGAGATGGATAACATAGCGTGCAAATCTGCTCAGTCACAGTGCCCAAGCAGCTGTGCTTCCTCATATGCACACAGGGAAATTGCCCATGTGTAGTACTTCTTTCCCTTTTTCAGCTACTCACACCACCCCTTCAGCTAGAAATTTCACTTCAAATGCATCTACAGGGAAGAGTATATGAAATGCATCCCTCTGCTTTGGGCAATAATGTCCTGTGGCTTTCCTGGTCTAACTGGCTGAACCTGCTGCTGTCCCTTCCTCACCACAGGCTGGCAAGTAGAAACATGAAAAATATCTCATTTACTTCAGAGGGGAAAAAAGCTCAGAGGAACAGGATGGTGAGTATGAAAGAAAGAAATCGTGGGAAAAAAAAAAAAAAGTTAAACAAATGAAAGGCCTAAACAGAGGTCAGGTGAAAAAGAACATTTGAGGGAAAAGGAAATAAAAGTGGGGAGGGGGGGGGGGGGGGGGGCAAAAAAAAGAAGGTAAAAAAGGGAAGTTTT